>CM077166.1:5500468-5844409 GCA_039583875.1 Platanthera guangdongensis | reverse complement strand
GTTGAGACAAACTGCGCGCCATAATGTATTCTCTAATATGTTTTTTTTGTTTCATAGCTTTTGAAGTATGTTTTATTTCAAGCTGGCGCAAGCAGCAAAAAATACAGAGAGTTCAAGAGCGGTGAAACCGGCCTTGATGATCGGCAAAAACGCTGGGCCGTCGTTAGAACCGGCGGGACTTCTGCAGTACAAGCTCTAATCCAGCAGTGAGAAAACCAAGCCAACGGCTGGATTAGTGAAACAAGAAGAAAAACGAGACAAGCCAAGCATGGCGAAACCCTCGAGTGCAAAGGCTCCTTTGATTCTGTTCTGCGCCACCTTAAGAAAACCATGCTATTTTGGATAAGTGATGAAGACGAAGAGCACTCTGGATGAATGCCAATTTATGAGGCAGCTATGGTCTGTATGACAAGTTTTTACTTTATTATTATTATTACTACTAAGTCGTACTAGCTAATAAAATATACTTTTAGTGAACATGCACTATTTTGTTATGCAATCGGACCGAGTACCGCGGTAGCGCAACGGAATTAAATCGAGCAAAAACAATCGCGCAAAATAAAAAACCACAGAACGAGATATCCAAGCACACAGACGACACAGAAAATTTACGTGGTTCGGAGAGAAGCTCCTACATCCACGGGGAGAGCGCGCCGGAGAAGATCCACTATAAGGTATGGAGGTACAGATTACAATAGAGACCGTAAGGTCGAGCAATGAAGAAAAACCGAAAAGGTGAAATCGGACTGTCGCCTGCGATAGTGATGTCGCCGGGCGACAGTGGTACTGTTCACTCCTTTGCGGAATCGCCGCCTGGACTGCACGCCTGAAGCCGACCTCGCCTGGATTCGGCCGCCTGATGTCGCCGCGCCGCCTGGGATCACCTCCGCTGCCTGGAACCACCGCGGGAGACCGGCCTGATGTCGATCCGACTGGATTCGACCGGATGCCGCTCCGATAGCTCCGCCTGAAGTCGTCCGCCTGGAGTCGCCCCCTTGCGCACCTGCTGCCGCCGTCGCCGCCTGATGCCGCTGGAATGAGAACGGTGGGTGGCTAAGAACTCCTTCGGATCGCTGTTGGTGTTGGATGATTTGAATCATAGCCTCCCTCCTCCTTTTATAGCTTAGAGAGACCGGTCATTCCATGTTTGGCGAGCACAAAGGGGGAAAGGAAATAATCTCCTTTGATGAACTTCCAAAAAAGATTTGGCCTGGATTAGGAAAATGGGAATCCCACGGATTGGTGACATGGCGCAATCCTAACGGTCCGGGCGCGAATAGGTGTCACAATCTAACAATCTCCACCTTGACGCCTCACGCGACAGACTCCACCTGAAACTTGGATCTCCTCCCTCCGGCAAACTACCCCTCTCCCCTGGGGTTACCACGATCAGCACGCACAGATATGAGCCAAGTCAAGGCAGTGCTTGAACTTGACTCCGGTCAACGGCTTGGTCAACATGTCTGCAATGTTATCCTCAGTGTGCACCTTTAGTAACTGAATATCTCCGCCAGCAACGAACTCTCTCAACTTATGGTACCGCACATCAATGTGTTTTGTCCTGGCATGATAGACCGGGTCTTTGGCCAGACAAATCGCACTCTGACTGTCACAGTGCAGCTTCACCGCTTCCTGAGAAATCCTGAGTTCTTTGGCGAGACCTTTGAGCCAGATAGCTTCCTTCGCAGCTTCCACTGCAGCAATGTATTCAGCCTCTGTCGTAGATAAAGCCACAATGTCCTGCAGAGTGGCTTTCCAACTGATGGGCCCTCACCACAAAGGAAGATGTACCCGGAGGTAGATCTTCTTCGGTCGAGGTCGCCCGCATAGTCGGAATCAACGTAGCCCTCTAGGACTCTAGAAACTCCGCTCTTCTTAAACAGCAAACCGACGTTTTTCGTTCCGTTCAGATATCTTAGAATCCACTTGACTGCTTCCCAGTGTTGTCGCCCCGGATTCCCCATATATCTGCTGACTACGCTCACAGCCTGAGCGATATCTGGTCTGTACAGATCATGGCGTACATCAAGCATCCTACCGCACTAGCGTACGGCACCCCGAGCATCTTTTGTCGTTCTCCCTCTGTGTCTGGACACTGCTGTGACGATAATCTAAACTGTTGCCCGAGAGGGGTTGAAACGGGCTTAGATTCAGTCATATTGAACTTTTCCAGAACCTTCTGAATGTACCCTGTCTGAGAAAGCCAAAGCATGCCCCGCTTCCTATCTCGCTTGATTTCCATGCCAAGGATCTTCTGTGCTTGACCCAGATCCTTCATTTCAAACTCAGCTTGCAGTTTCTGCTTCAAAGACTGGATCTCCTGAGCTGACTTGCACGCAATCAGCATGTCGTCGACGTATAGCATCAGAATCAGAACGTCGTCGTTGCCAGAAACTTGTAGTAGGTGCAGCTGTCGTACTGGCTCCTGCTGAATCCTTGTGAAACCATGAACGTATCAAATCTCTTGTTCCACATTCTTGGAGCCTGCTTCAGACCGTAGAGGGACCTTCTTAGTTTGCACACCTTCTTCTCGTCACCGGGTTGTACAAACCCTTCAGGCTGCAAGATGTAGATCTCCTCTTCCAAGTTGCCATGAAGAAACGCCGTTTTCACGTCCATCTGCTCTAGCTCCATGTCGTTCATTGCCACCATCGCAAGAAGCACCCGTATGGAGCAGTGTTTTACCACGGGTGAGAATATTTCATCAAAATCGACACCCTTCTTCTGCGCGAACCCCTTGGCAACGAATCTGGCCTTGTATCTCCACTGGTCTGCCGGATGTAGATTCCTTCTTCCTGAATATCCATTTGGAACTGATTGCCTTCGCCCCTTTGGGCAGACGAACCAAGTCCCAAGTCTGGTTTTTACGAAGGGACTCCATCTCTTCTTCCATAGCTGCTTTCCACTGAGAACTCTCTCTACTCTCTACAGCTTCTTTATAAGATCCAGGATCTGTGGAGATCACCTGGAAAGCGTACGCTACCGTGTCCTGTAGCCTGAGAGGCAGTCTGACCTCTCTCCTTGCCCTTTCTCTAGCAATAGAGTACGGCTCTGCTTCCGTAGGTTGCACAACATCAGCATTTTCTGGGTCAGAGGAATCACCGTGGTCGTCAGCTTGGTCGCTCCCTTCCAGCTCCACCTCTAGGGGTGTGACTGGAGTCTCCTCCACCTCTTTAGACTGAGCCTCAGATTTCTTGAGCATAGAGGCCTCATCGAAGATCACATCGCGCCTGACCTCCACCTTCTTTGTGTCCGGGTTCCACAGTTTGAACCCCTTCGTGCCGGTCTTTCGTCCCAGATAGATGCACCGTTTGGACTTAGCATCCAGCTTCGTCTTCTCAGAGTCCTGTACAAGGGTGTACACAGGACAACCAAAGATGTGGATGTCAGAGTAGTCAACCGGCCTGCCTAACCAAACTTCCTGTGGCGATTTCAGATTCAGTGACATCGATGGGGATCGATTCACTAGATAGCATGCCGTATTAATGGCCTCGGCCCAGAAGGACCTTGGTAGTTCTGCAAATAACCGCATGCACCGAGCTCTCTCATAGCAACGTTCGGTTCATCCTTTCTGCCACGCCGTTCTGCTGCGGTGTACCAGGAATAGTGAGGTGTCGAGTGATGCCCTCCTGTTTGCAGTATTCCTGGAACTCCGCTGAGGTGTACTCGCCACCGTTATCAGATCTCAGATATTTGACTCTTTTCCCAGTCTGCTTTTCCACTGTCGTCTTCCAGACTTTGAATTTCTCGAATACTTCGGACTTGTGCTTCAGAAAGTAGATCCAGACTTTTCTCGAAAAATCGTCGATGAAAGTCACGAAGTATCTGGCCCCACCAAGAGACGGCTCTGGGGCAGGCCCCCAAACATCTGAGTGTATATATTCCAGTGCCTGCTTACTCCGCTGCGTAGATGTCACGAACTTCACTCTGTGCTGCTTCCCGAGAACGCAGGTCTCGCAGAAGTCTAACTTGCATGTCTTGACTCCTTTCAGTAGGCCCTTCTTGTGAAGCTCCAGCAGTCCTCTCTCGCTCATGTGGCCAAGTCTAGCATGCCACAGCAGAGAGGAGTCCTCATCTGTCGTCTCAGAAACCGCCGCGTCGCCGGCGATGGTAGTGCCGATCAGTTTGTAGAGAGTACCAGAGCGCTCTCCTTTCATGACCACCAGAGCGCCTTTCTTGACCTTCAGATATCCTCCCTCGCCGGTGTATGAGCACCCCAGCCGCCTCTAGAGTGCCTAGGGAAATTAGACTCTTCCTTAGATCGGCACGTATCTTACATCAGTAAGGGTCCTGATTGTTCCGTCAAACATCTTAATTCTGATACTGCCGATCCCGAGCGTCTTGCACTCCGAGTCGTTTCCCATCAGAACGCGACCGCCGTCACATTGCCTGAAGCTAGTGAACCATTCTATGTTTGGGCACATGTGATACGAGCATCCCGTATCCATGATCCACGTGTCGGTGGTATCGAGGGTGGAGTGTACATGGAGTACGTCAGCATCGCTCTCGGGGTCGGACGCCACAGCCGCCTGTTCCTGATTCCTTTCTTTCGCCTTTTTCTTAGGACAGTTGTTTTTCCAGTGCCCTTCTTCCTTGCAGTAGTGGCACTGGTTCTTCTTGTCCCGAGACTTAGACCTAGCCCGATTGAATTTCTTCCCTCTGTCTCTCGATCTCCCTCTGACCGGTTCTTTGTTCTTCACGAACAAACCTTCGCTGGTGCTGGGGTCGGGTTTGCTCCGCATTTCGTTCGATAGCAGCGTCGTCATCACCTCCTCCATTTTGAGTGTATCCTTTCCGTAGAGGATCGTGGTGACCAGATGGTCGTAGTACTTCGGTAGAGAAGACAGTAGTAGAAGTGCCTGGTCTTCCTCTTCGACTTTTACGTCCATGCTCCGCAGCTGGGAGATCAACTTGTTGAACGCATTCATGTGTTCTAGCAGCTTGTTGCTCTCGGACATTCTTAAGCTGCATAACTGTCTCTTCACATAGAGCTTGTTTGTGAGAGATTTCGACATATACAGCTCCTCCAATTTCTTCCATAGGTCTACGGTGGTGTCAGCGTCGACCACGTTATACATGACCTCGTCGGCGAGACTCAATTGGATTGTGCTGATGGCCTTCAGATCCAGTTCCTCTCATTCCTCGTCTTTCTTCACGCCGGACTTCTCCTTGCCGAGTAGCGCCTTGTGGAGTCCTTGCTGAACGAGAACCGCCTTGATCCGCTTCTGCCATAAACCGAAATCGATCTTGCCGTCGTACTTGGAAATCTCGAATTTTGCCGCCATTGTTTTGCTCGCAGTGCTACTGAGTGATCAGAAATATGTTCTCGGATCAGATCTTGAGAAGGTAGGGAGTGGACCTTGTCGTCACCTACCGTTGACCCAGATCTAGAACCAGAACGCCCAGACGATCACCCCCGCGGAACCTCCCTCTGATACCAATTGTTATGCAATCGGACCGAGTACCGTGGTAGCGCAACGGAATTAAATCGAGCAAAAACAAACGCGCAAAATAAAAAACCACAGAACGAGATATCCAAGCACACAGACGACACAGAAAATTTACGTGGTTCGGAGAGAAGCTCCTACATCCACGGGGAGAGCGCGCCGGAGAAGATCCACTATAAGGTATGGAGGTACAGATTACAATAGAGACCGTAAGGTCGAGCAATGAAGAAAAAACCGAAAAAGGTGAAATCGGACTGTCGCCTGCGATAGTGATGTCGCCGGGCGACAGTGGTACTGTTCACCTCCTTTGCGTAATCGCCGCCTGGACTGCACGCCTGAAGCCGACCTCGCCTGGATTCGACCGCCTGATGTCGTCGCGCCGCCTGGGATCACCTCCGCTGCCTGGAACCACCGCGGGAGACCGGCCTGATGTCGATCCGACTGGATTCGACCGGATGCCGCTCCGATAGCTCCGCCTGAAGTCGTCCGCCTGGAGTCGCCCCCTTGCGCACCTGCTGCCGCCGTCGCCGCCTGATGCCGCTGGAATGAGAACGGTGGGTGGCTCAGAACTCCTTCGGATCGGTGTAGGTGTTGGATGATTTGAATCATAGCCTCCCCTCCTTTTATAGCTTTAGAGAGGACCGGTCATTCCATGTTTGGCGAGCACAAAGGGGGAAAGGAGAATAATCTCTTTTGATGAACTTCCAAAAAAGGATTTGGCCTGGATTAGGAAAATGGGAATCCCACGGATTGGTGACATGGCGCAATCCTAACGGTCCGGGCGCGAATAGGTGTCACAATCTAACACTATTTTACCCGCCCTTTTAAATTTCTTTATTTGCAATAAAATTTATAATTAAAAAAAACATAAACAGAGTGTAAGGATCCAGGACCGGTCTTATATGGGCTAGGTTTCACTGAGAGAGATCGTTCGGGCTGCAGCCCATAGCTCTCTGATCAGTTTTAACAGCAACCCAACAAATCTACTCCATCACCGCTTACCACATCGCCAGTTTCGCTTACCCAGCTTGCCGTTGTCGTACTTTTGATCGCCTGTTGTCGCCGGCTTAGCCCGATGTCGATCGCCGCCAAACTGTTTGACGCTGCTAGCTCTATGCATGTTGCGCGGCAGGCAGAGCCGCTTGGAAATGCTTAACTAAACCCTCGAACAAGGGAGTCCGGCGTTAGGCAAGACAACCAAAGACTCACTCACAAGCGAGGAATAATCGAGGAGTACGCCCAGGTAGGTGCCACCCCGTGAACACGCGATGCCCATTTCATCATGGGTCCCCGCTCGCTCCTCTTGTTTTATCACACCCTGTTTTACACTGATTCAAGCGACCCCACTTTGAGACTTTTGATGGGATGGATGGACCCCTGGTGCATGTCAACTACTTTGTGGCGATCATGGTTTCCCTCCTTGAGGGAGGCAGAGATCAACAACGACCTTGCGGAGCTCACACGTCTCTTTGCCGATCATTTCATAGCAGGGACATGGGCTCTTGCTGGCACCAAGAGTTCACCCGACCCTCTGAACATCATGCGGACGCAGGTGCTTATGGCCATGCATCCAGGACTCCGGTTATCTTGTGGACGTTGGATATCCATTCATTGGAAAAGTGGTTTTTGAAATGACTTTTTCTGAAAGCTAGATATCACTTACCGGAATTTGCTTGAGGGAACCACCCACTAGAAGAACGTCGTGAAATATTTGACAAAATATGCTCCACACTCTGTAATGTGGTTGAATGGATCTTTGGTGTATGAAAGAATAAGTGAGCCTTACTTACCAAAATGTCTCAATATGATTTCTCAAAGTAGTGTGTCATTGCGGTGACTACGATGACGCTACATAACTACATTAATATAAGACATCCATCAGACCTGAATTTTGATGAATGTGATGAGAACGAATGCTTTGTTTATCTAAAGGAATGCGAGCTCAAGAGATCAAATAGTTGTCCAAAAACTATCCATGCAAATTCAAACATTGCATCTAGTATATTTGACGGAACAAGAGTTACTAAAATGTCTGCTATCTAGGATTACATTGCGGATCAATTAATGAAATATTACATGAATAATACGTTGCGTCGTTCGATATTGTAAACATAAACATAAAATTTGTTAATTACATTTATTATTATTATGTTGTTAACGTTAGAATAAGTTCTAGACTCTTCATATATATTTCATGTTCATGACCCAACACACTTTCAAGTTTGTTTGAAAAAAACTTGTGATTAATATGTCTATTTTTTAATATTTTGGAGTACTAAAAACATATTAATTATTCTGATATAGTGATATGTATTATGTATTTATTTTTTAACTCTAATTTAAATAATATATCCTGCACATCACAAAACAGTTTTGCCAAATAGCTTAAATAACTTTATTGTTCGTAATAACAACACTGTAAATGTAAATGTTATTTTTTCAAATTTCCCAATTCTCCACCTTGGGTATACTTCCTTAATTCAATATATAAAAAAATTCCATGATAAAAACTTCACGTGCCAATTCCATTCCATTTCCTCCTTTCATATAATAATGTATACAAATTATTAATTTGCAAATAACAAGTAATATTGATAAAAATAAATCTAATTAAATAATAATAATTCAACTTTAATAAATAATCCTGGATTTTTTTCCAGGCCAATCAACAAATGAACCAAAAAAAAATCTACAAATGGGATATGGGAATCTACAAGGCACGTGACATTGCATAGTGCACGTGCAGGCGAAACACGAATCACAAGTTAACCTGCCGACAATTGGAGCGGATCTGGCCGTCGGTTCCGATGAGCGGAGCAATGGATCCCATCTTCACCATTGCCGCGGAAAAGTCTTTAAAGAACATATCAGTATTTCTGGCGTACTGCTTCACCAATGCGTCCTGAGTTCCATTGTTGAAGAGCTCCTGATCCGAATGCAGCAGCCCGCGAGACCCCACCAAGTTCTTGTAGTATTCTGCCCCGAATTTGTTCGGGCTCTGCGCGTCGAGCGGCGCCAGATTGGTGTCGCCGCCGGTGGACGGGCAGTTTTCCCGTCGGAGGGCGGCGAAGCTGGGGTCGATGTTGGTTTCTGTGTAGACGCGTGAGCGAAAGAATTGGCACTGTGTCTGGCCGATTGTGTGAGCGCCGGATAGGGCGGTCATGTCCCTGGCGCTGAGTCCCTTTGCGGCGAACTTGGAGACGAGAGTGGAGAGGGAGGAAGAAGGGCTGGGAAGATCGTTGTTCGCCGTGCTCTGGCTCGCCGTGGTGGAATCTCTCCGCCCCAGCGCCACCGTCCAGCTGGGCCCGCCGAGCTGTCATTCCAATCAGAGATTTCATTAGTCAATAGTCATTACTAATTAAATGAGTAATTAATCATACATAGCACATTAATTTGAGATTAATGACCATATATTTATACTATATTAAAACTAAAAAAATGATCTCTTTGTTCTAACTCTATTACAAAATTTACAGTTTATTTAATTTATATGTTTTTTTATTAATTTTTAAAAATTTGCTCTCATGCAAAAATACTCTTACAAAATTGTGTTCGCAAACACTGTGGGCCCCACATACATGTAATATTGGAGTTGGGATATTGTCTTGTACTATCACTCAGATAATAATAATAATAATAATAAGAATAATAATAATAATAGAAAATAATAATAATACCTTGACGACGCCGTCGCGTGCAGCGAGAGCAAGAATGTCGGCGCAGGAGACGGTGGCGGCGCAGGAGGCTTCGACCCGAGATTTAATGGCGTCGATGACCTCAAAACCTCTGGCGGAGTTCTTGTTCGGAAAAGCATTTTTCTCTCCGGTGAACGTCGGAGTGTCGTCCAGAAGAATTGACCCATCGCACCCCTAAATTAATTAAACCCATCATCAATCAATCTAAAAATCAATCAATTAGCGCCCAAAATCTGTACTCTAATTATTTGTAATTAGACTCGATCTGCTGATAATTAATTATACTTACGTTGACGAAGCAATCGTGGAAGAAGAGGCGGAGGATAGAGGCGGCCATTCGCGGCTCCTCGGCCACCGCTTGAGCGACCGCGGATCGCACGACGGCCTCTAAATTAGGGCAAGTTCTGGCGTAAAACTTGGGAGTGAGCTGCGAATCTGCAGAAGAAGCAAGCAGCAGAAAGAGAGCTGCGATGATGCAGAGGAAACTGCAAATGGCGGAGATGGACGAAGACGCCATAATTAATTATTGAATATGTGTCGAGTCTAAACCCTAAAATGGAGAAAGATAGAGCTGGGTGAAGATGAGAGAGCTGCGGCGGGGTTTATATACGAATTAATTAAAAGATATTTGGGGATGACGATTTCAAACACCGAAGCTGCGCGGGAATTTCTGACGACTTTTCAAGGGGCGGGGTCAAATGACAGCTGGAATTACTAATTAAGCCTTTATTATTATTATGGATTTATGGTTGTTAATTAAAATACGTGGAGCTCTCAACGCGCTTGGAGTGGTTCAACCTCTTCTAAAATGACATGTGATTTTGATTTTTTTTTAAAGAAATACCTACTATACCAATAATAATGATATTTTTGGGGGGGCAATGTTATAAACAGTTCTATAATAGTTAAAACATAGTCTATTCATATTCGTTGTTGTTCGATAAATTTAAGTGTTTTTAGGATTGTGAATAGTCATTTTAGGTGTTTTAGGACTACAAATAGATGTCGTGGAACTGTTAATAATATCGCTTTTTTTTTGAGGGAGAATATTTTTGTATGTTAAATTAATAAATAGAGGAAAGTGGGAGGGAGGGGGATAGTACCATGCTTTTGGGGACTCTAGAATTGAATTAGGGTTTTTAATGGATGTGATGTGGTCGTGATAATATCTCCGCCAAACTGGTGGATGGTGCATGTCTCCGGGATGTACCCGCAATGCGACCCTATAACTTACGTGTTTGGATTTCACCTGTTGAGTTCTTGCTTGTCTTTATCTTCCTCATGCAATCTCTTCAAATGCCTTTCACACTAATCTTGGGAGGTCGATTTCGCCTCTTGCAAGGTATAACTGAAGCTCTCTGGCAAGTGCTCCGACTCTCTGCCGATGGCTAATTCGCTTTTTGCTAGCGAATAGCTCCGCACATTTCTTACAAGTGCTCACGCTAATCTCACGATTATCTTGTTGTTTTTTATTGGTTCGGATCTGGATCCGGCTCAGATCTGGACCCGCTAGGTTTTAGGGTTTTTAATTATTGTAAAATCTATCCTGGCCTCGCCGCCCCCAATGCCCGAATCTATATATTCTCAATCGTTTAAAAGGAGATCGAGTCATGCCCGGTCCCTCTCTCTATCCCCTGGCCATTCCTCTCTCTCGTGCACTCAAGCCATGTCGCGGGAATGTCTTGGAGAAGTTTGATGCCAAAGTCATTAGTGAGAAGAAATTAAAGAAGCTTCCATGTTGGAGAAGAGTGATCAGGGCATGAAATATTTGATTGAAAATTAAGGTTTATATACTTTATACGTGCATTTAATTAAACAATTGTTAACGTTAAATTCATATATTAATTATGCACAAGTCTGTTTAATGTAGCATAAATTTCATCTGTAATTGTATACGGATGAACTAACGAATGTAATTAAATTTAAATTTAAATTAAGAACCAGCTCTCATGTTTTTAATTCAATTTCTTTGCTGGTCATCACGTGAATTTTATTAAGGTCGGGATGATGCTGACGTGGGCAAGTTTATTTACGCACGTGCGACTGCGTGCATACGGTCAAAAGTCAAAACTAAGAATTTGATAAAATGACATTTTTATACAAAGCTCCAGCCAGACGATAGCTTTTGTTGGACGTGAAATTTAACGACCTAGGTGTCCCTTTCTGTCTTTTTTAGTAACGGCTGGCAACTTGACTGTAATATTCCACGTGCTCATGGAATTTTGTTCTGTTCAAGCCACGTGACATGCACGTGCACTTATGCCTTGAATTTTTCTAAACTGAATCGCCATATTTGAAGGACAATTTAATATTATTTATGATTAAAGTATTAAACTACTATTAATTAATTTTATATCCTTAAATGAATAATGCATCACATCGTACGATAAGTCGGTAAATTTATAAACGCATAAAAGTGGTGGGCGTTAAGGAATCACAATTTAACCCTAATATGCATGATCGCCTTCACCGTGCCAAACAGAGCATATGTCTATTTTACCTTAAGATTAAAATCATCGATCGAATGGGCTCATAATTAAAGTGAAGTTGGCAACATAGTTTTTGTTGAGGCTCCACTCAAGATAGTTCACTAAGGCTCATCGATGTGGAATGACCTTATATAGTATCTCCAGTGTAGAGTCGTTACACTCTAGTGACACGAAACCCAATGGGTTGTTCCGAGTCGGTCCTGACACGCGCGGTCATATATTATATACCCTAACAATCTTCTACTATGTCTGCCGTAAACCCGACGTCGGAAAAAGGGGTGGTGTGTGTAGTGTTCAACCAAACATGAAACACTCTGCAAGCGCAAAAATATAAGGCACGACTAGTGGCCAAAGGATACTCACAGAAACCTGGCCGAGACTATTCTAAAGCATTTTATCCAGTGGTAAGAATGGAGACCATTCAAACTCTTTTAGCTTTTGCTGCACAAAACAACATGCACATTCACCAATTAGATGTAAAATTGACATTCCTGAAGTGAGAAACTAACAAGAGGGGAGGAAGAAGAGAAGGTGGATGAAGAAAGCTATAGACGCATGGTTTGGGCCTTGATGTTTCTTACTAACACCCGACCTAACATCGAATATATTGTGAGCATAGCCTCAAGGTTTATGCATAGCCCCAAAACAAGTCATCTAAAGGCAGTAATTAAAACATATTCTAAGATACTTTCAGGAACCAAGGATTATGGTCTATGTTACTGCATAGAAGATAAAGAAAAGGCAAAAGATTAATTGGATACTCTGATAGTGACTGGGCCAGCTGGGAAGAGGATCGCAAGAGGACAAGTAGTTTCTTATTCCAGTTAGGGCAGAATACTATTTCGTGAAGTTTCCGCAAACAGAAATGCACCGCCCTCTCTTATACAGAGGCATAATATGTTGTCATCGGAGAAGCAGCCAAAGAAACCACGTGGCTACGAAGATTGTTAGAAGAAATTAGCAAAAAAGAAGTACCAACAAAGATCAAGGTTTATAGCACATCTGTCATTGCAATGTGCAAAAATCCCATCTTCCACAGCAGAACAATACATATACAACTGAAATACCACTTTATCAAAGTGCTTGTAGAGGACCAGTAAAGCCGCCTCAGCCATTACAACACAAAGGAGTAACTAGCCGATGGAATTGCAAAGCCACTAACAGCAGAACAGTTTGAAGTTTTTTGTTGCAACATCAGAGTTATAAAGACTAGAGAAACCCTAGATTATGGGGTGGGGATATGTTAGGAAATAAAATGTATTACATGACTAATCTAAATTTTTTTCTAATATACGTATTATCATTAAAATATTCTCATATCCACTTTATCTAGAAGCATGATTTCTCTAATATACGTATTACATGTAATGCTGTTTACATTGAATGAATGAACAAGAACAATTTCCCGATGCATGTCTTCTACCAATTGTCTCCATTGATCTCGACTTTTTTCATTTTTTGCTTGCTTGATCCTATTTCCACAGGCGACGAGCTCCTTTTTTTCCCTATTTTTGATTCCGACCCAGCGGCGACTCCAACGGCGGGATTCAAAAAATGAGAAAAAATGGGAGCGCCGACAGGACAAAGCTTCACGAGAGTTCTTCCTTCTATTTGATTGCTCGCCGGACAGAAATTTATGTTCCTGATCTAGACAGTGGGACGTGTTAGAAGGCAGAAAGAGGAAGAAACCTGCAGATGAGAAGAGGAGAGAAAGCAAAGAAGAAGAAAGGCAAAGACGGCTAAAACAGAGAGCCAAAAAGTATTACCCTTATGGTTTGTCATTCACATGTGAGTATTTATAGTACAGGTGTACCAGGCAAAATAATAAATACAAATAAGGCAAACATTTATTCTTAACACTCCCCCGTCAAGGAGGACGTAGAGAGCAGAAGCGGAGCTTGTGGCCAAGCTCACGAAGTCGATCCTTGGATAACGGTTTGGTGAAGACATCGGCAAGCTGATTGTAGGACGAAACATAGGAGATCGAGAGGGCCCCTCGAGCGACAAGTTCCTGGATGAAGTGATAGTCAATATCAATGTGGAGCATTTTGGTATTGGAGCAGGAATTGCGTGACATTTGAATGGCGGATTGGTTGTCGCATAAAATGGATGGAGGGGAGGAGACCCGCAGTCCGAGCTCGCGCAACACACATAGAACCATCTTAAATCAACAGTGGCATTGGCAAGAGATCGGTATTCGGCTTCTGTACTGTTGCGAGCAACAGTGGGTTGTTTCTTGGCCGACCAGCAAACCAGGTTACCACCAAACAAGACGCAAGTACCAGAGATTGAATGACAAGTAGCTGGGTCATCGACCCAATCAACGCCCGAGAAAGCAGTGAGAGAATGTTGGGTGTGGCGTCGATAATGTAGACCATAATCCATGGTGCCTTTGATGTACTAGAAAATTCGTTTCACAGCTTGAAGGTGAGTGGTTTGAGGATGCTGAAGGAATTGGCAAACCTGATTGACCGAGAAGGCTAGGTCCGGCCGGGTTAAGATGAGATATTGCAAGACACCAACCATGCCGCGATATGGAATTGGATCGACCAGGAGATCACAAGAGTATGGTGTAAGGAGAGAGCCGTCGGTCGCGGGCGACGAGCAAGGAGCGCAAGTCAGCGTGTTGAATTTCCGAAGTAGGGACATGGCGTACGCGGACTGCGTAACAGTGAGAAGCTCCAGGCTGCGAGAAAACTCAAGGCCAAGGAAGAAGCCGACCTCGCCGAGGTCGCGGGAGGAGAACTGAGAGCATAACTGCTCAATGGGGGCAGAAACCAGGGAAGAGCTGGAACCAGTGATCATGATAAGGTCTTCCACACATACCTAGACCATAAGAAGGGACGTAGGCTCGCGGCGAATGAACATAGAGGAGTCGGATGCACTGCTTCGTAAACCTTGAGAGGCCCGAAAATGATGTAAGCGGTAAAACCATGCACGTGGGGCTTGTTTAAGGCCATAGAGAGCCTTGTGGAGGCCGGTGGCAGATGAAATGCGGTTTGGCCGGATCACCGAAGCCCGGGGGTTGGCTCATGTAAACATGTTCTGTCAAGTGGCCATTTAAGAGTGCATTACGAACGTTCAATTTCTGTAACGGCCAATCATGAGAAAGTACAAGAGAAAGTATGAGCCGTATAGTAGCATGCTTCACAACAGGAGAGTAAGTTTCCTCATAATCAACCTCAGGTTGTTGGTGGAAACCTTTGGCCACAAGACGAGCTTTGTGGCGAGCAACCGAGCCATCCGCGTGGCGTTTGATCTTGTAGACCCATTTGCAACCATCAACATTGACGGAGGGAGGCGGTGGAACGAGTTCCCAAGTACCATTTTGAAGGAGGGTGTCGTACTCTTCACGCATAGCAGTGCACCATTCCGATTTGAGGGAGACCTCCTTGAACGAGGAGGGTTCCTTTAACACGGGGGAGGTATGGGCCACCATGGAGCTCGGTACGGAGAAATTTGTTGTGCGCAAGACGTCGGTAATAAGGCGAAATCCTCGAGGAGGAGGTGGGTGGAGGAGGACGACGAGATAGGTGTGGCGAGGGCAGGAGGTTGGGAGAGGGAGGAAGGTGGAGAGGGGATTGTTGGAAGAGCGGAAGGCCGAGGAGTTGGGCTAAGAGGAGCGGAATGAGGGATAAGGGGTGTGGAACCTGAAGCTGAAGGGGAAGTATTAGGCGGGAAAAGGTCGGGTGGGACGGGTAGAGTACGAGAGATAGAGAGTGGTGTAGGGAGAAAGGGCATCGGGGCGGTGAAGAGTGGCGGGTTGAAGTTGTGCAAGAGAGGAAAGGAGGACTCGTCAAACGTAACGTGACGAGAGATGTAAATGCGACCCGTGGGGAGATGGAGGCAGCGATATCCTTTGTGATTATGGGAGTAACCAACAAATACACAATGGAGAGAGGGGGACATAAGTTTGGTGCGGGTGTGTGGTGGATGAAGTGGGAAACACGAGCACCCAAAAGTGCATAACGAGGAGTAATCGGGAGGTCGACCGAAGGCTAAGTGATAAGGAGTACGATAGTGAATGGTGGGGGAGGGAAGTCGGTTGATTAAGAACACAGCCGTGGAGAAAGCCTCAGTCCAGTAGGTATGGGGCAAACCCGATTAGAGGAGAAGGCAACGCCCCATGGTGACAATGTGACGATGTTTGCGTTCAGCCACGCCTTTTTGAGGCAAAACTCTGTTGAGCATCGGTATGGAGGGGTGTCTGAGACGTGCGTGCCAAACGGAGGTAGGAACAAGAGAGCTGATGAAAGCTTGTCCAAGGTGTGAAGGTGTGATGTGGTAGAGTCCACTATGGTTGCGGCCAGTAAGCAAGGTTTGCCCCGTTTTTTGCCCTTAACAAGAAAACCATCAACGTCAAGAATAAAGAAGCAGTTATTATCTTTAGAAAATTGATAAACAAAGACAAGATTCTTGTGGAGGGATGGAACACATAGAACATTGGAGAGAGTTATGGGGCCATTAGTAGTGGGAATTTGAGTTTTACCAACACAAAAGATGGGGAGGATTTCACCATTACCGACAGTGATGCCACGAGTACCTGAGGAGCTTCTGGCGTTAGAGAGGTACTTGGCCGACCAGGCCATGTGATGACTTGCCCCAGAGTCCAAGATCCAATTGGTGTCGTGACTGTCGGAAAGAGACGTGGTGCTCATCTGATCAGGAAGCGTAGCAGAGTATGCAAAATTTCCAAGCTGATCACAGGTGCAGACGGTATGGCCAGGACGAAGACAAAGCTGACAAGATTTGTGCGGGTGAATGGAGGCCGAAACCGGCAACAATGGGGGCAAAGTGCTGGGTTGAGGAGAACGCTGATTTGATGAGGGCTTTTGCGCTTGTTCCAGCGATTCTTGTAGGTATTGTTGTTCCTCCTATTAGGATGCCAGTTGGAGTGTTGTGGGGGACCAGATTTCCAATGTGGAGTGGTCGAGCGCTGAGTTAAGAGAGCAGCACCCGAGTCAAGTTGCTTGGGCCTCACATGATGGAGTAGAGCCTCCTCGTTAATCAGAAGGTCGAAAAGTTCATCAAATGAGGAGGGAGGATGAAGCGTAATCAGAGAGATGAAACTTTGATAGTCTTCTGAGAGGCCATCTGTGATGTAGTCGGAGAGAGTAGAAGTGGACACGGGTTCTCCGGCACCGGCAAGGGCATCAACAGTTTGCTTGGCTCCCATGGGGTAATCAGTCATCGAAACCGACGGTTTCTTCTCCAGTGAATGTAGTTGCTTCGTGAGAGAGCTGATATGAGCCTTGGTGACCGGAGCAAGGCGGCGTTCGAGTAAAGCCCAAGCCTCAGAGGCTGTGGTACACGATAAGAAAATGAATTGGACGTCTTCCGAGAGGGTAGCCCTCAGCCAGCTAAGAACAAGACGATTAAGCCGAGTCCAAGTGTGAAGGTTGGGGAGGGGCTGCCAGTGACAAGTGCTGGAGGAGGGGGTAGAAAGATCGGTTCGATCACATGGGAAAGCTCGTGGATGGCAAGCACATCCTTAAATTGGAGCAGTCAAATGCGGAAGGTGTCTTTGGTCATCTTGGTGGAGAAGGACGATGCGATGTTGAAAGATCCCGCGACGGTGGGAAAAGCCAAGCAGGGGAGGAGGGGTTCGCCATGGTGGTCAAGCGAAGGAGAGGAGGCGGACTGGAGGGCCGATCGGAGGTCTTGTCCCTCTGATATCATGCTAGAAGGCGATGAGAGGAAGAAACCTGCAGATGAGAAGAGGAGAGAAAGCAAAGAAGAAGAAAGGCAGAGGAGGCTAAAACAGAGAGCCGAAAAGTATTACCCTTTAGGGTTTGTCATTCACATGTGAGTATTTATAGTACAGGTGTACAGGGCAAAACAATAAATACAAATAAGGCAAACATTTATTCTTAACAGGACGAAGAGCAGGACCCAAAATAGCGAGCGGCGGGGTTCCTTTTTTTCTCTGTGTCCCGATCGAAAACGGCAGCGGCGGGATGGGAGAACAGTGGGATTTTCCTTTTCAAATCACCAAACAGAACATCGGCAGCCAAATTTCCTTTCTCTTGATCGAAATACGGCGGAGGCGAGATTTCACTTCACGATTGCAGCAGCGCCACTGCAAAAGTTCACGGGAGATGGGAAAATCGGGAGCGCGATACCGAGCGGCTGGGGTGTTGCTTCGAGATTGTTAGGTTGCTTGAAGCATCTCGGGTGGTAGTTAAAGTGAAACTACCTCCCCGTTGCCCCCAGCTTGGGTTTTATAAATCAACCATAGGTTTAATACGGGTATCAGATATCCCGTTTTCGAACCAGACTCATTAAGCCTTCAAACCCATTATGTACCCAAATTTACATTAACAGACATGACAGATGTTGCGACACCTTCACACGAACAGGGGGGAGCATCTCCCTCGTTTTGCGCGAACAGGCACGGGGCGGCTTCTCGCGAACGGGGAAGAAATGAGACGGCGGGGCTCTCGTGATTCCATGCAGATCGGAATCAGGCATAATATATATGTATGTCTCTGCAAAAGTATCCAAAGAACCGAGAAGCAGACCAAAACCGAGCCGAACCAAACCCAAAGGTTCAGGTAGGTTCTCGTTTTACTCGGTTCGGATATGGATCTAAAATATAGTAGAACTGCTGGTTCGGTTCGGTTCTCGGTTCCTGTAGTCGGATGCCCGAGAATCGACCCGAATCAATAATTTAAAATAAAAAAAATAAAAAACGACACAAATATCCATTCACTCCGACATTTTTCCTTGTTATATGTGCTTGTAGTTTCCTCCCCTGAAATTTCTTCGTGCGTTCCCATCATTTGTCACTATTTTCTAGAACCATGAAAGATTTTGAACCATCAAATTTTGTTTGTCATACTCTACTCTTCTAATTTTCTTGTTTGTAAAGATTTTAAAACTGATTTCATTATGTATGCATATCATTTTCTTGCAATTCTTAAAATTAGAACTCATAATCCCATTTTCTTTGGTTCACATTAGGAATAGAATTTTTTTCAACAATCTCATTCTAAGAAATACTTGCTGCAAATTCAACTTTCAAATTTTCAAAAAAAAGGAGCAAATCAATCTCTCTGAACATTTGCTAAACATGCAACCAGGATACATTTCAGCTGAACTACAAGGCTATAGTTCTACTAACACTAAGACTGTGTTTGACACGACTTATTTGCTTTGATGAGGTTGGACAAAAACGTCATTGTCATGCTAAAATCTTATGCTCAAAACTAGTTTCTTTTTTTGATAACGATAGTAACATTTGTCATACCAAACATATATTCTATGACAATGACGTTTTTGTCCAACCTCAACAGAGCAAATAAACTGTGTCAAACTCAGACTAATTAGTAGTTGTCCACTTAACAACATTGCAAATCATGTTTGGCCTCCAAATAGGAGTCTACAACCCATTGGGTTATACATTTTATGGCACATACTCCAAATTCTGGTTTATGTTTCCATCGACAAGTTAGCTATTAGCTGCAAATTTACTTGTAATAAATAGTATTTATGATGATAAAGTTTTATTTGATTCGATAATTCAAACGATTACAAGTAGAACTGAGTATCGAATCGGAACCGAGGACCGAACAGGAATCACACCGAACTATTCGGTTCAGATCCAGTTTTATATTTTAGAACCGTGTGTCGGTTCCGATTTTCAAAATTTTGAAACCGAACTTACATGAGTCAGTTCCTGATTTTAAATGAAACTGATTAAACTCAATCGATCTGAATTGCATCCTTAGTAGTAAACCCTAGGTCTCCGTGAGACCTAAGCAGAAGGAAAACAAATTCAAATACGATTTGAATCCGGATTCAAACCAAATATAAAACCAACAAAATCAGGAGAAAGAGTAAATATTTCTGTCTTTAAATAAAAAAGTGCTTTGAATATCTAAAATAATGATTAAAAAAGTCGTTGAACATCTAAAATCATGATAGAAGAATGGTCAACCATCAACTTTGACACTCAGGATTAATTCTCATAAATAAAGAATTCATGATTGGTCAATGATTAGTCAACATTATCCAAAGAGCGTTGAGCATTCCGGCTGAAAGGTCAACGAATAATTGGTCAACTGCTCTGAAACATTCCGCCATCGCTGTCCCCAACGATGAATTAGAAAACGTGAGCAGCTTCGCTCCTGCATTAACCTTTGAATATTCCACCAGAACTCTCTCTCTCTCTCTCTCATGAAGAATTAACCGGGCATTATAGTAGGCGTGCACATAAGGCCTGTTAGGCTCAGGCCAGGCCCGGGCCTGCTAGGCCCGGGCTTTTATCAGTCCAGGCTCAGGCCAGACTTTTGCCAGGCCCAGGCCGGTCCCAGACTCTCCTCCAAAAAGAGGGTCTGGTAAGGCCTATCGGGCAAGCCCAGGTCGGGTCAGGCCCAAGCCCGGGTCTAGTTCACTGTTCAGCAAAAGTTCAGCCAATTGATATTAATTGGCTGACATTAATGGCACTCATTTTTATAAAAAAAATTATTTAAATTTAAATTTTATAATGATAATAAATTTTAATAAATTTTAAATAACTTTGTTTTTAAATTTAAAGAAGTTCAATTGCAAAATATAAAGATTAGTCAAAAACATATTATCAAAAATTAAAAATATATTGAACAAGAATATATTTAAAATATATTTTGACCAAATATAAAAAAAAATCCATTAATATTATCAGGATTGATTTACAAAATTTTACAAACATAAATACTTTTAATTGCATTAATAACCAACAAGTCAAAACTAAACATTAAATTAAAATAATAACTTAAAAAAACTTAAATGTCCAAACATTAAATTTAAAAATAACAATAATCAAACTTCGTCATTTAAGTCCAATGTACTTAAGTCTTCTTCAACCTCCGACGAGCTATCTTCGATAATGGCAGTGTGTTGTTCTCGGTTTTGCGCATCCAAGTGGTCTTTATAGCAAATGTAAATCTCTAGCGACTCTTCGTTAAGTCGATTGTGACATTCGTTCAAAATCTTGTCACTAAAAAAAAAGCAGATTCCGAAGCTACTGTACTAGCTTGGATAGTTAGAATATCTCGGGCCATTAAGGCCAAAATAAATAGGATACGTGTTCGCTTTATTTTACCACCACTCTAATATATTAAAATTTTCAACCTCAAAATCACTCATAAAATCTTTAAAATGTATTTTAGTATATAAGCCTAACTCATTTAACGTACTGGATGTTCGTGATTTTTTTCTATACGCGATTTCAAAAATGACATTTTTAAAACTATCGGTGGTTTGAGTGTGTGTAATATCTTCTCTCGGCCGCGAGCCAAATAATTCATAATAATAATTATACTAATTTGTAAAACTTGTATTAAATTTTGAAACATAAGTATCTTCATAATCCGACGAATTTAAATCTAAGTGCAAATTATTATTTATTTCATCTAAAAGATTTTTGACGCCTTCTACACCTAATAAAAGATTTAAAGCCGCAACACATGAAAACATATGAGACATTTCTGTATAATATTTTAAAATTTTAGTTTCCACTATTTCAATTACCGAACGCCACAGTTTGTTTTGTTTAAAATGATTAAATATTCTTGTTATAATTACAAAATTTTCGATAACGAGAGAACTAGTAGGATAATACACTCCAGATAAAAAAACGGTTGTTCGGTGAAAACATTCTAATAAATGCATATAATCTTCTATAATTTCTCAATCATTATCGGTTAAATTATGATTTGTTATAGATGAATAAAATTCCATTAGTAGTGTTTTTTGACGTACTGCTCTTTTTAACATTTTGTAAGTTGAATTCCATCTAATTGACATATCATATTCTGGTTTTAGAAATTTTTGTCCTTGATTTATTACAAATTTTTTAAAATCTTGTCGTCTTTTTTGTGAACTATATATATATTGTAGCATAATTCGAATTTTCTGAATATAAGATTCCATAAATTTGAAACTATCTTGAACGATTAAATTTAAAACATGACATACGCAACGAGTACGAAAAAATACTCCATTTAACATTAGTTTTAAATCTCTTTTCAAATTTTTGATTGTTGAGGTGTTATTTGTTGCATTATCAAAAGGAATACTAATAATTTTATCCTTAAGTTTAAATTCACGGATGCAATTCATAATTACTTGATAAATATCTTGTCTGGTATGCGGAACCTCAAAAGTTGTAAAACTAATAATATGTTTGGATAGCTCTCATGATGTAGGATCTATCCAGTGACTTGTGATACAAATATATGAATTTCCTAAATTTAAACCGATACTCCAAATGTCACATGTTAAGCTCACTTTACTTTCTAAATTTTCAAAATATTTTATTAGATTTTTTTTCGCTTTAATATATGCCTTATATGCGTCACGCCGAATTGTAGATCTTCTAACATGTTGATACTTTGGTTGGAGAGTCTTGTGAATGTAAGAGGTTTCACGAGCGTTGTCGTAGTGGTTGAACGGCAACCCGCGCCCGATGATATTTTCCATTTGCCCTTCTCTTTGACGCGTCTGATCGTACATCCAAATCTGTCTGGTAGCTGACAGTTAAGATTGACTAGATTCTGGAAATTGTTTAGCGAGACATGACTTGATGTGCCACACTAGTGTCGAGTTCCCGCTCACCGTTAGCAACTTCGAAAAATGACGACACCTCGCCTTCATATCGGTGCTGAAGCGCACCTTTTCGAAGTGCTCCCAAATTGGAGCACTATGCTTGTGCTCGATAACTTCAGGCACAGGAACGGATGGCGATGCCATATCTTAAACTAAAATTGAGATGAAGTAAAATGAGAGTGTGGGTAACAAGGATCCGGATCCTCTCCATTTCAAATGAAATGGAGGGGATCCATTTCATATCTAGTGGATAGAAACAGCCCCCCAAAAATCTAGAGGTCCAGAATTTTTTGAATAAAAAAAATATAAAAGGAATGAAAAAAGAGAACCCGTTAGATGTTAAATCAACTAATCTTGTCCATGAAATAAATCCCCTCCATTTCATTTAAAATGGAGAGGATCCTGATCTGAGTAACAAACACCCCCACCTTCTCATATATATATATTTATAGGGCAAAAATCATATATTGGTCCGCAAACTCCCTCTTCTTTATGAAATTGGTCCCTCATATTCTAAAAGTTGGAAATTAGTCCCAAAAATTTAATCCATGGAGGAGTTCAGTCCCCTTTAACACTTCCGTTCAAAAATTAAGGGTAAAAATGTAAAACTCTATTTATTTTAGAAATAACCTAACCTAAAATCAGAAACTGTTTACCAATTTCATTTCCGCCTCCCGACCTTCTTCTTCCATGTCGTCGAAGCCACCCCACCGTCGAGCAAAAACCTCCAGCCGACCAGATCTCCTCGCCGACCTTCTCCAGCGGCGATACCATCACCCAGCGATGACCAAGATCTCCTCGCCGACCAGCGTCAAGGTCGTGCTTCTCGGCGATTGAATCGAGACGTCATCTCGTCGTCCATCTTCGGGAACATCCTCATTGGCTAGCTACCAGCATATGCAACATTCTTCAGCAACCTTCTGCTCGGCAAAACCCTCTCCAGATCTGGTTAGATTTCGATTATCTCATTTTTTTTGGAAGAAACCACTGTTAGCCTAAGATTCGGACCAAAATCTATAATTCGAACATATGGTGCAAATTGTTATTTTTAAAAAAATGTGCTACTTTGATAATTTATGAGTTTATTGAGCCTCAATTAAGTTACTTTCCGTTTATATATTCCGTTAAGTAGGATTGATTTCAGCTTTTCGTTAAAGTCGGGGACTTATTTCTTATTTTTACAACTTGAGGGACATATTTCAAAAAAAGTATAAGATTAGGGACTGATTTATGGTTTTTGCCTATTTATAGATATAAATTTAATATTTTAAAAATTTATTAAAAAATCATTAAAAAAATATTTTAAAAAACTTAAATTTAATGTCAACATCTCTTTAAAAAGAGACGTTGGCTGCCACGCTGGCAGCCAACGTCTCTTTAGAAATAGACGTTGGCACGTCTCTTTAGAAAGAGACGTTGGCACGTCTCTTTAGAAAGAGAGACGTTGGCCCGGGCCCAGGCAAGGCCTGGGCCCCGACCCAGGCAAAGCCTAGGATCGGGCCTAGCCTGGGCCTGGCCCGGGCCGGGCACAAGGTCAGACAAATTATTACATTTGAGGTCTTTTTAGGCCCTCCAGGACTGGCCTGGGCCTGGACCAGGTCTACGCGGGCCCAGATCTAGCCAGGCTTTTTCAAGGCCGGGCCCAGGTAGGCTTTCCAGGCCTAGTCTTTATGTGCATGTCTACATTGTACATTGCGATGTCTACTATAAGTATGAGTTGACTGTCTTGGCAGGTGGTGTGTGTAGATTTATTGGTTTGGATCTTGTTTTGAATCCTGATCCATTACATATTTTTTGACGGTATTTAAAGCCATGACTATTAGGGTTGTTTTTGAAATTGTTGGAGTGTAAGTGAGCGGCAAGATTGGGCAGACCACACAGACCACGTGGGTAGCGCAGATAGAGTTGGCGGTTAGCCAGTTCTGGTACTCTGTTCTTGCGGTCTGTTTCAGCAAGCATCCTGGGATGTAACCGGGCAGTTAGAATTGACTAACTGCGACTGTAACAATCTGAATTGTGAGACCGCGGAGTTCGATGGAGGAGGCGAGTTCTCTGGCTCGCATGGGGCATGCATTTAGGAGAGGATATCGTGGCTTTCCGCTGGACTTGCGGTGGTTGTTCGCGTAGTCTGAAGCCAGAGACCGTTGGTGTTGTGGACTTGGTCATTGTCATGTGCCAAATCTGGTTGATTGCCTAGTTCATGGAGATCGTAGATCATCCTAACATGGATTGGCTCAGGACGTGTGGATGTCAGGTTGATTGCTTAAGTCCACGCAAACTGAGGTTGTTGTCCGCATATCTATGCAGACGGGTGGATCTTACCTCGTGAGCGGTTAGATGGTTTATCCCGTGTGGCCTGGTTCTGGTATCTGCACTCTTATGCGGATAGTTGGTGCTAGCCATAAGATAATGGGTGGTAACCCTATCGTTATGGGTGGTAACCCTATCACAATGGGCGGTAACACACTCCCCATATCGCCTATAAATAGGGGTTCCCAACTCATTATATATAAAGGGAATAGTGAGAACTCAGCTGGCGTTTTGAACTTGCGGTTAGATTTTTTAACTGGATGACTAAGTGAAGTTGACTTGTACTGTGTAGGCTACGCGACTAGCACCGAGCGACTAGGTAACTAGTTGGGAAGCTTAGTGTGGAATAGTTCACGGATAACAGTCTGTGGTATATAGTAGGTTGCAGTTAGAAAGTGCGGTCAACAGTCTTCTTCCTCAGGGTCGTGGATAGTTCAATAAGCAGTTCGCCCGGTCTCAGCGGGTAAGATGTTTCCTAGTTCAGCAGTTCTGTTCATGGCAAGCTTCAACGGTCAGGCGACTAGAAGCAGCAGACAGAGGTGTCTTTTAGCATTCAATAACAACAGTCCATGCGGCTTGAGTTGCAGTTTTGTGACATGGCGGATTCGACAGACAGGTTTGGTGATTAGCGGTTCGGGCGATTACTGTTGTCAGCCTGCCAGTTTTCCTCTTGCTTGTATTTTTGCTTCAATCATGTGTATTGTGAATCATGTATTGCAATGTATACCTTGTCATGTAAAGAAGTTTGTTAATTCCATAGTGGCTCTTATGCTTCTGTTTTTACTGGTTATTACCTGGATTTGATTTGGTTGAGCGTTCCCACTATACGACCTTACTCAGCTTCCGAGATATTTTCACATTATATCACAGGGATGTTGAAGAGTTAGCAGTTGATCAACCTTAGATCTGTGTTATCTTTGGAAAGTTCAGGTGAACCAGGATTAAAGTAATGGAAGCTGGTTATATAAGAGGTCTTGAGATTGAGCTCTTAACGCATATCAACTTTAAGAAGTGAAGGTCTTACATGAAGAGCTACCTTCTTGGTGAGAACCAATGAGATATCATTGGTGGAGATGACAGACAAGAGGTGGTTGTTGTTACAGGGAATGTTGAGGCGATGAGAGCTTGGAGGAGGACGAATGGTAAGGCAGAGTTCACTCTAAAGAGGGTTTTCTCACCGGAGCTCCTTGACCACATCATTGGATGTTTGTTAGCTGCTGAGATCTGGACGGTCTTGGATGGCTTCTTTAATAAAAAAATGTCGCTCGACTACAGTTCTTAGAGAATGAGTTGGCGAAGGGCAATCAGGGTGATCTATTCGATCATACCATCCTTCTTTTTGAAGATGAAGAATCTCTACGCTGAGATATCTGCATTGGACCCAGAAGAGCCTATCTCAGAGGCGAAGCTGAAGAGGCACATCATCCGCGGGCTGCAGAAGGAGTATGTTGCCTTTGTGACTTTTGTGCAGGGCTGGACCAATCAACCATCGTTGCTTGAGCATGAGAACATGTTAGATTCGCAGGAGAGCTTGACGAGGTAAATGGCTGGAGTATTTATCTTAGGGGGAGAGAATGAGGCAATTTACTCTGACAAGAAAAAGAGATGAGATAAGAAGAAGAAGCCACCTGTCAGCGATGGACCATCTACTTCATTTCAGCGGGAGAGGAGTAAGACTCTTGTGCAGGATGAAGGGAGGAAGAGAGGAGAACCACAATGCTACATGTGCAATAAGCTTGGTCATATTCGGAGGGACTGCAAGGTTAATCTTCAGCTGAGGCATGTTTTAGGAAAAGAAGAAGCTGAATCCAGGGCTGAAGAAGGTAGACGGAGGAGTGCTTTCATGGCGGGCACTTGTGTTCGTGCGCTATCCTCCATCAACTATCAGGAGGACTGGATCATGGACTCGGGGTGTCGGGTGTGGTCATCACCACACTGGGGGATGAGTCAAAGTTATCTTCTCTGCAAGCCTACCAAGGTAATGATGTTATTATTACTGCTGACGATATTGTACATGAAATTGATAAGGAGGGGCCAGTTTCTATATATAGGCAGTGATCGGGTTCTACTCACATTGAAGAGTATGTATCACGTACCGGGAATGAAGAAGAACCTCTTCTTAATGACTTATGTGGTGGATGTTGGGTATCACGTTCTGTTCGGCCCGACCGAAGTGAAATTTCTTCAGAATGTGTTAGCAGTGAAAGCTGATGTCACTCATGTTGGGAGACAGGTAAAAGACTTGTTCTGTTAGTGATAAACTCCTATATTGAGAAAATGAGGGCAAACGACAGCGTTGATATCTGACATGAGAGGCTGAGACATGTTGGAGTGGATAAGCTAAAGGCAAAAGTGACATGAGGCCTCGTGCATGACATGTCTAGTCTTTCGTGTTTTGGTGATGGTCATGTCTATGCACGGTGTTAGTATGGAAAGGCTCATTGTCTTTCATTTGACAAGTCACAGACCAGATGCAAGGCACCGTATGAATGCATCCACGGTGATCTGATGAGACCTACCGTCACCCCCAATCTTGGAGGCAGCAAGTATATATTGGTTTTAGTTGATGATTTCTCTAGATAAACGGCCTCAGACCCACGTAGTTATATAGTTTAGCACGGGTTGTCTTCCCAGACCGTCCACCATGCGGGTTGCCTCAGAGTAAAACTCGTCGACCATCCGATATTTTCTCTTGACACATTTCCTGAAGGCACAATATATTTCTTAAGGAATATCATCTTGGGCACACCTTTTTCCCATATGAATAGTAACTTGGAGGTACATCTTATTCCCGCAGGAAAAATATCTCAGAGGCACAACTTATTCCCGTAAGAATAGTTTCTCGAATGCAACAACATATTTCCGTAGGAATAGTATCACATAGGTAATAAGTTATTCTCGTGGGAATAGTATCTCATAGGCACATCTCATTCCCTCAAGAACAATATCTTGGGAGCACAACTTTTTCTCATAGGAATAATAACTTAGAGGCACATCTTTTCCCAGTAGGAATAATATCTCAGAGGCACATCCAGTTCCCGTAGGAACCATATCTCGGGAGCACAACTTATTCCCGTAGGAATAGTATCTTAATGCACATTTTTTGAATGCCCAATCTACCATATCATATGAACGATAAACATTATGTTGTTTCAAGCTACGCAAGCCAAAACCCACCAACATTTAGATAACTAGGGATTGAATAAAAGGCTAGAGCCTTATCCCGTTCAACAACCTTATAACCCAGAATTATAGCTACATGACTCTAAAAAGCCCAGCCCCTGGCTCGACTCATCATAAGTCTCGTCCTCTTGGGTTACACACCAATTTTATTCACCAACATGGCTATTGGGATTCATACACATTCAGAAGAAAATCTTATGCTTTAAATCGACAATTCGGCAAACACCGAACAATTTGTCAAGTGATTAAGGTGTCGACCTCAACCACATGCTCTACTTTACTAAAAGAGTCGATCGGGTCTCGTACTATTTATATTTGACCTTGATGGAATTTCTCGTCATCAAGTCAACTATGAATCAAGAGTGAAACCAATTTAAGAGCCTTACACCACAACTCATCTGCACTGCTCCACTGATAAGTGTGGCGGTCTACTTCTGCACTACATAGGGTTAACCCTAAAGGAAATCTCATCTTCAGGTTAACCCTTAACAAAAGAATGACTGAAAAGAAGTAACCATTGAATTGTCTGCTCTACTCTACTGACAAGAGCGACGGGTAGTTCAAGTCTAACTAGGGTTGATCATGAAGAAATGTCCCGTCTTTTGGTTAGCTCTTAATTTTAGACAAAACTGAATAACGCAAAGCATTAAACTATTCGTTATGCTATACTAACAAGCGTAGCGCTCAGTTCGTCATTATTTAAAGGCAATACTGAAATAAAAGTCATAACCTCGATCTGCCCGTTCTGCTCGAAGAGTTTCAGACAGTTGGCAATAAATAGAGACAGTACTTAAATAAAAGTCAAATCCTCAATCTTTCTGCTTTGCTCGAAGTGTGGCGGCCAGTTCGACAATTAAAGGTTGTATTGAAATAAAAGCCTAAACCTTGATTTGCCCGCTTTGCTCGAAGAGTGACAGGCAGTTTGACAATTAAAGGATGTACAGAAATAAAAGGCCTAAACCTCGATCTGTCCGCTCTGCTCGAAAAGTGTCGGCCAATTCGGCAATTAAAGGATGTACTGAAATAAAAGCTTAAACCTCGATCTGTCTGCTCTATTCGAAGAGTGGCGGTCAGTTCGGCAATTAAAGATTGTACTGAAATAAAAAACCTAAACCTTAATCTGTCCGCTTTACTCGAAAAGTGGCGGTCAGTTTGACAATTAAAGATTGTACAGAAATAAAAGGCCTAAACCTCTATCTGTGCGCACTGCTCGAAAAATGGCGGCCAGTTCGGCAATTAAATGCTATACTGAAATAAAAGCCTAAACCTCGATCCGTCTGCTCTGTTCGAAGAGTGGCGACCAGTTCGGCAATTAAAGGATGTATTGAAATAAAGGCCAAAACCTCGATATGTTTGCTCTACTCGAAGAGTGGCGGCCAGTTCAGCAATTAAAGGTTGTACTGAAATAAAAGCCTAAAGCTCGATCACTCCGCTCTGCTTGAAGAGTGGCGGCCAGTTCGATAATTAAAGGTTGTACTGAAATAAAACTCTAAATCTCAACCTGTCTGCTCTGCTCGAAGAGTGGCGGGCAGTTCTACAATTAAAGGTTGTACATAAATAAAAAGTCTAAACCTCGATCTGTCTACTCTGCTCGAAGAGTGGCGGCCAGTTCGACAATTAAAGACTGTACTGAAATAAAAGCCTATATATATACTATATATGTATACACGATACATTGTCCTTTTGTGCATGCCGGTGTGATGCAAAACACTCCTTTTTCTCATCTACCTCTCTCTCTCCCTTTGTTATCTTTTTAAAGAAACAGAAAAATAAAGTACTATCCGTCCGGATACGTTCCTCTTCTTCTTGTATCATATATAGGTTATATATACATATAGAGTGACAGTCCTCCACTTTTTATTGTATTGAACCCATCGGCTGAAGTTGAGTCGAACAGATTACATTGTACAACGTAATTACGGGATCAAATAGATATATATCTGAATATAACTATACATGAATATATATGTAAGTATTTATATGTATATATATCTTTATCTATTATAAAGAAGTATCAGAATCAGATCACGACCGTTGAATATAAACCAAACATTTGATCGCAACTGTTGATCACAACAACGAATCAGGGTCGTTCATATTTTTTCTTAGGTCTCATAAACCTATATAGAGTCTTTCAAATCTACATATCTTGTAGGGCACCCTACAACCCATCAGCCCAGTCCAATATGCGGGCTATAAAATTAAGCCCAAAATCCTGCAAATGCAAGCCCGTCAACAAGAACAGCAAAACACAGGCCCGCCCGCCAGCCTAGCAAACCCACTGACCCGACAGTTTCGTACCCGCAGGCCGCAATACATCTACAGGGAGGCAAATCTATATATACCCGAAAAGCCAAACAAAACTGGTGGTGTGGGACTAAATCCCGCCTGGGATTAATACAATCCCAGACGGGATTAATTAGGCGGGATTAATCCCGCCTAAGCAGGCGGGATTAAATCACGCCTATGTTATCCCGCCTAACTTAGGCGGGATTAAATCCCGCACTTAGGCGTGATTAAATCCCGCACTTAGACGGGATTAAATTCCCGCCTAAGCCATCTGGATTTGTTTTAAAATATTTTTTAAAAAATTATAATAATATTTAAATATAAGCAGGTTTTTAAAATATTTAAATATAAGTGGTGCCCTCCTTCGCGGGCGCAGCCCGCCGGGTACTGTGGCGCGTAGCCATAGGGGGTTATGTTTAAGGCTTGATGAAATCTGTTGAACATTGTTATGCTTAAGGCTTTTCTTGTTCTTTCTCTTTTTCTTGGATTTCTGATTTGATTCAGTTAGTTTGTTATTCTCATCTGTCTTTTCTTTACCCTTTTCAGATATTAATTTAATGGAGGTTGAGAGAATATTTTTCTGAATTAAATGAGGTTGGCTTGATGAAGCACCAATCACAACTTGTCATTAAGCCTGACATTTACAGTTCTTGTGATGTCCATCAATTTGATTTTTCTCTCATTTAAGGATTCTTCAAATTGCTTAGCCTCATTCAGTTTAATTTTTAGAGAATTAATCTGTTCAGAAGCTATAACTAGTTTATCTTTTAGTTCGATATTTTCAGATAACAGATTTTCATGTTTAATTAGCTTATCTCTAAGAAGTTTGATTTCTTTCTTAGATTTGATTAGATAATTGCATAATAATTTAAATTCAGTTTTGAAATGCTCTGAATTAAAATCAAATGAGGAACATCGAAAAATAAAGTACAGAGAAAAATAAAGTACTATCTGTCGTGATACGTTCCTCTTCTTCTTGTATCATATATAAGTTATATATACATATAGAGTGACAGTCCTCCACTTTTTATTGTATTGAACCTGTCGGCTGAAGTTGAGCCGAACAGATTACATTGTACAACGTAATTACGGGATCAAATAGATATATATCTCAATATAACTATACGTGTATATATATGTAAGTATTTATATGTAGATATATATCTATATATACAAGTATAACTGTACATTTATATTTATTTATGTATATATGTACTAGTGTCCGACACAGGGCTCTGCCCCTATGGCTACGTGTCACAGTACCCGGCCTGTGACGGCGGACTTCGCCCGCACTTGCCTGCGCCCGCCCCCCGGCGGGATTAAAAAATATAATATTTAATTATATTTAAAAAATATTTAAAAATATAATATTCAATTATATTTAAAAATATATTTAAAAATATAATATTTAATTATATTTAAAAAATATTTTAAAAATATAATATTTAATTATATTTTTAAAATATTTAAAAAATATAATTATATTTTAAAAATATTTTAAAAATATATAAAAAAAATAAGGCAGGATTAAATTCCTCCTAAGTATAGGCGGGATTTAATCCCGCATAACTTAGGCGGGATTTAATCCCGCCTGTTTAGGCGGGATTAATCCCGCCTAATTAATCAAGCCTGAGATTGTATTAATCTCAGGCTGGATTTAGTCCCACACCGCCCATTTGGGGAGCAATTTTGGGTATATATAGTTTTGTCCTCCAAGTAGGTACAATGTGGTCTAGGCGGGCCAGCTAGTCTTGCGGGGCGGCGGGTTTGCGGGGCTTGGCGGGCTGGCTGTCGGGCGGGCTGGTCGGCTGTAGTAATTTTAGGCTTAATTTTGTAGCCCGCGTATATTGGATTGGACTGATGGGTTGTAGGGTACCTTACAAAATATATAGATTTGAGAGGTCCTACATAGGTTTAGGAGACCTAAAAAAATATGAACGGTCATGATTCGTTGTCATGATCAACGGTTGCGATCAAATATTTGGTTTATATTGAACGAACGTGATCGATCGTGATCTGATTCTAGAATTCAAAACTACTTCTTTATAATAAATAAAGAGATATAATTTTATCAAATAGGCCAGAGACGGAACCGTCAGGCATGCAGAGCCTTCCCCTCCCTCCGCCACCGTCTGGTCGCCGGCTTGCCGAGCCACCACCTCCGGCCGGTTAGCAGGAGGTAGGCGCACCGCCCGGCGGTGGTCCAGCGGCCTGGCGCCGTTGCCGCCCGCCGGTGAAAATTTTGGAATATAGCTATTGAGCTCTCGAGCACCGCTATAGCTTGGCTCTCCGGCGGTGCCACTGCATGAAACCCAGCCGGAGAGGGTCGACGACCCCTTTGTAGAGCTCCTTAGTATTATCTAACGAGCTCGGGGAGATTTTTCCCGAGCATGGTGGGGTTGGGTGGCGGAAACAGAGGTGGTGCTCTGCTTGTCTTCACCGCCTCTAGCAGAGGTTCAGGAATAGGGGCTCGCATCTGAGTGGAGGAGTGTACGGCTGAGTTAGATTAAGCGCAGTTAAGAAAACCCTAGTTGAGTCAAACTCCTCCTTCTCTCCTTCTTCTCTCTCCCTTAACTCGGGTGGTGTTGGGTCTAGCCAACTCTGGTTGGCCTGGGGACAGTTGGCAGTGCCTTAGAGGCTTGCTGGTATAGGTTTAGCCAATCAGAGGCCAGTCCATGGTTTGTGTGTTTTTTTTTCCTTTGGTTAGATGAGTGGCATGGATCCCATCTTAAGAAACACCTTCTCCCTTCCATGATCTAACTGCCACTTGGCTTAATCCCCTTTTCTTTAAGAGGTGTGCATGGTGGCTGATCCACCAATCAGGGATGGTCATGAGAATTATGGTCTTGATGGGTGGGAAAGAGGGTAGCTTAAGTGAGATCTTAAAATTTCACTTTTGGGGTGCTTTGACCGAGGTCAACCCTAAATGGGTCCCCCCACGTATCAAAGTTATTATGGGTTCGGGTCGTCGCGTGTCGAGTCAACAATGTGGCGACGAAGTTGAAATCAAACATTCATGCATTTTGTCGCGTCGTATAATTTTACGAGCAATATATATATTTTTTACTCGATCAAATGACGTCAGAATTTAGCAAAATGAGTCTCGTTCTGCCTGTATTGACCGTACAAGTCTAGCGTAATTGACAGAAGTCAATTTGGAGTTGTATGCCCAATATTTTAACATGACGTCATTGTGACGTGCGACACTACTTAAAATAGTCGTTTTATCCAAACAACCTCTGATCGATATGAAACGAGTTCTGGTGCGCTAGAACTGACTATACAAGTCCAATGCATCTGACGGAACTCGATTCAGAGCATATATGCTCAATATTTTAAACATGGCGCCATTGCGACGCGCGAAACTACTCAAAATAGTCGTTTTCTCCAAACGACCTCAGATCAAGATGAAACAAGTTTTGGTGCACTAGAACTGACTATACAAGTCCAATGCATCTGACAGAAGTCGATTCGGAGCACATATATGTGCTCAATATTTTAACGCGTTATCATTAACTATGAGCGTAGGTCGGGCCGTAGTTTGCTCTGACCCGGTCCAAACCCCTTCCTAGGTTCAATTGAACTATCTAGACCCCCCTTTTTGAAGGCGGGATGTTACAGCTATATTCCTCGGGAGCTCGGTCTAAAGGCTTCAACGTAATGAGGGAAGGGTACGTTCTTCCAGATCCTTTGGTGTTTTGGGCTCTTGTTGGGATTCTCATATATCTGGAGATTACAAGGCTAGATATTGCTTATGTTGTGGGTTGAGTAAGTCGGTATATAGCGGAGCCGCAGAAACCTCATCTGATTGCAGCTAAGAGTATCCAAAAGTACATGAAGTCCACCTCATATATGAGTCTCTTATATGAGAGGGACGCGAGAATAAACCAGCATGGCTACACGGATGCTGATTATGAGGGACATACTGATGATTAAAAGTTGACTTCAGGTTTCGTCTTCATGTGCGGGTCGGTAGCTATCTCGTGGTTCAGTAAGAAGAAGAATTCAGTGTCTGTCTCCACTATGGAAGCGAAATACAAGGCTTTGACCTTGGCAGCTCAAGAAGCCATCTAGTTTAGGAGGTTAGTGGAGGACGTCCATGAGGAGGTGCAGGGTCCTACTCTGTTACGCGGTGACAATGAAATTGCCCTCAAACTGGTTAATAATCTTATGTTTCACGCGCGAACAAAGAACATCGAGATCGAGCAACACTTCGTTTGGGAGAAGGTACTGGAGGGGCCTTTGATGGTTGAGTATGTGCAGAGTCAGAACAATGTAGGAGACATTTTCATAAAGTCATTGTAGAAGGGTGTAACGCCACTAGCCGATACAACGTGACGATGTCACGGCTCTGCTCTAGGCGATGTTACCGGGCTGCAGCCCAAGCACCCCAACCCCTCTCCAGCCCACTGGCGGGTTGTTGGTGGCCACAACCTCCCTTTGATGAGCGAACTCGACTGTTAAGTTGGGCCGTACGGGGACTTCCCAGAAGGTCACCCATCCCAGTACTACTCTCGCCCAAGCATGCTTAACTATGGAGTTCTTTCAACTCTCATCACCAACTGAGCTTTCCGCCGCTTGTCCGTGACATATGGCGTGGGGCCCCGGTCGGACCCACCGTTATATGTTATGTGACGAGTGGGGGCATTACAAAGGGACCATTTGCTCGGTTAAGAGGGTTGCTCGGACTGGTTTGCACTTTCCACTTCAAGGTCTGTTGAAATTGTTGAAGTGGAAGTGGGCGGTCTAATTGGGAAGACCGCACAGACCCCGCAGGTAGTGCAGATAGAGTTGACAGTTAGCCAGTCCTGGTTCTCTATTCTTGCGGCCTGTTTCAGCAAGCATCCTGAGATGTAACCCGACGGTTAGTGTAAAATTTTTGGATCTTGAAATAAGCAGGAGTTATATAACCTAAAATAAGTCAGATCACAGCCAGAGACACATGCGGAAACAGTGGTTCTTTATTGATGATAACAGTCTTCTTACAAAGCGAGACATACATGGCAAGATATGATTTCGTCGGTATGAAAAACAACAGAACAAAAACAAAAACAAAAAGATAACTGCAGCCTCAGAGCATAATCTGCTGAAACCACCACAGGCCGCACCTGTTGTCTGTCAAACCTCCGAGACTGACACATTGCACTAGCCGCTCGAACACGAACAATTCTGCAACCTCTAGAACCAGACCGCTGCTTCAGAACTGCACTCCATAGATTCCTGTCCGCAAACTGCCCAAGTCGCCAGCTAGAAGAAAAGCTGCTTGGTCCTGTCTGCACAACCTGTACAGACAATTTACTTCAGCAAGTCGCGCGGTCAGATAAAATCAGGTCGCAGGTTCTAACGCGAGTATTTGCTTACTGTTCTTCGATAATTATGTTGTCACTGAGGGGTCCTATTTATAGGTACGGAGAGAGATGTGGTTACCGCCCTAACTGATAGGAACACCTCCCCCAGCCCGCAATCAGCCTTCACCAGTCTGCCGAGTCCGCTTGGACATGGTCAGTCCACAAGCCAACACGCCTACATCACTCCTGAATAAGAGCCAGTCCGCAACACCTGCGGACACAACACCAGCTTGCAACAGACCACTAAGTCTGCCAAGTCCGCCAAGATCGCCGCAGGTAGGCAAGACAGTATACAACGAGACAGTGAACAAGACATCAGACCGCCAAGTCCGCAACACATGCGGACACGACTCCAGCTCGCAACGGACCGCCAAGTCTGCCAAGTCCTCTAAGTCAGCCAAGATCGCCGCAGGTAGGCAAGGCAGTAGTATACAACGAGACAGTGAACAAGGCATCCGACTGCCAAGTCCGCCGGACAAATAGCGATCTCCCAAACTCCAACATCAGTCTGCATATGCCACTTAAGATCTACACGACATCCTCTATACACAAGGTCGCACTACAGCCGCATAGACCGCTGCCTCCAGTCTGCTCAGTCCGCACAGTCCGCGCGGTTTGCTTGATCAACCACTTACACTTCAACAATTTCAGCACTCCCCCTTGAAGTGGGAAGTGAAAATCAGCCCAAGCAAACTCCGCAACCGGGTGAACGGTCCCTTGTCTAGCGGTTTCGTGAAGATGTCTGTCATATTGTCCATACTTCGAACATGCTCAACCATGAGAGATCCCTCCAACGCATTCTCACGAATGAAGTGGTGTTCGATCTCTATATATTTGGTTCTCGCGTGACAAACTAGATTATTTACCAGTTTGAGAGCAGTCACATTGTCCCCGCGGAGCAGAGTAGGATCTCGAACCTTCATATGGATGTCATCCTCCAATCTCCTAAGCCAGATGGCTTCTTGATCTGCCAAGGCCGAAGCCTTATATTCTGCTTCTGTGGTAGAGACAGACACCGAGTCCTGCTTCTTGCTGCACCAGGATTCAGACGTCGACTTCCGATCATCTGAATCTCCCTCATAATCAGCATTCATGTAGTAATGCAACTCGAAATCTGTGTCTCTCCTATAAAGGAGACCCATATCTGAGGTCGACTTCTCATACTTCAAGATGCTTTTTGCTGCCATCAGATGAGGTTTTCGTGGTTCCGTCATGTACCGACTCACCCTGCCAACTGTATATGCAATATCCAGCCTAGTGACTGTCAGGTAGATCAAGCTTCCAACCAGAGCTCGGAACACCAATGGATCAGAAAGAATTCGCCCATCATCACGTCGAAGTTTCAGACCTGCTTCTAGAGATGTAGAACTGCTTTCCCCTCCCCCCTTCCATGCCAAATCGTTGTACAATCCTCTTTGCATAACTAGTCTGGGACACAAGCACTCCGTTCTCCCGCCTCTGTACCTCGAGTCCAAGGAAATGGTGGAGCTCACCCAAATCCTTCATCTCAAATATGATAGCAAGCTTGGCCCTCAGCCTTGCTACCTCCTCCTTTGAATTTCCGGTGACAATCATGTCATCCACATACAATAGTACGATGACCTGAAGTTCCCCCTTCTTAACGAACAAGCTTGAGTCTAAGTCTGAAGCAAGAAACCCCCAGAACAAGAGATATTCCGCAATCTTCTCATACCATGCTCTTGGCGCTTGCTTCAGCCCGTAAAGGGCCTTCTTTAGCTTGCAAACGTTGTCCGGATGGTCTTCAGAGATAAACCCAGGCGGCTGGATCATAAATATATCCTTGTCAATCTCGTCGTACAAGAAGTAATTTTTCACGTCAACCTGCCAAATTTCCCATCCACGGAACGCCGCTAAGGCAATAACCATCCGTACTGAAGTTATCTTAGCAACTGGACTAAACGTCTCCTCATAATCTTTCTCATACTGTTGTGAAAATCCTCGAGCCACAAGGCAAGCCTTGTACCGCTCGATGCTGTCATCTGCCTTCTTCAACTTGTAGACCCACTTACAAATCATTGGAGTGATATCTTTCAGCTTAGGTACAAGTGACCACGTCTCATTCTTCTTGAGAGCATCCATATCCTCCACCATAGCACAGTCCCACTCCTTGACTCTTGTGGCCTTCTCGAAACATGATGGTTGTCGCTCATCCAGAGGATCAGTAAAGAAACATGAGACGAAACTCACCATGTTTTCTTCTATGTAACGGGCTGGTGGCTTGATAGTTCTTTTTGATCTCCTCAAAGTTGGTGCTTGACTGACCACCTCCTCAACTGACTCTTTTGTACTAGCTTCTCTTCCAGACGCGCTTGGAGCATCGCTCCCCCTACTTCCATAACCAGAACTTTCCGCCTCTGAGCTAGACACGGCTGGAGCTCCTGGTGAAACAGACATCTCTACTTGAAGATTCACAGTAGCTTTTTCTTGTCTGTCAACCCTGCTCTCTGGTAGTTCAATTCCCGAACTCCCTTTGTAAGATGTCAGCTCATCAAACACCACATCTCGAGAAACAACAAATCTCTGTGTCTCTGGATCCATGCACTTCCAACCCTTCTTCTTGTCATCATACCCCACAAATACTAGCTTCCTTGCTTTCACATCTAGCTTTATCAGAAGAGTGTCAGGAACATGCACATAGCATGTTGACCCAAATACCCAAAGGTGAGAAACACTTGGTTTCTCCTTGAACATCAGTTCATGAGGAGTCATCATGTTTATTGGACTTAGAGGCATTCAGTTAATAACATAGGCTGCACAAGACATTCCCTCCGCCCAGAAGGACCTTGGGATACTCTTGGCATGAAGCCAGCACTTGCAGGTCTCCGTCAGATGACGAATCTTCCTCTCTGCAACTCCGTTCTGCTGTGGGGTATGTACACAAGTAAGCTCTCTTTGAATACAGGTGTTCCTGCAAAAATTAGAGAACTCGGCAGAGGTGAACTCTTCATCATTGTCAGTCCTCAACTTCTTAATCCGCAGGCCTAGTCGACCCTCCACGAGCTCCTTGAACTCCACAAACTTCTCGAACGCTTCTGACTTTTCTTTCAGAAAATACACCCAGACATATCTGTTGTAATCATCAATTAACACCAGCATATACTTGTTGTCCTCCGAGGCTTGGGGTGATAGTTGGTCCCATCAGATCCCCGTGAATGCACTCCAAAGGCTCTTTACTTCTGGTTTGTGATTTATCAAATGGAAGTAAATGAGACTTACCATACTAACATCCCGCACAAACATGATCGTCTCCGTAGGTGGACAAGCTAGGCAAGCTCTTGACCAGTCCCTTTACCGTCGTAGCCTTCAATTTGTCCATTCCTACATGCCCCAACCTCTTACGCCAAATGGTTGCGCTATCATTCTTCATCATCTTATCAACATAAGAACTTGTAGATAAAACGTACAAGTCTTTTGCTATCCTCCCAATGTGAACAACATCAGCTTTTACGGTTGATATATTTCGAAGAAATTTCACTTCCGTTGGACCAAACAGAATGTGATACCCAGCGTCAATGACGTTGGTCGCGGAGAAGAGGTTCTTTTTCATACCATGTACGTGATATACACTCTTTAGAGTGAATGACCCTCTATCACTACCTATGGAGACAATCCCTTCCTTCTCGACTGCGTGAACAGTATCATCAGCGGTGATAATATCATCATTACCTGAGTATGGCTGCGATGAAGAGAACTTTGACTCATCTTCAGTGAGGAGATGACCACACCCCGAGTCCACGATCCAATCCTCCTGATAGTTGATAGGAGCAGAAGCACAAAGAGTAGCCTAGAAGGCTCCTCCCCAACCACCATCATCCTCCCTAGCATCAGGTTCCTCCTTCTCTGCAGCATGCTCTGGCTGAAGATTAACTCTGCAGTCCCTTCTGAAGTGACCTATCTTGTTACAACTGTAACACCTGAGCCCTTCATTCTTCCCCTCAGACTTAGGAGCATAGCTCCTCTCCTCCTGACCTGAAGATGAATGCCCATCGCCTCCAGAAGGCTTCTTCTTCTCCCACTTCTTCTTCCCAGAAAATAGCACCTCGTTCTCTCCTTATGAGATAGACACCCCCACCATCTGTCTTGGCAAGCTCTCCTGCAATGCAAGTAGATTTTCCAACTCCAACAAGGATGGATGATTTGCCCATCCATGAACAGACGTCACAAAGGCGAGGTACTCCTTCAGCAAACTGCGAATAATATGCCTCTTCATCTTTGCCTCAGAAATAGGCACATCGGGGTCCAAAGCAAAAATCTCTGCACAGAGGTTTTTCATCTTAAGAAAGAAAATGGAGACAGGTAAATCTCCTTGAGTGGCTTTCGCCAACTCATTTTCTAAGAACTGTAGCCGAGCTACATTCTTCCTGTTGAAAAGGCCATCCAGATCTCAGCAACTGATTTGCAACTAATGATTGATCGAAGAGTTCAGGTGAGATAGGTCTCTTGAGAGTGAACTCTGCCTTTGCATTTGTTCTCTTCCAAGTCTTCACTTCCCGAGCATTATCACTAGCAAGAACTACTTCCTGAATATCATCTCCTCCAACCACCACCCAGATGTCCTAACCCAGAAGATAGCTCTTCATACAAGACTTCCACTTCTTGAAATTAGTCTGTGTTAGGAGTTCAATACCGTGACCTCTTGCATATCCTGCTTTCATGGCTCAAACATTCGTTTCCTCTTCACAAGAGTAACAACAACTTCTAGTTGATCACTGCTTAACCACTCCAACCTCCCTCTGATAGCATGTAATTTTTTTGGATTTTACAATGAACATGAGTTATATCAACTAAAATAAGTCAGATCACAGCCAGAGACACATGCAATAACAATGATTCTTTATTGATAATAACAGTCTCCTTACAAAGCGATGCGAGACATGATTTCGCCAGTATGAAAAACAACAGATCAAAAACAGAAAGATAACTGCGGCCTTAGAGCACAATCCGCTGAAACTGCCACAGACCACAACTGCTGTCTGTCAGACCGCCGAGACCGGCACACTACACTAGCCGCTCGAACACGAACACAGTCCACAACCTCCAGAACCAGACCGCTGCTTCAGAACTACACTCCACAGATTGCTGTCCGCGAACTGCCCAAGTCGCTAGCTGGAAGAAAAACTGTTTGGTCATGTCCGCACAACCTGCACAAACAATTTACTTCAGCAAGCCGCGCGGTCAGATAAAATCAAGCCGCAGGTTCTAACGCGAGTTTGTGCTTACTGTTCTTCGATAATTATGTTGTCACTGAGGGGTTCTATTTATAGGTATGGTGAGAGATGTGGTCACCTCCCTAGCTGCTAGGAACACCTCCCCCAGTCCGCAATCTGCCTTCACCAGTCCGCCAAGGTCGCCGCAGGTAGGTAAGGTAGTATACAACGAGACAGTGAACAAGGCATCAGACCGCCAAGTCCGTTGGACCAATAACAATCTCCCGAACTCCAACATTAGTCTTCATAGGCCGCAAAAGATTTACACGCCATCCTCTATGCACAAGGCCACACCGCAGCCGCATAGACCGCGGCCTCCAGTTCGCACGGTTTGCCTGATCAACCACTTACACTTCAACAATTTCAACACTTAGCATTGACTAACCGCGGCTGTAGTAGTCTAGATTGTGAGACCGCGGAGTTCGCTGGAGTAGGTAGTTTCTCTGGCTTGCATGGAGCGCTAGAAGAATCAAAAAATGCCCTAATGTCGCGGGAGTGGAGGAGGGAATGCAAAATATGTCGCCGACGGGAGATTTGGTAGCACGATTTGGAGAAGACGGAGCTGATCATCGAGGAGGAAGTGTGATCTAGCGATGAGGAGAAGCGCGAACACGCGGAAGCTAATGTTTGGAAGTAGAAATGAGGAGCAGAAGTCGAATGGGACGAAACGAAGATGGCGGAATGTTCTCGATCCTTTTCAATCCATCCAACAACCTGATGGCTTGCATTTTTTGATCGGGCGAAAGGAGGATCAGGCTTTTTTGCTGTAGCAAGGGATGCGGTTTTGAACGTTTTTGATATTTGCAGACACGATCTTAGAGATCCAACGGCCATGATTGATTCCTTGGAACATTCCATCTGACAATTTGGTGCTAAATATATTTCTTTATAGAATATAGACATCCTAAATTTGATATGAGCTGGATTTAAATTGAAAGATCGAGGGTGTGATTGTAGATAAGAAGACTCCAGATCTGATCAATCCTATCCACTCATTCTCCTCAGCGCAACAACTGCACATCCTGAATTACCAGAGATTTATAATAAATGTTTATAATGCTTAATTAATTGAAGAACAAAATTTCATACAAGTAAATTAATAAAACCGTTAATCACGGGTTAACGGCTCTACAGTTCAAACGGATCTGGCCGCTGGTTCCGGTCAGCGGCGTGATGGCTCCCATCTTCACCATGGCGGCGGCGAAGTCGCCGAAGAAGAGATTGCTGTTTCTGCTATACTGCGTCACCAAAGCATCCTGGGTTCCATTGTTGAACAACTCCTGATCCGAATGCAGCAGCCCCCGCGAGCTCACCAAGTCTCGGTAGTACTCGTTCCCAAATTGATTTGGCGTCTGCACATCCAGCGCCGCCAGGTTGCCGTCGCCGCCGGACAACGGGCAGTTCCCCTGCCGAATCGCGGCGAAATCGGCGTCGATGTTTGCGTCATTGTAGATGCGGGAGCGGAAGAACTGGCACTGCGACTGGCCGATTGTGTGCGCGCCGGAGAGCGCCGTCATGTCCCTGGCGCTGAGTCCCTTTGCGGCGAACTTGGAGACGAGCGCGTCGAGCGTCGACGACGGGCCCGGAAGATCGGTGTTCGCCGCGCTCTGGCTGGCGGTGGTGGCGTCCCGCCTCCCGAGCGCCACGGGCCACGACGGGCCGCCGAGCTTCACGACTCCGTCGCGGGCGGCGACGGCGAGGATGTCGGCGCAGGAGACGGTGGCCTTGCAAGGCGGCCTCGACGTTGGCTTTAATGGCGTCGATGACTTCGAACCCGCGAACAGAGTTTTTGTTGGGGAAGGCGGTCTTCTCGCCGGCGAACGTCGCCGTGTCGTCGAGAAGAATGGAGCCATCGCAGCCGTTGACGAAGCAGTCGTGGAAGAAGAGGCGGAGAATGGAGGCGGCGATGCGCGGCTCCTTGTTCACGGCCCGGGCCATGGTGGAGCGCACAATGCCGGTCAGGCCGGGGCAAGTGGCGGCGTAGAAGCTCGGGGAGAGCTGTGATTGAGCGCAGAGAGCAAGAGACAGTAAGGAGAAAGCGACGAGGATGCAAACGCAGGAAGCTGCAGCCATGGCCTAGCTAGCTGCGCCTGAGAGAGAATCTCAGTAGTACTGCTGGAACAGGAAGAAGAAGAAGAAAAAAAATGGTCAATTCATTAAGCGAGGATGTGTTTATTGACAACTTAGGTGAGGAGGAGAAAGAGGAGGGGGCTATATATAAACTATAAAGATGAGAAATTGAAAGAATGATTGGATTCTGGGCATGCCACGCGCTTTTATTTGTGGAAGAAGAGAGTTCAACGATGACATGTTTTGATTGCGTCAATATTAATAATTGTCATTTGGTTATGTCTGTGCTCGATGCTCTCGTACAGCTTTCGGGCACTTCTATGCAGGTTTCATCCGGTTTTGCACGGGCTTCGCACGTGCTCGATACATCAAGGTGAGTTGCGCCCTCATCTAGGCGGGATTCGCCTGATTTCGTATGCGCTCGATGCATGATATATATACATATATGTCATCAATATTACCCTTAGTAAAAGGACATCCTGAAAAAAAAAACACTTTTCGATACTGGAGCGATGCACTTCTTCGTCTCACAAGACCTAAGTGCACACCAAGGTCCCGGTAATACAAGATTTTTCGAACGTTTTTCCGGAGTCCCTCCTGGAACTGCCGCTATAACGAGAAGTGGACTTTTGATTGAGTTCATACCTAGGACTTGACCAGTGTCACGTGCACCCTATCGAGTGGTTCCTTGGGAATTAGTGTAGCCGAAAATTCAACTCCAGGAGTTAATCAATGCATAATTTGTCCGCTCGAGTTCCTTGCCATGGCGAGCTCCTGTATTGTTCTTGAAAAAGAAAGACGGGACGACGTTACGCCTATGTACCATCGACAACAGTGAGTTTAACAAATTTACCGTACGAAACACGTACCCTCTATCGAGAATGGATGAGTTGTTTGATCAGTTGTATGACGCGTCCGTCTTCTCCAAGATGTACTTGAAATCTGATCACTATAAACTTTGCTTGTGGGAAGAAGACATTCTCAAGACAGCTATTAGCTCTCGCTATGGCCTTTACGAGTTTTTAGTGATGTAGTTGGGCTCACCAACGCACCGCCCGCCTTCATGGCGTTGATGAATAAGGTGTTTAAGCCATTCGTAGACCACGTCGTGATCGTCTTCATAGACGATATACTGATCTACTCGAAGACCAATGCAGACCACTCTAGACACCTGCAGATGGTGTTACTCAAGCTTCGAGAGCAATCACTCTTTGCAAAATAAAGAAAGTGCGAGTTCTGGCTAGAGAAAGTTGGATTATTGGGTCACACCATCAACAAGAATGGGCTAGCAGTGGACCAGGCCAAGATCTAAGCAGTAAAAAATTGATCGCAGCTCAAGACAGCAACAGATATTAGAAGCTTACTCAGGCTTGCTGGATATTACCAAAAATTTGTATAAGGTTTTTCCAAGATTGGTTTACCCCTCACCGCTCTCAAAAGAAAGGACACTGTGTTTCAACAGACGTCGGAATGTGAGGTCGCGTTTGTCGAGTTAAAGAAACGTCTGACTTCTACCCTGATCCTTACGATTCCCCCAGGAAACGAAAGGTTCCAGATTTTTACTAATTGTGTCCCTAAAGGGATTGGGAGTTGTGCTGATGCAACATGACAAGTGGTCGCATATGTGTCACGACAGTCGAAGTCGCACGAGCTAAATTACGTGACACGCGATTTAGAATTAGGTGTTGCCATCTTCGCCTTTAAGATTTGAAGACGCTGCTTTTACATAGTAAGATGTGAGATCTTCTCTGATCATAAGAGCCTCAAATACATCTTCACCCCAAAAGATTTGAATCTCTAACAATGTCGGTGGTTGGAATTCCTATGCGACGACGTTTTAACTCTTCGGTACCACCCCGGGAAGGCTAACAGAGTTGCAGATGCGCTGAGCAAACAACCCTGAGCATCCGGGAGCTGGATGGAGCTAATACAGGAAGAGTTGCTTCAATCTTTGGCAGATCTAGGTATTACCCTTATTACTAGCAGGGGCCTGGTGGAGTATCAACCTCAACTGTACTAGATGGAGATATAGTGTGATATCTGGGATCAAATATGTGATGCACACAAACCCGATCTGAAAGTGGCCTCGATCATCCAATCGTTACAGGATGGAGTGTGGGACGATTTCAATCTACTTGATGATATTTTGCAATACATGCATCATGTTTTCATTCCTTCCACCGGGGGGGGGGGGATTCAAGATGAGATTCTTCGAGAGACACACCAGTCAAGGTACTCCATCCACCCTGGTATCGTTAAGATATATAGACCCGTGCATGACCATATATTAGTCAGGAATGAAAAGAGACGTCACCGACCTGTCAAAGGGTCAAGACCGAATGCCGCAACTTAGGAGGCTTGTTGCAGCCTCTCCCGATACTGGAATGAAAATTTGAAGACATCTCTAGGACTTTGTCCACGACCTATCTCGGTCCCGTGCTGGAAACAACTCCTTATGGGTAGTTGTGGATCGACTTACTAAGGGAACGCGATTCATTCAGAATCAAAATTAGAACATTAAATTCAATGGTTTAAAAACAGTGATTATGACAAAAAATCATTCTGCCTATTTTGTCCATTTTTTGCAATTTGTAAGTCCGTCCATAGTATAAAAAATTTCTGTGCCCGTCACTGAGAACGTGAGCCTTAGATCGTTCATTCACTCCGAATTTTCTCGATTTAATTCGCTCTCAAATTTGCTTGCTCTAAATGCTCCCGCGGGCGCATTAACAAGCAAATGAAAAGACATAGGGGAACGCTCTCGTAGATGCTTCAGCTCCGTGGACTTAGACTTTTTACGCCATTCTTTGCATTTAAAACTTGCAAAGAAAGAGGTGGTCTGACACCTTCTGAGGAACTCAAACTCTTGTAACCTCAAGGGAGTCTAGTGGAATTTGGCCAGACAAAGATCCGACCACGTATTTTTATCACTCTTTCAAGGTTTTCCACGCTAAAACGGCTTGCTTGGCATTGCAATTGAATCTTTTTTTCTGTATGCACGCTCGGCTCATTCTCGAGCTATATATAAGTCGGTCATATTTTCTGGACTGGAGTAAAACCATGTTACCCGCAACAATATCAATAATCAAAATTTGGCAAAACACTTAAATTAGTTCATAAACTTTAAGCAGAAGTTTAAATAGATCTCTAAGGTTTTACATGCTGAAAATATGTATCTTTAATTTCTAACTTTTTTTGAAATAAGTCCCACTTAGACTCTGCTTGGTGGGACTTATTTTCACCGGTCAATCGATTACTCGTGTTATTTTTTAATTAAAATCAGCCCCCACATCCGGTCTATAATAATTGAATTTCTTAACTCAACATATAATCAACATATGTACTTATCTCCCCAACATTTACTCAACACATCTTTGCAATATTAAAGGGAAAAGTGTACTATGGTGAAATATTCAAAATTGTTAAATAAATTTTATTAATTTAATCTAATAATTTAATGTATATATATTTCAATCTATTTTAAAAAAATTAAAATATAATGCTTATTTAATTAATTACACTGGATTCCCAAATTAAAAGTTATAATGTAAATCAATAAAATTAAAAATGTTTTCAGTAAACATATTAATTATGATAGGTTATCATTAAACATACCATCAGTATTTTCAAGAAAACTGTCATTAGACATATTAACAATATTTTCGATGCGCTATCATTAATTTTATCAACATTTAAAATTGATTTGACATGCAGAATAACATATGCACCATGACCAAGAAATGTTTTTAACCAAAAAAAAGTTGTATAATTACTTTCTTCATCAAGGGTGCTGATAATCACACCACAATTTTTGTTATTTACACTGCAATTCAAACAAACTTTAAGGTTTTTCTTTTATATTGATGTGTAAACAGAACTATTGCTTGCTGATAAGTCATTTCTCAAAATAATGCTTATAGTTCGCCGTTAGCGGGGATAGTCAAATTTGAAGTGCGGTAATTAAGGCTCTTAATTAATTGATAGCGTGTTTATTTTAAGTTGTATTAGTTAATTGATACCCCGTTCCTATCACACATATTAATTAACGCAGTGATATTCATATCACGGCCACATTAGCATCTCTTCATCCTCATCATTTTGTTAAAACCGCTAATAAATAAAGTGGATGAAAAGTTAAGTGTGACTTTAGAAACTATAAGAATTTACTTACTATTTAAACTTCTACTGAAAATTTTGAAAATGATTCGGATATTTTAAGTTTTTGAAGTCAAAATTATTACAAATGATTGAAATGAATATATTAATTTTTTTAAGTCGACCGTTAATCGGATCCTGGTTTTAATTAAGCACATAAATGAGGGCTAAAATGCTAGATTGGTCTATAACTGTTCACTCTCTCTGTCTCTCCGTCTTCCTCTCCCTCTCTGTTTCTCTCTTTCCCTCTAGCTGCACGATGTCGAGGAATCTCCAGGAACTCGGTCTTCTCGGCTCTGTTCCCCATCACTTGCTCGCTGTTTTAATTTTTAATTCCTCGGAAATACTTTCGAGGTTAGGGCGGGAGAGATACGAAGAACCGACCAATTAATTGTTCGTGCAATTTTTTTAAAAAGATTTAACGACAATGGTGGATTCGTACTGCCGGACATCGATCCTCATATCTGCAAGCCGCGGCCTGTACCAGTCGAAGAAGAAACCTCTTAAATGGATCCAGCCATGGATCCATGGCTTGCGCTTCTCCTTCTCTTGGCCGTGATTTTCTTCTCATTTGCGTATCTCGCGCATTCGACCGACCCCCCACTCTCTCCCAGCGGCGTCAACAACGAAGGTTCTGCTCCTATTAAACACTAATCATGGCCTTCTGTTTTGGATTTCTTTTCCTGTTGAAATAATCGAAGCCCGATCGGGGTTTGGATTGCAGTGGTGGCGCTGATGTCGATCAAGAAGGAGATTAGGGTTGAGACGGGGGTGATGGGTGGATGGGACATCAATTCCGTGGATCCATGCACCTGGACAATGGTCGTCTGCTCACCCAATGGCCTCGTCATCTCTCTGTATTTCTTCATCCTTCGTCTGCCCTAATAATCGGTTAGCTTAGAGTGTGGTATCATTTGAATACAGCATTGTTTGCTTTTTAATTCCGTGTTATGGCAGGGAAATGGCCAATAATGGCTTCTCAGGCACTCTATCTGCCAGCGTGGGAAACCTAAGACACCTTCAAACTATGTGAGTTTGCTCAAAGATGATATATTCTAAATCCCTATGTTTTCAATCTCTTCAAATATTTTAAGAAATTTTTTACTTATGAGTTGTGATTGTTCATTGATGTCAATTTTTATGCCCAAGTGTTTTGGGTAAAACCCAAATTATGCATCATCATCAACACCATCATCAAGAGCTTTGTCACAATATTTGTTTTTCATTTATAATTGATTGATGCCTGATTTGTTAAACCTAAAGTTTGTAAATCATTGTGAATAATTTTCATCTATATTATCTCTGTGTCTGAAGGGGAGCCTTGGCACACCAGTTGAGGTGTTGTTGTGCGACCTTAAAGTCACGAGTTTAAGTCTTGGAAGCAGTCTCTTGCAATAATGCAATGTAAGATTTGTCTACATTTCGCCCTTGTGGTGGTGGGACCCTTCCCCGAACCCTCGCTCTGCAGGGAAGCCTTGTGCACCGGGCTGCCCATTATCTCGGGTCTACCCCTTCTCGTGTACACAATTTTGGGAGTTTATATCTATTTGATTGTCTTATGCATCCATTTTTTGATTTTCAATGCACATCCTCAAATCACCCAAACTTATTTGCTTGTCACTCCCACTATTCCTTTAATATAGCCATTCCTTAATTTAATTTTTCTATTTTTTTAGTACTATCATTCTCATTCCTGTCACACTAACTTAGATATCAACAAACATTTTAATGCTCAATACTCAAATTTTCTACTGCATAGTTGTTGTAATTGCAATTTTATAAATTCTACTTTTAAGACTCCATGATATCCTCTTATGACATGATATTTTTTATATTCATTTTAACCACCCAACCTTAACTGTAGGGATTATATTAGTATCTATATCTTTATTCTTGTGAATAATCAATCAAAGGTACTTAAACTTATCGCACCTAGGTATTATTTTATTTTGTAAGAAGATAAATTAGTAATTTTTAGTATCAGTGATGAGTACAATTATTAAGTTTTTTTTACTATCATAATTGTAATCATGTCCACTATTATCTACCTCCATTTGTTATAATTGCTCGAAAATAGTTAAAAACTTGAATTATCATGAATAGAAGAGCGCAATATAAATTTTCTTTCATTTTCATTATTAAGTTATTTATTTATTCATTAATATTCTTAATGCAGGTATTGCAAGTCCTTGCAACTAAAAATTTTTGAGCAAGCAGAGGTGTTCACGGATCCAAGACGCCTGATGGCAAAGACCTTGGATTGGGCACCACACGGGTAGTGACACGCCTGTGTCACTACCCGTGTCCTTATCGGGAAGGATCATACTTGGCGCTATGATGAACACACGACCGTGCTACCAGCCGTGAAGAACACACGACCATGTTACTAGCCGTGTCAAATGATACGGCTCACGACCATACACGCCTTTTCATTTTAAAAACCGCCCAGACGCACAGTTTAACCTTACACGGCCTATGACACAGCCGTGTTGGAACCCGTGTTCAACACCTATTTGCATGAAGACTATAAAAACCTGAAAAAAGAATTAGGCTCTATTTGTTTGGGCGTTTCAGAGCTCCGTTTTGGGCAAACGCCGCCGGAAGGCGGGTAAACAAATGAACCTCCGGCGGCGTTTGCTCCGTTTCCACCCGCCCGCCTTGAGAAACGCCCCAAAAAGCTCCGTTTGGAGCAACCACCTACCCCCTCCGTTTCGAACACTCCGTTTCCACCCGCCGGATCGATCCGCCACCGCCGAAACAAATGAAGCCTTAGAAAGGGACTTTTGGGGATTGAAGGACTTGGAGAACTTCTGGAGGACGAAAGTGGAGCACTTAAGCGAAGGGGAATCGAAGGGGATAATCCGTATGGTTTTAATCTTCATGTATCTCTTTTGATCTCCTCCTTTTCTTAGTGGATCTAACTTTATTTTTATATTTCGCATCAGACTTGTTCTTTGAAACGATTCAGTAATCATGTATTTTGGTTTTTATATCAGATTTGTGGTATTTTATCCGTATGCGTGGTTTCAAGCAAAGAGATTAATCCTAGATTTGAAGTTATTATTTGTTTTATATGAATCCCAAACTTTTAGATTGAGAAATTAGAAGGTTGTGATGATGGCTTGTAATTTCATTCTCTGGTGTTCTTTTTTTGTATTTCAAATTTCATGATCGAGAGATATGTTGTTTGAATAATGGTAATACAGATAATGAGATTCGTGGTATCTTAGAGATAAGATTTTATGAATTTTTGTATTAGACAGAGGTACTTTATATTAATGCAAACTTAAGTGTTGTGAATTGTTCGAGAGAAAATTTACTCAACTTAGGTTTAGGTATTGGATTGCTCGAGAGAGAATTCGATGAAGATCGAACCCTTACAATACAATGAATTAGATAATATTGTTAATACGTGATTACATAGAGTTGAATTAATGAGTGAATATTCTCATGTGATTACTCTTAGACTTTCTGCTTTTTATCATCCTTAATTCTCCAATGTCACTGTACAATCCCATATCCGGCCAAGTGGGACCCTCCCCAATTAGCGGGCCAGAGGCGTGCTATGGGCGATGTTTTGGTGCAGCCCCGTTCGAGCTCGTGCGGGTCCTCGTGCGTGCGTGCGGAGGTTATATTTGCATAGGCTTAAAACTTATATATATGTTTAATATTATAATATATATATTATATATATATTATATTATATATACATAAGTTTTTATTTATTAAGAAAGAAAGAGGAGGGGGATGGGCTCGGTACAGGAGGTCAAAGAGGAGAAATGAAAAAAGAAAAAAGAGAAAAAGGGGAAAGGGGGCAGCAGTAGCGGGAATCAGTGCTTTTCTTAGCGGAGATAATCGGATCATCGGATTTGATGAATCGTGGGTGTGGAGGCTGAAGTGGGAGTGGGAAGCGAAGCCAGCGAGGATGGAGCGGCCACCGGCGGAGGATTTCTCGGTATCAGTTTTGGCTTCTGACCTCGGCATCGACGGCCGATCCCTCCTCTCTCTTTCACAGCGCAGGGCTCGAGCGGCAGAAGAGGCCGCCGGCGTAGCCTACTCCCTGGAGGAGTGGCACGACTGTTCGGAGGAGGATTTCTCCGATCTCGAAACGTTGCAGGTCCTGCGGTTTCAGGGTTTGGATAAGTCTGGGAATCGCATTCTTCGCATCGCCGGAAAGTATTTCCCAGCGACCGTTATAAGTGGGGAGCGTTTGAAGAGATATTTGTCCTATAAGATAAGATCAGAGTTGCCTGATGGTCCATTCTGCATTTTGTATATGCACACCACTGTGCATAAAGAGGATAACAACCCTAGAATGTTTATCTTGAGGCAAATATATGAAGAGATGCCTTTTGGGTACAAAGAAATGCTTCAGGTTGTTTACTTTCTTCATCCCGGCCTTCGATCCGGCTAGCAATTACCACCCTCAGTCGCCTTTTATTAAGTGGAGAGTGTTGAACGGGTAAAGTTATCGTTGGAGCACAAGAGCCTTTGGGCTCAGGTTTGGCCGACCAAGAGGAGGGGAGATCTTGAGTGGTCTTCTTGCAGCTCGAACCGTTGCATCACCCATGCGTGGACATCAGCTATGCTCACTAGACGCTGAGTCTTTTGCATGATGTTCAGTTGCGGCCCCGCCAAACACGCGTCAAGGGTAACAAAATTTCTACTTGGGCAGGTGAAGCCCTCATTTTCCATACTTGCATGGAAGCTCCTCTCCACCGACGGGTAGGGGAAGGGTGCTCTCCGACGGGTTGATGTTCACATCCCCGCTATTGATTGCATTAGCACCCGGAAGCGTGGGTACGGGTTTAGGCATGCTGTGTGAAGCCCATTCGGACGTGTGAGCCGGATTGGTGATGTTTTGGGGTTCCCGGAGAAGGCTCCGAGGAAGTTGCATATTATCTATTTGCAGGGAACGCGCACCATAGCCCCAAAAACGGGGTGTGTGCAATATATTTGGCCAGCTTATGTTAGCCGACGGTTGTTCAGCTGGCAGTCGCTTGTCGAGACATTGACGTACAGGTGTTGCAGTACCAAGCGGGGAGTAGCGGGCTTAAGATCAAGCTTGTGTCGGTTCTCGAAGCCCTATTTTTGCTTATATTACCGGCCTGCGTGCCGAAGTATGAAATTCATATTCCTGTAATTATTTATAATATATGTGATGCTCTGTGTATGTGTAGTTTACTTCTTCTGTCTTGGGCGAGTGATGTGCTCGTGAACCGCTCGCCCCGTGGGGGCCCCGAGGTATAGATGTCGGGAAGCCCCTGATGGTCTGTTCTCATCCTTTTAGAATAGCGGAGTTACGTTGTTAATGACCCAACTTGGGCAGCGTGTCGTAGAATTACTCGGCGAGATTGCGCCTTTAGTAGGGCGGGTGAGGAGCATTTTGTATAGATCCAAGGAGACACATCTGGATAGGAGAGAGTTGGTCTTGAGACCCTCCTTAAATGTTCCGGTCGGCCAAGAGTGCCCTCCGAAGGTGTCTTAGCTTAGTCTTTGGCTTGAGAGGGGAAGAGTTTGTTAGTCTTCCGGGTATGCAGTGGGTCCTCCACGCTGAGACCTTGGGTCTGTCCCTTATGTTCCTAGTCTAGTGCCTAGATCGTTCGCTTGAGGGTAGTAGGTGCGCGGTCACCCCTCTTTTGGGACCCCGAACTCCACAGATGTCATTTTTGGCTTCAACAGTCACTTTATCCAATTAGTCCTAGTAATGCTAGTTTAGAGTAAACAACCAATTTTAAATATAGGTACGATAATAAAGCAAGAGTGAGTACGGGTACTTGAAAAGATCCTGAGGAATACGACACGAGATGCAGATTTCTCCTATACTATGAATGATAGGTGCACTTGTCTGAGATCAAAATCATTCTAGTTTATGCCTATCTACATAGTTTATACTAGAATGTAGAAAGAATCCGCATCAAGTTTTTAAACAATCAATCAGCATACTAAAACTGTATATCTTGTATGAGGTCTTCTATTTTTAGTATCACCATACTAAAATTTAAACCTACCACGTTTCAATATATTTTAACACACTTTTTTTATTTAATGTACAAAAAATAAAATATCATGTTAGTCGTAACCTATACCTTTTTAAGATCAATAAAAATAACATGAAACTTGACATTTTTTATATCATCATGGGCAATGCAATTCAAAATAGTAAGCTATTATTTTACATACGAGCACTATTTTACATATGAGCACCTTGTCACGCTCATGGAATTTTAGTTCAATGCAGCAAAGTAGATGAAATCAAGCTACACTTAAGAATACAATTACAAGATAGTTGATTGAGACATGCATTGATCAAGACGTACATCAACAAACATCCAACAATCTCAAACACTCAACCCTTGAAGAATTTGTTATGGGCCAAGGATTGAGAGCGGGTGTGCCGGCGTGGAGGAGGAAGCCCCTCCAGTTTCGGTGGTCGACGGAAGCTTGTGGAACGGCGGGTCGCGCCTCCAGGAAGAGTGACTCGGGAAATTAGGGTGAGGAGAGGGGAATTCGGGAGATAGAGAGAGTGGGGGGGATGAGAAAGTGAAATCGGAAATTTACTTCTTGCCTTGTGGTCCATACCTACCTAGAGGTTATAAAGTGAAATACAATTACAAGTTGCGCCCCCCCCCCACTTGGGCTTAGACAATGGTATTAAAAATACGCAGGAAAATATAATAAAAGTAGAAGGTATGCGACTTCATGCTCTCGTCTCTTTGCTGGCGTTGCGGCGACGATAGACTTGCCCCCAATGTTGGTCTGATTCCGATTCCGCGACTGGTGCCGTAACATCTCCTTCATCGTCGGAAGACATCTTGTCCTCAAGCTGAGCGGGAATGTCCACGATCGGTGTAGTGGGTTGCTCTCCATAGAAGCGTTTTAGCTGGTAGACGTGGAACACGTCGTGGATGCGTGCCTCCGGGGGTAGTTGGAGCCAGTAGGCGATCTCGCCAATGCGTCAGTCGATCTGAAAAGTACCGTAGAACTGCGGTCCCAGTTTGGTGGAGGAGTGGTCGGATATAGCGTCGCCTGGCGGTAGGGGTGGCGCTTGAGCCACAACCACTCCACAACTGCATAAGAGACGTCCCGATATCCCCAGTTGTACGCAGTCTCCATGCGGTGTTGGGCTCGAAGTAGATAATCACGGGCTGTGGCGAGCAGTCGGTCCCGATCTAGGAGTTGTTGGTCCACTGGGGCTAGTTTGGCGAGACCCTGCCCGTAGGTGAGAAGCTTGGGCGGATCGCGGCCGTAGATGAGCCGGACGGCGTGGTTTGTAGGGCTGAATGATAAGAGGTGTTATAGCAGTACTCAATCCATGGAAGCCACTTGACCTAATCCTTAGGGTGCTCGCCTGTTAGACAACGAAGGTACATCTCCACAGTGCGGTTGACGACCTCAGTTTGACCGTCTGATTGGGGATGATATGCAGACAAAAAAACTAACCTTGCCCTGATTAAGGTAAAGAGTTCCTTCCAGAAACGACTTGAAAAAACTTTATCACGATCCGAGACAATGCTCTCCGGTAGCCCATGTAGGCGGAAGACGTCAACGAAGAATAGTTGGGCCACACATTCCGCGATGAGTAGGCGAGGTAGTGGAAGAAAGTGCGCCCCTTTGGAGAATCGGTCCACGACCACCATCAACACAGACTTGCCCTTGCTTCGCGGAAGTCCCTCCACAAAGTCCATAGAGATATCGACCTAAATTTGGGTGGGCACCGCAACAGTTGTAGGAGTCCGACCGGTAACAAGTTGGCCGATTTTTGTTGTTGATATGCAACGCATTGTGTGATAAAATCCTGGACGTGACGGCGTAGACCCTTCCAATAAAACTCGGCATAGATGCGGGGAGAGTTTTGTGGACCCCTTCATGAGCCCGGTTGTGAGTGTCGGCCAAAATGGAGGAAATATGGGGCGATGTTGGCGGCAAGTAGATCCGGTTCCGATAGAAAATGAGGCCGTCGTGAGCTGTTCAAATGGGCGGTAAAAGGCCCTCTTGCGCCCTCCTGAATAACTCGGTGAGGGATGGGGAGTTACGGATGTCGTCCCGGATGGTATCCAAGAGAGAGGCCACCGGCCGAGGCCCGAGAGAGTATGCATATAATGGCGCCGTCGTAGGAATGCCGACGAGAGAGGGCGTCTGCGGTCCTGTTGAGGGTATAGACCTTATACTCCACCATGAAGTCAAATCTCAATAATTTTCTCACCCACCATTGCTGCGGAACGGTCGTCAAGTGTTGCTCCATAAGATATTTCAAACTGTAGTGGTCCTTGCGGACGATGAAAGAACGACCCCAAAGATGTGGCCGCAAGTGCTGAACTGCTTTTGTTAAGCCGATTAGTTCCCACCCGTATGCCGACAATTTCCGGTGGTGGAGCGCGGTACAACGACTGAAATATGAGAGTGGCTGACCATGTTGTTGGAGAACTGCCCGACATCCTAGAGCGGAGGCGTGACATTCAATGTAGTAAGGCTTGATGAAATCAGGAAGCTTTAAGACCGGCGCGGATACCAAGGCTGCTTGGAGTGTCTCAAATGCGCGTTGTGCAGTGTCCTCCCACTCAAAGACCGTGCGGCGGAGGAGGGCCAGGAGGGGTTCCACGATCGAGTTGTAGCTGCGGATGAACCGTCTATAGTACCCGGTCAGCCCCAAAAAGGCACAGAGGTCGCGGTGCGACCGGTGTACCGGTCATGCGGCAATACCTTGTAGTTTCTTCAGGTCAGTGGAGACCCCATGCTCATGAAGCACGTGACTGTGGTAGGTGACGCTAGTCTATCCAAAAAAAACACTTGGACTCCTTGAGAACCAGACGGTGGTGGCAGAGTAAGGTGAGCACTTCACGAACATGACGGAGATGCTCGGGCCAGGACTTGCTAAAGATCAAATTATTGTCAAAAAACACGAGCACAAATTTTCTTAGGACGGACTGAAATACCTCGTTCATCAGTGATTGGAAGGTGGACGACTCATTGGTAGAGCCAAACGACATGACGAGGAACTCAAAATGTTTATGGTGCGTCCGGAAGGCAGTCTTTTCCACATTTGCGGCCGCTATGCGAACCTGATGATATACAGAATATAAGTCGAGCTTTGAGAAGAAGCGTGTGCCAGGCATTTCGCCGAGGAGTTCCTCAACGACAGAGATGAGAAATTTATCTTTGATGGTCTTGGCGTTGAGTTCACGGTAATACACAGAATCTCCGTCGGATCAGTCCCCTTTGTAACATAGTGGAGCATTGACGCTCAATTTCATCCTTTTGGAGATATGGGTAGCAGTAGGGGCATACCACCACTGACATAACTCCCAGAAGTAGGCAGATGTGGTGATCCTGCGGCCGGTGTGGCGGCAATGTCATGGGAATGGTGATGGCATCCATAAACTACTGCAACGGTAGGCGGAGGTGTAGGGGGGTGAGGCTCGGTCGGAACTCCCGGTCCTTGCATGTGGAAAGCTTGCGGTTTGAAGGTGGGGGCAAGGCATTGCCACCACACCTTTTCAGAATCCTGGTACCACTGTATGGTAAGGTTGTTGAAGTCCCAAGTCACTGGGCCTAATGTGCGCAACCAAAGCACCCCCAAGATAATGTCAAAATTGTCGAGATCAACGACCAAGAGATCTATTTCGAAGGGCCGGTTGTGGATCGTCAAGGACACGCGACGACAAAGGTCGGGGCATGTCATGCTATGGCTGTTGGCCACTGAGACCTAAAGATGGTGGCGGGAGGTGATTGGCAGCTGAAGAGGGTTCGCGGTCTTGTGGCGGATGAAATTGTGCGTACTCCTCGAGTCCAACAAGACAACGAGGGTGGTTCCCGCCACATGAATTTGAAGCTGCAGCATATGGCCCCCTGTGGGGCGGCAATAGCGTGGACGGAAATCTTTGGTGCCTCAGAATCCAGTTCCTCGCCGTCATCATCGGAGGGGTCGTCCACTTCAATCCAAAAAAGCCGCTTGCAACGGTGACCGGGCCCAAAGAGTTCGTCGCAATTGAAGCAAAGTCCTTTGGCACGACGATTGGTCATCTCCGCGGGGGAAATACGCCGTCAGAAGGGTGGTTTGGGTGACTCCACAGATTTATCGGGTTGGCGAGCCGACGGCGTTGGAAGAATCCCCCTGGAGGGACTGCCCGTGGTCCTGGCGGGGTAAATATTGGCGGTCCAAGAGCATGCGTCGCTCGCACGTCCGGGCGAGGTTCATTGCAGTGGTGAGGTCGGGGGGTCTTGGAACTCAACGTCGAGGCGGAGGCGCTCGTGCAAGCCGGATGTGAAGATAGATACTTGCTGATCCAGGCGGACCATGGTCGCCCGAGCTAGCAGAAGCTGAAACCGGTCGAGGTAGTCCTCTAGGGCTCCCATTTGGCGAAGGGCGATGAGGTCCCCGAGGGGATTACCGCGGAGCGATGGCCTGAAGCGAAGCATACACGCTGTCTTGAACTCGTCCCACTGTAGATATGGGCGCTCACGCTGTAGTTGGGAGAACCACAGTTGGGCAACCTCGCTGAGGTGGAAGGTGGCAAGGCCCATGCGATCCTCTCCGGTAGTGCATTGGTTGGAAAAGAAGAGCTCACATTTTGTAATCCAGGAGAGGGTGTCCTCGCAGCCATCAAAGACCGAAAAATCCAACTGGACGTGCCGCGGGAAGGTGCCGCCTTCGTGACTGTGGCCGGAGTGGCTGTCGGGGAAGGGCTAGTCCGACACAGAGTGTTGGATCGGCGGTTGGTCGAAGGGGGGTATGCCGGCGGTGAGATGCGTCGTACGACTATCGGCTTCGCCGAGGCGGGTGGCCATGCGATCGATGTGGTCCAGGATTTGCTAGAATAGATCCCGATCGGCCATTGGCGGAGGCGGTGGCAACGGAAGAAGAGGAACACTGTTTGGCGCGGCGAGGCAGGGAGCGGTGGCGGGTAGATCGGTTCCGGTTGCGCTAGGGTTAGTGGCCGGAGGTGGCTCTGATACCAATATGTTATGGGCCAAGGATGGAGAGCGGGTGTGTTGGAATGGAGGAGGAAGTCCCTCCAGTTTCAGCAGTAGGGTTGATATCGAGTCGAGTTCGAGCGATTTTGGCTCGGCTCAAAATCGAAATTTTCGACTCGAACTCGGCTCGAAATCAAAATAATCGAGTCGGCTCGACTCGAAATGACTCGATTCCGAGTCAGCTCAAAATCGAATCGGGTTGGCTCGAAATCGAATCAAATCGGCTCGAAATTGAACAATTTTTCATTTTATCCATAGTTTGCGCAAAATTAAATTGGGCAACCTATAAATTTAACAAATGAAACATTTAAAGCTTTTATTTTTTTATTTGTATAAATTTTGTTATTTTTAATCTTAAAATAAGAATATATTAATAAATACATAATTTTTTAATTAATTCGAGTTGATTCAAATCATATTTCGAGTGATTCAGAGCTGACTCGAAATTGACTCGAAATTAGATTCGAGTCAAATTGAATCGACTCAAATTGAGTCGAATCAATTTTAACTGATTCCGATTCGACTCAATTTTCGAACGATTTTCGAGCGACTTTCGAATAATATGCTCAGCCCTATTCGGCGGTCGACGGAAGCTTGCGGAACGGAGGGTCGCGCCTCTAGGAAGAGCGGCTCGGGAAATTAGGGTGATAAGAGGGAAATTTGGGAGATAGAGAGAGAGGGAGAGATGAGAAAGTGGAATTGGAAATTTACTTCTTGCCTCCTGGCCCATGCCTCCCTAGAGGTTATAAAGTGATATACAAATACAATTTGTGCCCCCCCCACACACACTTGGGCTTAGACAACAGGATAAAAAATACGCAAAAAATATATAATAAAAGTAGAACGTATGTGACTTCGTGCCCTCGTCTCTGTGTCGGCGCTACGACGACGATAGACTTGCCCCCAATGCGGGTCCGATTCCGCTTCCGCGACTGGTGTCGTAACAGAATCCAACAAACTAAGCACTCCAAGGACCAAACTCTCACAAGTCCAAAATTTGGATGGAAATGTGGATGCCTTGAAAAGGGAGAGGCCTTATATTGTTATTGATCTTCATATTTTTCCTCCAAAGCTTTGCAACTTCTAGACTTCTCCACACATGGACCTGTCTGGAACTTTCTATCCTTTTTACGCACGTATACTTCTTATATACAAGGCCCTTCCACACAATTATAGAACATTCTAAACTTGTCTAGACACATCCACACACTTGTACGTAAATGTAGAATATTACGGACTTTTCTAAGACACATTCACACACTTCTTCATAACTCTAGAATACTTTAGACTTCTCTAGACACATTCACTGTACAACCCCATATCCGCTGAGCCAGACAAAGGGGCACAATGGTCACAAGAGGGTTAGCCAAAGTGTTCCCGCCCTAAGGAGGATCTCGCCACAGATGGCGGAAACGCTCTCGCCGGGGCTATAAAAGAGAATCCGTAGGCCGAGAGCGCCAAGCGCAGACTGCGCGGAAGCGCTCTCGCCCAAGCCAAGTCCCAGTCCCGGAGAGTTCTCGCTTGTGGGCGAGAACGTTCGCGCCACGCCCTGGGCCGAAAGGTCTCGGCACCAGCTCTCGCCGAGTGGGACCCAGGGTCTTTGGAAGAATGTCCTAATTGCCCTCAGGAGAAATTACTTCAGTACCCTCAGAAAAACAGCGGGTTTTGGCTATTGGCAGACCAACCAGGGGCTTTTCAGTAAATTCAGGACATCAAAATGCTATAAATAGACCCATAAGGGCTCCTTAGAAAAAAAGCTATCATTGTCTCCGGAATTCTAGTGCTTTCTGAGGAGCTCCTAGCCCAGTTTTGGCTTTGGAGGGGAAGCTCTCAGAGATCTTCCGGGTGTGAGGTGGGACCTCCCTGCTGAGGCTTTTGGGTCAGTCTTAGGTCCTTAGAATCCAGTCAAGGGGTGAGACTTGAGAGAAGTAGGTTTTGGCTGCACCCATTTTTCTTCGAACTTCAGTTGGGGTCAAATTTGGCTTCAACAGTTCTGGTGCGGTGAGCGTGGAAGACAGCCGATTCAAGAAAGCCTTAAGCTTTGTCCCATGACTGGAGGTGAAGGTGAAGGGTCAGGTTCTGGAGGATCCCCCACCCGGGGAGAGGAAGCAACAAAGAGGATGCTGGATGAGTTCAGGCGAGAGGTTCTGCAGACGATCAGCTTGGCCTTCTCGGCGAGAGGCGAGTGGGCCACCCCTCAGGTCCCGATAGAAGAGGTTCCGCTCTTAGGCGAGAACGCTCCAGGGCAGCGCCCAGGAAAGGAGGTCCCGGGCGAGGCTGGCGAGAGAGATATGGCGGCGCGGGAGCTATTCCCAGGCCAGAGCCAGCGCCCAGGCAAGGAGGCATTGACGGAGCCAGGCGAGAAGGAGGCGGCGGTGCGGGAACTCTTCCCAGGGCACGGTCTCGCGGATCGGGCGAGCCAGCCGAGGCCGCGAGACGTGCCCTCTCGCCAGGCAGGGGGCGAGAGCCCTTTTAGCGAGCTCATCATCTCGGCTTCGGTACCGGAGGGGTTCCGGGAGCCCGACATGTCCTACTACTCAGGGAAGGATGACCCGGTGCAGCACGTACAGTGGTTTGAAGACGTTGTGTCCATAAGACAGATGACAGATGCCTTCAAGTGTCGCCTCTTCGCGATCACGCTGAAGGAGAAGGCAAGGGACTGGTTCCACCAGTTGCCAGCAAGGTCAATCTACTGTTTTGAAGATCTGCGGAGAAGTTTTCTGTTGAGGTTCTCAACCTCAAAGAAGCGGAAGAAGGAAGCGGAGTGTCTGTTTGCGGTGAGGCAGAGGCCGGATGAGACGTTGGGTCACTATGTCGACCGGTTCCAAGAGGAGATCCTTTTGGTCCAGGAGGTCCCAGGGTACGCGCTGATGCTGGCCTTCACCCTGGGGCTGAGACCGGGATTTTTTAGCATGGAGTTGAAGAGGATGCCCCCCTCTCCTTTGAGGAGCTCATGGAGAGGGCGGCAAAGGAGATTGACTTCGAGAGAGCAAACCCAGCATTCGCCAGGAAGTTGGCCAAGCTAGCAGAAGAGGACGGGAAGGAACCAGCAGCGGGAAGACAGAAGGAATCAAGGGAGCAGAGGGAGCTGAGAGAAGATAGGAGAAGGGAGGAGCCCCGAAGGTTTGGGCAGCAGCAGGGTTGGGGGGCGCGGGAGCCAGTCAACCGGTTGGGTTGGAGGCCCCAGGAGGGTCGCCCCCAAGGTCCAGGAGAAGGCTATCGGGGGAGAGATAACCTACGGGAGCCCCGGAGATTCGATCGACCGGCATGGAGGCAGGAGCCGAGGGATCGTCCCCCACCACCGCAGGAGGCGATGGAAGTAGGAAGAGGGAGAGGAGCAGCCAGGGGAGCTCGAGGAGGCAGAAGAGGAAGGGGAGACGGGAGAAGGGGCGGGGAGGCGTTGCTATTTTGTGACTTTCACCAGGAGGAGGGGCACGCAACGGCCACCTGCCCGGAGTTCTTAGAGTTGAGGGCTGCCAGAGGAGCAGGGAGGCAAGATCCACCGATGAGGATAGTGGAGGTGCAGCAGGGTGAGGCGGAGGACAGGTGTGAAGACCGGGTGGATGTAGGGACCCGGGGAGGAATCGGGGTGATTCATGGAGGAGTGGGGATTGAGGCAACCCGTAAGGGGAGCCTTCAAACCATGTACCGGAGAGGGGTAGCCTCAACCTCCCAGGTTCCTCCACCAGAAGAAAAGATCACTTTCTCATCAGCGGACATGCCAGACTACGAAGATCCATTCTGCGACGCCCTGGTAATCCAGACGGCAGTGGAGAACTATACCGTCTCAAGGATACTGGTAGATAACGGGAGCTCGGTTAACGTCATCTTCAAGAAAGCTTTTGATGAGATGAGGGTCGAAGGGAAGAGGGTTTTGACATCGGATGGACCTCTGTTCGGGTTCTCCGGGGAAAGAAAGGAGGTAGAAGGAGGAGTAGGGTTACACGTAAGGTTGGGGGGCGTGTCGCGAAACTGCAGGTTCGTGATCGTGGACGCCCCGAGCAGCTATAATGCCATCTTTGGGCGTCCCCTCATCAGCGCCTTTCGCTGCGTCCCCTCCTCGTTCCATCAGTGCCTCAAGTTCAACAATGGGGGGGTGCAGGTCAGGGTCAGAGGAGACCCGAAGGTGGCAAGGCAATGTTATGTTACGGCGATCAACACTATTTCATGGATGGCGGATGCGGAAGAGTTGGAAATTGAGATGGCGGCCCTAGAGGAGGTGATGGAGGGAGAGGAGATGGTCCATGAGGAGGTAAGGAAGGAAGCTGGAGAGGAAGCTGGAGAGGAAGAGACAAAAAAGATGCGAGAGGATGTGCATGTGTTACGGAGGAACGATGGGCAGGAAAGCCCGGAAAGGGCAATGGAAGTAGAAGAGCAGGCGGCGGGAGAAGTCGAGCGAGAGGTCCCAGGAGGCGTAGGAGCCGAGCAGCAGCAGCAGAGGGGGATAGAAGCGATGGAGATTGAGGAGGAAAAGGGAGAGCTGGAGCTGGAGGAAGAGGCAAGAACTGGTTGGGAGCAGCCGCGGTTGGAACCGGCTGAAGAAGTGGTGGAGATGGAGGTCTTCACCAAAGCAGGAGAGGTGCAAAGAGTGCGGGTCAGCGGGGGGTTGAGTCTCGAGGCCCGGGAGCAGGTGCGAGCTTGCATTCAAAGCAACGTTGACGTCTTCGCTTGGAGCGCGGCGGACATGCCGGGCATCGACGCCGACATAGCCTGCCATCGCCTGAACCTGGATCCTCGCGCCCGCCCCATCCGTCAGAAGATGAGAGCCATCGCCACCAAGCTGGAGGAGCCCATTCGCGAGGAGGTCAAGAAGCTCCTGGAGGCGGGCTTCATCTCAGAGATCCAGTATCCAGGCTGGATCTCCAATGTGGTAATGGTGAAGAAAGGATGTGGTAAATGGAGGATGTGTGTAGACTTTTCTTTGTTGAATAAATCATGCCCTAAGGATTGCTATCCCCTGCCTCGGATCGACGCGCTGGTTGATTCAGCCGTTGGTTTTTCTGTCATGAGTTTTTTAGATGCTTTTTCAGGTTATCACCAAATCCGGATGCACCCTCCTGACACCAAGGATGTGTCCTTCATCACAAGGGAGGGGTGCTTCAGTTACAAGATGATGCCCTTTGGGTTAAAGAACGCAGGGGCTACCTATCAACGCATGATGGATCGGGTCTTCCGGGATCAGAGGGGGAGGAACTTGGAGGTCTACGTCGACGACCTAATGATCAAAAGCAAATGCATAGTTTCGCACCTGCAAGACCTCGAGGAAACATTCGCCACCCTGAGAAGATTTAAAATGAGGCTGAATCCCTTGAAGTGTGTCTTCGGGGCAAGCCGCGGGAAGTTCCTCGGGCATCTCCTGACTCCGGAAGGAGTGGAGCCCAACCCGGACAAAGTCAAGGCCATCCTGGATTTGGAGTCACCTCGCGACGTCAAGGAGGTCCAGCGCTTGACAGGCAAGCTGGCTGGGCTAAGCAGGTTCCTCTCCCGGGCAGGAGACAAGTGTTCTTCATTCTTCAAAGTGCTGCGGGGGAATCAAAGGTTCGAATGGACGGCCGAGTGCGAAGAGGCTTTCCAAGGGCTGAAAAGGCAACTCTCTCAGGCTCCCCTCCTTCAGAGCCCAAAGGATGGGGAGGACTTGACCTTGTACCTCGGAGTAGGGGCGGAGGCGGTAAGCTCCGTCCTAGTAAGAGAAGAAGGAAAGAAGCAGCTTCCCATCTACTACGTCAGCCGGATATTGAGAAATGCAGAGCTTCGCTACCCCATCCTGGAAAAGCTCGCTTACGCCTTGGTCATCTCGGCCAGAAAGCTCCGGCCGTACTTTCAAGCGCATTCGATTAGGGTGGTGACCGACCACCCTCTTCACAAGATCTTCAAAGGAGTGGAGCACTCGGGGAGGCTGGCTAAGTGGTCCATTGAGCTAAGCGAGTTCGACATCTCCTTTGTACCAAGGCTCTCCATCAAGGCACAGGCAGTGGCGGACTTCCTAGCAGACTACGTTGTTGAGGTTGAGGGGGAAGGGCAGCAACCGCGAGAAGCATGGAAGTTGACGGTTGATGGGGCCTCAGGAAGGCACTCCCTAGGGGCAGGGGTGGTGTTGACAAGTCCCCAGGGGGTAACCATAGAGCAAGCAGTCATTTTACATTTCCCAGTGACCAACAATCAAGCGGAGTATGAGGTCGTTATTGCTGGCCTTCGCCTGGCAAAGGAGCTGGGGATTCAGGAGGTAGAAGTTTTCACTGATTCAAAGGTAGTGACATCGCAAATCCGGGGAGAGTTTGAAACTCGGGAGCCAACCCTCATCAGATACCTCTCCAAGGTAAGGGTGATCATCGGAGGATTCCGGTCTTTCTCAATTCAACATATTCCAAGGGAAGAAAGTGTAGCCGCCGATCGACTGGCCAAGTTCGGACCTCGGGTAGGAGGGACCTTGACGGAGCTGTTCCGACCAGCTATCGAGGAAGGAGAGTTGATGCTTGTGGATCAGCAACCCTCGTGGATAGATCCATTTGTGGCCTTCCTAACCACCGGTGAACTGCCTGAGGGGACCAAGGTGGGGAGAGGCTTCAAGCGCAAGGCGGCTCACTACCTGATGATGGAGGGGGGTCTGCATCGCAAAATGTTGTCAGGGCTTCTAGCCAGATGTGCAACCGAAGAAGAAATCCCGAAGATTTTAAGGGAGGTGCATTCGGGCGAGTGCGGCAGTCACTCTGGAGGAAGGACACTGGAGGCTAGGGTGGTCAGACAGGGGTACTTCTGGCCCACCCTAAGGAAGGATGCCATGGAGTTTGCAAGAAGGTGTCAAAAATGTCAGCTCTTCGCCCCCCTTCAACTCTTGGCAGCTCAAAGACTCCGGAGTCTCACGGCACCATGGCCATTTGCTATCTGGGGAATGGACTTAGTTGGGCCCTTTCCTCCGGCTAGTGGACAGAGGAGGCTCCTTTTAGTCATGATCGATTATTTCTCGAAGTGGCTAGAGGTTAAAGCTTTAGCCAAGGTCACCTCGCAGGTTATAAGGAATTTCATCTGGGGGGAGATCATTTGTAGACATGGGTTGCCCCAAGCAATAGTGACCGATAACGGCCCCCAGTTTGCCAGCGAGGAGTTCATCAGCTTCTGCGCTCAACTGGGAATAGATCTTCGGTTTGCCTCCGTCCATCACCCTCGGAGTAACGGTCAAGTGGAAGCAGCAAACAAAATCATTGTAAATCTACTAAAGAAGAAGGTGGAAAACTTGAAGGGAAATTGGGTGGAACAGCTCCCATCGGTCCTGTGGGCACTACGAACGACTCCGAACACGGCCACCGGTGAGACCCCCTTCAAGCTCTCTCATGGGTGTGAAGCCGTCCTACCGGTGGAGTTTGAGGTCCGGTCCCCGCGAGTTACAGCCGCGGGCGAAGGTGACGAGACTTGGAGGGTGGAGAATGAAGAGGGGCAGCGCCTCTCGTTAGACATGGTAGAGGAACTGCGAGACGTGGCGGCTATCAGGCAAGAAGAAATCAAGCGACGGATGGCCAAGCATTTTGATAAGCATGTCAGGGTCAAACAGTTCGCAGAAGGGGATCTGGTGTTGAGAAAGGTCGACGCGGCGGGAAGATCGGCTCCCGTGGGTAAACTCCATCCGAACTGGGAAGGTCCATACATTGTAAAGGAAGTCCTCGGAACAGGGGGATACTATCTCCAGGACGTGGAGGGAAGAGCCCTAAGCCACACTTGGAGTGGTGATGATCTAAAGCGCTTCTACCCCTGAAGGGGGGGGGGATGTAATCATGTATCTCAAAGTTAAACTTATTATATTATACCGATTGATTCTCCTTTAACTAGTGTCGAATTTTTCATGACATAACATAGTTGAATGTTTTGTGACACCCCGAGCTCGGCTCGGCCCCAGGTAGACCCGCTGCTCAGGCTCTCATCTAGCTGGCAGGTCCGAAGGCTCGCCTGTGGGGGATAGGTTTCGTTGGTTTGAGATCTTCATCGGCACCCCGAGCTCGGCTCGGCCCCAGGTAGACCCGCTGCGCAGGCTCTCATCTAGCTGGCAGGTCCGAAGGCTCGCCTGTGGGGGATAAGTTTCGTTGGTTTGAGATCTTCATCGGCACCCCGAGCTCGGCTCGGCCCCAGGTAGACCCGCTGCGCAGGCTCTCATCTAGCTGGCAGGTCCGAAGGCTCGCCTGTGGGGGATAGGTTTCGTTGGTTTGAGATCTTCATCGGCACCCCGAGCTCGGCTCGGCCCCAGGTAGACCCGCTGCTCAGGCTCTCATCTAGCTGGCAGGTCCGTAGGCTCGCCTGTGGGGGATAGGTTTCGTTGGTTTGAGATCTTCATCGGCACCCCGAGCTCGGCTCGGCCCCAGGTAGACCCGCTGCGCAGGCTCTCATCTAGCTGGCAGGTCCGAAGGCTCGCCTGTGGGGGATAGGTTTGGTTGGTTTGAGATCTTCATTGGCACCCCGAGCTCGGCTCGGCCCCAGGTAGACCCGCTGCTCAGGCTCTCATCTAGCTGGCAGGTCCGAAGGCTCGCCTGTGGGGGATAGGTTTGGTTGGTTTGAGATCTTCATCGGCACCCCGAGCTCGGCTCGGCCCCAGGTAGACCCGCTGCGCAGGCTCTCATCTAGCTGGCAGGTCCGAAGGCTCGCCTGTGGGGGATAGGTTTGGTTGGTTTGAGATCTTCATCGGCACCCCGAGCTTGGCTCGGCCCCGGGTAGACCCGCTGCTCAGGCTCTCATCTAGCTGGCAGGTCCGAAGGCTCGCCTGTGGGGGATAGGTTTGGTTGGTTTGAGATCTTCATCGGCACCCCGAGCTCGGCTCGGCCCCAGGTAGACCCGCTGCTCAGGCTCTCATCTAGCTGGCAGGTCCGTAGGCTCGCCTGTGGGGGATATGTTTCGTTGGTTTGAGATCTTCATCGGCACCCCGAGCTCGGCTCGGCCCCAGGTAGACCCGCTGCTCAGGCTCTCATCTAGCTGGCAGGTCCGTAGGCTCGCCTGTGGGGGATAGGTTTGGTTGGTTTGAGATCTTCATCGGCACCCCGAGCTCGGCTCGGCCCCAGGTAGACCCGCTGCTCAGGCTCTCATCTAGCTGGCAGGTCCGTAGGCTCGCCTGTGGGGGATAGGTTTGGTTGGTTTGAGATCTTCATCGGCACCCCGAGCTCGGCTCGGCCCCAGGTAGACCCGCTGCGCAGGCTCTCATCTAGCTGGCAGGTCCGAAGGCTCGCCTGTGGGGGATAGGTTTGGTTGGCTTGAGATCGTCATCGGCACCCCGAGCTCGGCTCGGCCCCAGGTAGACCCGCTGCGCAGGCTCTCATCTAGCTGGCAGGTCCGAAGGCTCGCCTGTGGGGGATAGGTTTGGTTTGTGGGTGATAGGTTAGGATAGGTTAGGATATGTTAGGATAGGTTAGGTTAGGTTTGTGGAATCGTCATCGGCACCCCGAGCCCGGCTCGGCCCCAGGTAGACCCGCTGCGCAGGCTCTCATCTAGCTGGCAGGTCCGAAGGCTCGCCTGTGGGGGATAGGTTTGGTCTGGTTGGCTTGGATAATGTAAGGCAGGAAGCACGTTGGGAATGCCAAATGAAAAGTGAAAATGAAGAGATAGATTTCGGCAGAGATACATCTCAGCAGGAACAGGTCTCGGCAGAGATACATCTCGGCAGGAACAGGTCTCGGCAGAGATATATCTCGGCAGGAACAGGTCTCGGCAGAGATAGATCGCGGCAGGAGAATCCTCATCAAAGGGGATCCCAAGGTGGGGAGGCTTTCGCCAAAAAGGTTCCTCTCAGATTTCTTGAACAAATAGGCGAGATCGTTATACGATGGGCTAGTAGGGACTCGCGCAGTCTAGAGGGGACGGTCCCGTCCTAAGGATTCGAGAGTCACGCTTCCGGCTGGCCGGTTACCGCGGGTTCTTGCTGATTCATCGCTACGAATTTCCTAAGGCCAATGGCCTTGGCGGAAGCCTACGCCGAAAACATCCAACTACGACAATCACATCAAACACATTCGCCGATAACAAAAAATGTTCGCAAGAAAAAATATTTGCATTAACAAATACTATATACGGGTACAAAATGATAGCGTCTCGCGCTTTACATAGAAATGAAGAACAAAGGCAAGAAGGGGACCCTCAAGGGGACAAGCTGTATCCTTCTGAAGTCTCGCTGGAGCTTCCGCTGGAGCTTCCGCCGGAGCTCCCCCCGGAGGTCTCGCCATCCGCTGCGGGGGACTTTGGGACATCCGAGGGAGGGGTAGTGGGGGCGCCGGGGGGCTTTGGGATGGGCTCGAAGAGCCATGGGACAAGTTGCGGAGCGGTAATGTCTTTGCCCCTTCCGTCCCAACAGTTGATGTCGCGCAGCGTCTCCAGCGTCAACTTTACGGTGGCTTGCGCGTTCCCCTGAAGGAGCTTGTCGATGTCATAAGCCGAGTAATACTGGCTCTTCAATCTCTCGTCCAGCGGAGGGGCTGCACTCGCCTCGAGGCGCGCAATCTGCTCTCGCAGGAGAACGTTGTCATATCGGGCCTGAGACAGCTCCTCGCGAAGTGCGGCTTGAGCAGAATCCTGAACAGCGGGAGGTTAGCATAAGAGAAGGGTTAGGATTGCGAGAACAAGTGATTATGGAAGGTCTCGCTTACCCCTTCCGCTTGGCGCGAGGATAATAGTTGCTGGGCCTCGGCCAGCTCCTTGGCCAGAGAGGCCGCCTGGGCCACCGCATCGTCCCTGGCCTTGAACATGTCTTGGAAGTTGCGGTCTATCGTAATGCTCCGCCGGGCGCACATGTGCGCAAGCTCCAGCCCACGCATTAAAGCGCGAGTGGAGTCATATGCCAACAGCCGGGTCGACATCCTGTCGTAGACGCTAGCGTCCTCCCGGCTGTAGAGGCCATAGCCTAAAGCGAAAGCTTCGCCGGTGACCTCGTCTCGCTCCGCCCAGCTCGGCAAAAGGGACGAGATCGTGACCTTGTTGGCGTCAGGGTCCCATTGCAGCAGCGGCTTGTTCTCCGCGTCCAGACACCTCACGCCGAGACCAAAGTTGCGATGACCCCGCGGCACCTCGTCAGACGGGGGTTGGCCGGAGGTCCCGGCGGCGGGACCCTCGCTCTCGGCGACACCAGGGGTCCGAGGGTTCTCGGCAGGCGTCCCGGAGCCGCCCCTGGTGGCCGCAATCCTGCTTACTGCCTCCAGGACCTCCTCGAAGGAGCGGCCGGCGGGGAGAGGTTGGACGGGCTGGACAACCACGGCCTTGCCCTTCTCGGTATCCGTGGTCTTGGGCCTCTTGATTGGCTGAGGTGCGGAAGCAACCGGCTTTCGCTTCACAACACCGCTCGAGGGGGGGAGGCCCGGCTCCTTTCGGCAGGCTTGCGCGGCGGCTTTCGCAAGAGCCAGCGGGTCCTTCGGAGGCTGAATCCCTCCGGCGCGAGCCTCGTCGAAAGGCTGGTGGAGAGGGATCTCGCGCTCTCCTGCAAAAGCAATAGTGATAAGTTCTAACCTTGGAAAAGGCAAGAAAAGGATAAATGAAGGCGAGACCCTACCTTCTCCCGGAAGTACAGGGGAAAGAGAATCGACGTCTCGCCGGAGGTGGAAGACGTCGAAGTCCTTGGTTCCGAAGAACTCAAGGAGGGCACTCTCGCGGGAGCCCAAGGACGGAGGCTTGTAGGCGGCATCCTCGTATTGGATTGGGGCTAGGGGAACGTTCCCGAAGTCGCCGGAGACGTAGATAAACTTCTCGCCCCAATGATGATGCTTGTTGGCGAGACCGATCGTCTTCAGTAGTTGCCCGGAGAAGAACACCACGCCTCCTTTCGCGCGGAAGGTAAACAGCTTGCGGAAGATCGGCAAGCTGAACTCGATCCTCTCGGAACGCATGTAGCATATGAATGCCACGAGAATGGCAACTGAATTAGGGTTCAGCTGCGCGGGAACCACCCCGTAGTACCGAAGAGCCTGTCGCATCTCAGGCCATAGCGGAAGGCGGAAGCCCACCTCGAAGTGTTCAATAGGGATGGCGAGCTCCCCCTCCCCTGCAGTATTGACTTTGTCATGACTGCCCGGGGGCCGCGCGACGAAGCCGGCGGGAACATGCTGGGTCTTGGTCAGATTGAACTCCTCCAGAGTGAGAGTACAGGAAGGGAAGAGATGCTTTTGGAAGGCTTCCGCGCAGTTGGATCGTCCTTCACCACCACCCGACATCGCAATAGGGTTTGAAGGCGAGATCTACGGGGAGAAGGCGAGAGCGAGAACGGGGCGAGAACGGAAGTGGAAGACAGAAAAGGGCGAGAGCTTTGCGAAGACCGCGAGAACAACAGCAAAGAGGAGAGAGACTGGAATCAGAGAAATGAATGTGGTAGGTGAGCCTCCTATTTATAGAAAATCGTGGTAATGATGGCTGTTTTCAAAAAGGCGGCGGGGGTACAGCCGGCGCGTCCTAAGGTCAGCGGCGCTTCGTTTTTCCCGCCCGAATCTGACAGCGACTGATTAACTAAGCAGCTGGCGCAAACGTTGCGAAAGGTCATATGGTCGGTAAGATAGGCGGAAGCAAGGTGGCTCTCGCCACCCCGAAGGCCTGGGAAGGTAACTCATACGCATACAAAAATATTAAAGACAGAGGCATTGCTCTCGCTGAGCGGGAACGCGATAAAATAATAATATAATAAGCGAATAAAGTGCGGGAACATTAGTTACAACTCCAAGCGAAAAAGTAAGGGTACATTAGAGAAGGGAAGGCCAGGGGAAGAGGAGGGGAGGTCTCGCGCTTCAGTACGGCTCCCAGCGTCATTTCCCTTGCTCCCAACGCCACTTGCCTCGGTCCCGCAGCTTGGTCCGGGGAGGCGCCTGCGGGTTGAAGTAGGATGACAGAACGCTGCATCCCAGGTCAACCCGGCGAGACAGATCCCGGATCCTCTCGATGCATCTCTCAGGTGAGGACCCGGCGGTAGCTCCCCCGGGCCGGTCCATCTCGCCTAGAAGGAAGTCTCGCTCCAGGGACTCCAGCCTTTTCTCCACTGACTGGCGAAACTCTCGGGCCGCAAGGTCGCGGACCTGTTCTCGCCGGATGAGTTTCGACAGAATGGCGGCAACCTTCTTCCCTCGTCTTTTCGCGCTCCCGGCACCGGTCAGGATCTCCTCCATCTCGTCAGATGAAGGGAAGGGAGAGCTCTCGCCGTCTTCTCCCTCTCTTTCTTCTTCTTCTTCTTCTTCTTCTTCCTCTACCTCAGCGCCAGGCCGCGAGTCCATGTCCCCTGTCAAAAGAAGCTCCATTTTAGCGGAAGCTGAAGAATAGCAGCGATAAAATTGCCGTATACCTTCGGAGTGACGAGGCCCCCTGATCGACGGCAGGCGAGAAGGCCCAGCCCCCCCTCAGCTCCAAAGAGGAGGTGGATTGGCTTTCCTTTGCCGGGGGAGTAGATTTTGCGGATGGTGATCCCGGCCTGATCGAGAGCGGGGGAGCGGGTCTCCTCAGCCGCTGGAGGACTAACGTCTAGCGGTGGCACAGGGATCTCGGCACTTTTTCCTCTCGCCGATAGGGAGGAGTCAACCGCATAAGCAGGCTGATTCGCAGTTCTCGCCCCACCGTCCTGGGTGGCGAGATCCGAAGGTGCAGAAACCAACGCTGCGAGAAATCAGGTCAGCGTTTGGAAATATCAGGCGAAGCCAAGAAGGAAACCTTTACCAGCGGTGTTCGGGTCAGGCGGAGGAGGCGCCTCGGGAACCTGTGGATGATCATCGTGATGGCTGGAGGGTGGATCCGAACGATCTCGCGGGGACGCGGCAACATCAGGAACCGTCTCCTACGAGAGGTATTAAGTTCAACAATTGAGCAACTGGTTGTTAATTGGTATATCAAGCTTACCTTCCGCGGCGAGATGCCGTCCGCGCAATTAGGGGTCGGGGTGGGCGGGCTCCTGTTCTCGCGGGATAGGTCCCGCTGAACCACCTTTGCCTTCTTCTTCTTCTTCTTCTTAGACAGAGAAGGCTCAGCAACTGACGACTGTCTCGCTAGCCATGGGGCGACAAGGGCACTGTTAGCCCTAGCTCGCGCCTGCGCCGCGTTGATGCGGTCCTGCAGATCCTGCGGAAGAGGTTTATCGGCATGCTTGGAAGGCATAGCGAGAGAGGGCGAGAGCTCAGAAGGAGAATGACGGCTCGAGGAAAGTGTTATGACCGTCTATCGGCACTCATATTTATAGGCGCCGTACGGCCCACCGAAAGATTCCCTGACGTTGACACGTGCTCAGCGAATATTTTGGGTTGAACATGTCTTTTCGAGCGCGGCGCTAGCTCAAAAAGAGCGGGGATTGTGTACAACCCCATATCCGCTGAGCCAGACAAAGGGGCACAATGGTCACAAGAGGGTTAGCCAAAGTGTTCCCGCCCTAAGGAGGATCTCGCCACAGATGGCGGAAACGCTCTCGCCGGGGCTATAAAAGAGAATCCGTAGGCCGAGAGCGCCAAGCGCAGACTGCGCGGAAGCGCTCTCGCCCAAGCCAAGTCCCAGTCCCGGAGAGTTCTCGCTTGTGGGCGAGAACGTTCGCGCCACGCCCTGGGCCGAAAGGTCTCGGCACCAGCTCTCGCCGAGTGGGACCCAGGGTCTTTGGAAGAATGTCCTAATTGCCCTCAGGAGAAATTACTTCAGTACCCTCAGAAAAACAGCGGGTTTTGGCTATTGGCAGACCAACCAGGGGCTTTTCAGTAAATTCAGGACATCAAAATGCTATAAATAGACCCATAAGGGCTCCTTAGAAAAAAAGCTATCATTGTCTCCGGAATTCTAGTGCTTTCTGAGGAGCTCCTAGCCCAGTTTTGGCTTTGGAGGGGAAGCTCTCAGAGATCTTCCGGGTGTGAGGTGGGACCTCCCTGCTGAGGCTTTTGGGTCAGTCTTAGGTCCTTAGAATCCAGTCAAGGGGTGAGACTTGAGAGAAGTAGGTTTTGGCTGCACCCCTTTTTCTTCGAACTTCAGTTGGGGTCAAATTTGGCTTCAACATTCACACACTTCTTCATAACTCTAGAATACTCTAGACTTCTCTAGACACATTCACACACTTCTACATAATTCTAGAATATTCTAGATTCGCCTACATACATCTACACTAGTTTAGAAGATTTTGCACATAGAATTCTCTAGAATATTCTACAATATACTATAGTATTCTACACAACTCTAGAATACTCTATATTATTCTAGAATCTTCAACCATCTTTAAGAATTCTCTCCAGCCATCTGAATACGTTTTCATCATTGGACCCCAAGAAACATCACAGTTGGGCTTCATCATATGAACCTTGTTCAACCCTAACTGCCTCACGCGCAGGGAAATTTTGAAACCTTGGTCAACAACTGTGTTGTCGGTGCCAAGAGCGTTACAACTTGCGCCATCAACCTAATTCTTTTACCGAAAATAATGACCTAATCATTTGGGCAATTAAATAGAGGGTATGATCACTATTGACAATAGAGGATCATTTATTCTTCCACATATGAGGTCATTTATAACGTTACAAGAGACTCTTCAACACGGACAAACGATGTGGACTAAACCCATCTATTACTAGAAAACACTAAAAGACCGACATTGCGAGACATTTCCAACACTCCTCCTCAAGCTGAAGGGGGAACATTTAGCTTGGACACATCAAATAACGGCAATGGAGGTAGGTGATGCGGGGCAGACATCAGACGAGGAACCGGGGGAAATTCCAAACCCGGGAATCAAGCCGGGGACAGCCACACACAACGTTGACCCACACACAACGCATGACCCACACACGACATGGACCCGCTGGAAACCAGTCAACCAGCATCACCTATACACAACATGCAAAAGAGAATGAAAGATGTAGAGCAAATCATCAACGAGAAACCAGGGATAATCCGTCGGGGATAATCTATCGGTGATAATCTGCACAAAAACGGTCCCTCGAGAAACGGTCCCACACGGCACAACCCACTGAGATTATAACACCAACATCAATCGCGTCCCAACACACGACCAATCAAAAGAAATATGTGGAGACACATACAACATACAACATAAGACTGGAGGCTGTGTAGAACTAAGGCGAATAACGGGAAAGATCATCTGAGTCGCCCTCATCCTAAACACTCTCCCTCACGTGAAACGCACGTGCATATAGGCATCACACTAAAACAAGACACAAACAACATAAGCCACACAAGATAACAACAAAAAAAATACAAAAACCTCAGCATTGGCGGGACATCGGCACCCCCGAAAGCTGTCGCAGCGGCTGGAGCTTCGTCGATGAGCGTAAGAAGTAGTGGCAGGCGTCGGGAACTTAAGAAACAGCAAAACATCAACAATAGTAAGGAAGCACAACAACATGAAGAGAAACCATACAAAGGCAGCCAGATCAAGTCGATGGCAGGCTATTGGCAACCGCACGAAATGGCGAGATGAAGAGACACAGAAGCCACAGGCGTAGAAGAAGCCATCCGGGGGAGAGGGGAGATGCATAGCCAAGCAGCACCCGACAAGAAGCCATCCGACCAGAGAAGAACCAGCCCCAGGTGGAGGCGTCAACCATAGCTGAGAGCGACGGTGGAAACGGCGTTGTCGATGTCCAGGGATCGTCGAACTAGAGAAGAGGAAAAGATGGGGATAACGTCGATGAGAGGACCAACGGCTGCAGACGTCGTCGATGATAACACCATCCTCCAGCGGCTGAAGTCGTCGTCGATGATAGCACCGGCAGCTGAAGTCGTCGTCGATGATAGCACCGACGGCTGAAGTCGTCGTCGATGATAGCACCGACGGCTGAAGTCGTCGTCGATGATAGAACCAACAGCTAAAATCGTCGAGCAGGATGTCGACAGGATCTAGGAACTACAACATCAACAGGCTCCTATGTCAACGAGATCGAGGGAGGAGAAGGGCAGCCCCTCCGTCGACGGGAACGAGAGAATATGCCGCAGTTGCTAGCGGCTGGATCAAAGGGGGTTGAAAACGACATCTGCAGAGAAGCCCTCCTCGTTGAGGGGGATGACGACCACTCTTGTCGATGGAATCAAACGACGATTCCGTCGACATGAGCATGAACAGAGGGGCGCAACGAGGGGTTTATCAGCGCAGGGATCGCCCAGGGTCAAAACAGAACTGGGAGCGGGAATTTTGCGGCCATGGGAAAGACTAGGGTTTCTTCAAATCTTTAGTTCTGATACCATGTTGTAAAATAAAAATGACAATAGAGAATCATTTATTCTTCCACATATGAGGCTATTTATAACATTACAAGAGACTCTTCAACACGGGCAAACGATGTGGGACTAAACCCAACTATTACTAGAAAACACTAAAAGACCGACATTGCGAGACATTTCCAACAATCACAATTTCAATATGTAGAGTTTTTTCCGCACTAATTGTTTTACAATGCTTATGAATTGTTGTGGATTTTTCATAAAACAGTGTAACATAATTTAGAAGTTCCGAAATAGAAGTTGTTTGGTCGACAGACATCTCTTATTGTCATTCAATGATGCTAGCAGTGGGGCATGATGTCTGATAAATTCGAGGAGATTCGCAATCCCGTTGGGAATTGACATAATTGCGGATATCTGTTTAGGGTTTAAGAGATTTGATTTGGATCATATGTGATTGTAATTAATTTATTTTATTTTATTTTTAATCGGAGGAAGAATTTCTGATCATATGATTGTATGTTAGTTTGTTATTTTGTAGTAAAAATAAATCATTACAGGATGTGAAGATTTATTTTAAATATAGTACATAGACTTAAATATTTGATTACTAATATACCATTTCAACAAAACCGTATAAGCGACCAATGTGTCTTACTTTACCTAAATTTAGTTGTCACATGAATCTTAATATTAGTTGCAGTCTAATTTGACCTTTTAAATATAATAATTCTAAACTGAACATAAATTTAACAAATAATATTGGCAGCGTAATAACATCAAACCAAGCACCCCTTCTTTGTGTTATATCTCAGAAACATTTTTTCTTATACTATATCCAGTAATCGTGCATGAGGCTGTGCCAATCTGCTCTTGGTGCGAACGGGCAACTTTGGAATGCCACGGGCTCTGCTCGTGCCCTCTGCTGGGATCTGCTCATTCAACTAATTTGAAAAGGAATAAAATTTTTTTTGCACCGTTATTTTAGAGATAAAAATGAAGAATTAAAGTCTTATATGAGTACATTTAAGAGGTCTTATATGAGGATCATGAACTCTTTTAAAATTTTTTCTTTAATGTAGTTTAGATAAGCATTTTCGACGTAGGCCTAAAACTTCTTTCAATTATTTTCATTTCTTTTTTGTGGTGTGAGAAATATAGCTGATAAAGAAGAGAAACAAATCTCCCATTTTTCTTTTGTTGACATTTTGGGTTGCATTTATTGAAGATTCTGATAGTTACATAAAGATTTTTTATCACTTTTTTCCATTCCAGGCTCTTGCAGAACAACAAAGTAGTTGGTCCTCTTCCTGCTGAGATTGGGAAATTATCACAGCGCAAGATTCTAGATCTTTCTAGAAACCATTTTGTTGGTGAAATTCCGAGGTCCCTTGGATTTCTGACTCAGCTAGGCTATCTGTAAGATTTCTGTATTCAATTAGGTTTTCTCTTAATTGATTCAATAATCACATGTAGAAATATAATTTGTTTCTCGTATACAGGCAACTAGATAGGAATAATTTTTCTGGTCCCATACCTGAAGCTATTGCCAAGCTTGCTGGACTTACATTCCTGTATGTACTAGGTTGATTTTCTTTCTTTAACATAGTATCTTGCATTCTTATTTAGGACTTACTGAGACATTTTGTAACAGAGATTTGTCCTATAACAATCTAAGTGGTCAAATCCCAAGGATTTCTGCAAAAGACTACAGGTTTGTTAAACCGATGCTGTATTGGCAGTAGAAATTTAGGGTATGTTTGGTTTTGAAGGAGGAATTAGAGGGAATGCAAATGCAATTTACTTGACAATTTTTTGTTGGAGGTTTCTTCCCAAGTGTAGTCAATAGGGAAGTGGGCATACCTAGGAAATATCTACAAGTGCAATTTTTCGTCGATAATTACCTTTCCAACCCTAATAAAAAACGAGAAGAAAATTTACCGGATTATCACATATTCACATCCACTCATAATATAATTAGAATTATCACTTTGACAGTTTGACTCACATCCTCTCATAATATAATAAAAACTGTCAGGAGATGTGCATAAGTGTGTTTGATTGTTTATTTAAGAAAGCCATGTAGCCAGACAGAGATAGTGAAAATTGAATAAGAATTATGGGCCCTGGGCCGGAGCTGTGATTGCTATTCTTGATGGTCTTCCACACATCCTTTTCATCCCTCTAACATAGAAACAATTGGATATAGGCTGTGGGTTCAGGATCTACTTTCAGTGGACAAACAACATGAGTTTCTTGTTGCGGGATTATATTCTCAACACGCTCCCATATATGTAGGATCTTTGACCTCTAATATATAAACTTCTTTTTGTTTGGGTGATATTAAGTCAAGCTTTTGGACCAGGATTATTCTTATACCATGTATAATGACCCAAATAATATATGAAGTACATAATTGTTCCATTCACCCCGATGTTCGACGCCTCCTAGATGAGTACATCAATATCATATGTGATGAGCTACCCCTCATTACGGGATATCCAGCACACAATCGATCTTATACCAGGTTCATCTTTGCCAAATCTTCCACACATCAGATGAATCCCGACGAACACAAAGATCTCAGAACTCAGATCACTGACCTCCTATGAATGCAATTTATTAGAGAAAGCTTGAGCCCTTGCACTATACATGTCTTTCTTACCCCCTAAGAAGGATGGTAGTTGGCTAATGTGCATTGATAGCAGGGATATTAACAAGATCACGATTAAATATCAGTTTCCCATTCCCCGACTCGATGAACTCTTAGACACAATGTCAGGTTCCCAGATCTTTTCCAAGCCAGATCTATGATGAGGGTACCACTAGATCAAGGTAAGAGAAGATGATGAGTGAAAAACCGCATTTAAGACAAAAGACGGGTTATATGAGTGATTGGTTATGCACTTATGCCCTTTGCATTATCCATTGCCCCTTGTATATTCATGTGTGTGATGACTTTGATTTTACGCCTATATATGGGCTAGTTCCTTATAGTTTTTTTTGATGATATCCTAGTTATAGTTAAACTCAAGAAGAGTACCTCACACACCTACGACTGCTCTTTGACATCCTCTGAAAGGAACACTTTTATATCTGTTAGAAAAGAACATGTAAAGGCCCATGTATTGACCCATTTAGTATAGCTCCTTCTATTCTTGTATTAGTTCCACACTGTGTATATGTGATTCCTCTCACTCTCCTTTCCCTATATATGTGTACTCATACATTGATTTACAGACTCAACAAGGATATACAAGTTTTACTGTTTTTCCTTCATCGCTTGTGCACTTCTCTACATGGTATCAGAGCATACGATCCCTCTGGGCGGTCTCTAATTCTCTAACCTCAACATTCTGTGCGGTTTGCTAACCGCAACTCCTCGGCGGATAGACTTCTTCTACCCGCAAACCCCTGTGCGACTTTCTATCCGCATCCCTTGGCGGATAAAAAATCGTCTGGCCGCTCGGTTCTCCTGTGCTGCTCCCTCCTCTTTTGGACCCGTTCCTCCTCGCTTTTATAGATTTCATTGTTGGGACCCACCGTGCGGCCTGTTTTGTGTCCACCACGGTCTGCTTCCTTGCCGCAAGCTTCCTTGCCGCTTGCTACCTTGCCGCGCGCTTGATCCCCTACCTTGGCTTGTCTCTTTAGTCGCAACGTGGCCTCCCTTCAGCCCGTCGCGGTCTTCTCTCTATTAGTTGCTCTGTCCGCCGCGGTCTCATCTCAGCTTGCTGCTCTTCAGCCCGCAATAGTTTCTTCTCTGCTCGTTGCTCTGTCCGCTATGCCTTGTCGACTGCTGCTGGATTGTGTTCGTTGTGCCTTGTCCTCTGCATTGCTTGCCGGCCTTCTGCCCTTGCCGTGATCTCCACTCTACTCGCTGCTCCTCAATCTGCTGCACTTGTGGATTCCTGTCTGTTGCTTGTTGGCGGTTTGTCTTCTGTTCGTTGTTTCTCTTACATCTTGTGCTGTGTGCTTCGCCAAACTTTGCTGTCGTGACCTCTGTCCTAGTCCGCAGGGATCGGTCTGTTGTGCCTGCCTATTCGCTTCTTCTAGCCGCGTCTTCTTGTCGTAGCTCCAGGCCGCCTATCTCTCCTAGGTCGTGTTGCCTAGCCCTTCTTCTTGCCGCAGCTCCAGGCCGCTTATCTCGGCCGCTTCTTTTGGCTGCTACTGGATTCTCGCAGTATTCTTATCCGCGCGACTTCTTTCTCTGTTCGTTATTCGCTGCGGCGTCCTCTCTTGCCGCGACCTCAGTCTCGTCTTTCTAGTATCCGCGGTTTCGTCTTTGTCGCTATTTGCAGCTTAAAGTCGCCTCTCCAAATAACCAAGATCCTCTCCGCTATTTCTAGCCGCCAGGTCGCCACGCCATGGGTTCCTCTAGTAACTCTTCTTCTTCAGCCCACTTGATTCCTGCTCTTGAGCTGCGTGACGACTTGCGGATCACCACCATCTCCCTTACTGGGAAGAAGAACTTCGTTGAATGAGTGCATTCTGTCAGACGGGTACTTCAGTACAAGGGACTTCTGCATCATCTCACCAAGGATCCTCCTTCTGCACCTACTGATGGCTGGTTGTGTGACGATGACCGTGTTCAGACTTGGCTTCTCAACTCCCTTGATGCCGAACCATACCGCATGACCATGTATCACGAGACGGCCAAGGCAGGACGAGGCCCATTCCCTTTACTCCGGCAAGGACAGTCTCCAGTACCTATATGACATCATCACAGATCTTCAGACTCTTGACACTGGCAGTGCTGCCGACTTAATCTCATTTGTTGCTCGGGCCAAGTCACTGGTTGAGACTTGGATCCAATATCAACCCCCTACTACAGATCTCGCTGCCCAGCGCGCTCAAAACGAAGCAGTCAGTATTGCTATGATGGTGACACGTGTCCTGCCTCATCTTCAGAGTGTTCGGGCTCAGATCCTCTCGTCTGTTGTCACTCCATCATTATATGGTGTGTGTTCCATGCTGCTAAAGGTTTCATCCCCTCCTGATACTACCAGACCTCCCTCGCCGGCCCTTCTCCAGCACTCCTCTGCGTCATTACTACCTCTCTCTCCCCCTACTCGTGGAGGACGTTCAGGCTCTCGGTGAAGGGGTCGAGGTGGCCAGCCGCCTAAGTATTTTTTTTGCGGTAAGGATGGACACCTTGAGGCGACCTGCTACCACAAACATGGTCTTCCTCCTCACCCAACTACTTCTATTGCTACCCACAGTCTCTCTGCCACTCGTGCTGATCTTGACGAAGTCCGCCTCCAGCTCCAACAACTTCACGGGATGCTCAACCACCCTCCTGCCTCCGTTGTCTCCATCTCCAACGAAGGTATCACTTGTCTCTCCACCAGTTCGCGTTGGATAGTGGATTCAGGTGTTACTCACCATATCACCTCGCTGAAGCCACATCAATACTTGGATTCTCCACATCCTAAGTGTATCACAGTGGCCAATGGAGACACCGTTCCTGTCTTTGTTATTAAAGGCGCAAGGCGCACCAAGGCGCTAAGGGGTCTTGGAGCCTAGGCGTAAGCCTCAAGGCGTAGGTGCGCGCCTGACGTAGGCAAGGCGCAACCACATTAATTTTAAATAATCACCATCAAACATAATTTCAACTTCTCGATCAAATTCTTCATGTAGTACACTAATTAATCATTCATTATTATCATTTATATCTCTTAAAAAAATAGAATCAATGGGGTCGCGCATATCATATCTAAGTCTCAACGCACAATTATCTTTCACAAACACCAAGTCAATAAAAAATTATCGAGTTCTTGTAGTATTTTTGTTCTTACTTTTTGAAGAAAAAAATTACAACAAAAAATTTACTCAAATGCATCTTTTATATTCTAAAGGCGCAAATAAGACGCACAGAGACGCAAACCTCTGAGCCTGGTAAGTCTGGAGCCTGAGGCGCGCCTTTAATAACATAAGGCTTCCTGTCTCCGGCTCTGCTGATATCCCTCTCAATTCCTCTATCTCTCTCTGCTTGACTCTTCATGTCCCGGGCTCCCCGTTTAATTTACTTTCTATTAGTCGTCTCACTGTCGATTTTGATTGCTCTGTCATATTCACCTCTTCTTCTTTTCTGATACAGGATCAACAGACGCAAAATATCATTGGTAAAGGACAACTGCAAAACGGGCTCTACCTTCTTGATGTTTCTCCTACCATCCTCTCCTCAGTCTCCTTTGTTGATTTGCATCAGCGTCTTGTGCATGCTCCTCTTCCGGTCCTCAAGAAGGTTCTTTCTGATATTTCTCTCCAGCTTTTACGTGTGATTCATGTATCTTGGGAAAACAACATCGTTCATCTTTTCCTCCTCATTGTACTCGGAGCTCTGTTACTTTTGTTTTAATACATTCTGATGTTTGAGGCCCGTACAAAATCACTAGTATGTGTAGTTATCGTTATTTTATCACTTTTATTGATGATTATTCTCGAACAACATGGCTGTACTTCATGATCGCTCCAAGCTTCCCCGTGTGTTTTGGGCTTTTGTTCTTGAGACTCGCACACAGTCTTGCAAATGCAGGTACCCAAGGCTTATTGGAACTTTGCGCTTTTAACAACATGTTATCTCATTAACCGTCTTTCTTCCTCCGTCCTCCAGAATGCTACTCTATTTAGTCTCCTCTACCCCTCTACTCCGTCATTCTCTCTCACACCCCGCATATTTGGTTGTACCTGCTATGTTCACTTACTATGTCCGTCCACGGACAAGTTGGATCCTCGGACGGCCAAACACATGTTCGTCGGTTATTCTCGTACTCAAAAAGGATATGTTTGCTACTCTCCTACTACCCGTATGGTAACCGTTTCAGCTGATGTTAACTTTCGAGAAGATCAACCGTTCTTCTCCACTCCAAACCTACCTCTTCCACCACAATCCTTACCAAGACCTGTCATCCCAGTTACCACTCCACCACTCCTCCCTGATCCGGCTCACGTTCTCCACAAGCCCCCTCTTATCCGTGTCTACACTCGCCGCCCTCCTCGCTCCGCAACCCCGATGCAGTCGGCTTCGACCTCTGGCACTCTGCGACCTACTGATCTAACACCGGCCTCCACCGCTCATCCCATGACAAACTATGCATCTTTACATCACCTGTCCCCAACGCTTCACATATTTGCTACTTCATTATCCTCTATTTCTGTCCCTAACTCTGTGCAGAAGGCTCTCCAACATCCGGGATGGCGGGCAGCCATAAACGAAGAAATGACAGCCCTCTGAGCTAACCAGACATAGGATCTAGTTCCTCTCCCTCCAAGCCAGAGTACTGTTGGTTGTAAATGGGTCTTTGTCATCAAACATGATCCTGATAGGACAATTGACCGTCTTAAGACCCGATTGGTGGCTTGTGATTTTACTCAACAACAAGATCTCGATTATGAGGAAACGTTCTCTCAAGTGACCAAGCTCAACACGGTTCGTGTCCTCCTCTCAGTGGCTGGTTGTGCATCGTTAATGGCCCTTACATCAACTGGATATCAAGAATGCTTTCTTAAAATGGTGATCTACAAGAAACAGTTTACATGCAACAACCTTCGTGGTTTGAGATCATGAAGGAGTCCCGGGTTTGTCACCTCAAGAAGTTGATTTATGGTCTCAAACAATCCCCTCGGGCATAGTTCGACAAGTTTAGTAGGGCTGTGCGAGAGGTTGGTTTCACAAGGAGCTCGACAGATTTCTCTCTGTTTACTTAACATCACAAAACAGATACCGTTCTCCTTTTAGTCTATGTCGATGACATCATAATTACAGTTGATGACTCAAAGGGAATTCAAATGATAAAACAACACCTGAGCTCTGTTTTTCAAACAAAAAAGCCGAGGAACCTTCAATACTTTCTTGGCATTGAGATTGCAATACGACCTGATGGCCTCGTCATATCTCAACGAAAGTACTGTCTCGACCTCCTTCAGGATGCCGACTACTTTGTATGCAAACCGACCAATACTCCGATGGATATCAATCATAAGCTTTATGTACATGCCTCTGATACATATCTACTTCTTCCGAATCCAGAATACTACCAACGTCTCGTTGGAAAACTTATTTAGCTAACAGTCACGAGACCAGACATATCCTTTGCTGTTGATGTTGTTAGCCGGTTTATGCATTCTCCTCGGATGTCTCATCTACAGGCCGTCGAACGCATTCTAAGATATCTTAAAATAGCCCATGGTCAAGGACTGGTATACAAAACTTCTTCCTCTACTCCAACGTTGGTTGCATATTCAGATGCAGATTATGTTGGTTCCATATTCAGATGCAGATTATGTTGGTTACTTGGATGATCGGCGCTCTACTAGCGGATTTTGTACCTACTTCGGAGGTCACCTTGTTACCTGGCGCAATAAGAAACAATCTGTGGTTGCTCGATCTTCAGCCGAAGCTGAATACCGTTCGATGACGTCTGTTGTATTTGAGCTTACATGACTTGAAAGTCTCCTCGCTGATCTAGGAGTAAAACTTCCTTCACCGGCTACCTTACTATGTGACAGTCAAGCTGCTATACACATAGCTAAGAATCCGGTCTTCTACGAAAGAACAAAATACATTGAAGTTGATTGCCACTTCATTCGGGAGAAAGTTCAAATGGAGAAGCTGGAATTGAAACATGTTCCGGGTACTGATCAAGTTGCTGATCTTCTCACTAAGGCCTTACAGAGTACCCTGTTTTATCAGGTCTTGTCCAAGCTTGGTGCCTACGACTTGTACGCTCCAGCTTGCGGGGGAGTGTTAGAAAAGGACATGCAAAGGCCCATGTATTGTCCCATTTAGTATAGCTTCTTTTATTCTTGTATTAGTCTCACACCGTATATATGGGATTCCTCTCACTCTCCTCTCCCTATATATGTGTACTACATTGTATTTACATACTCAACAAGGATATACAAGTTTTAATGTTTTTCCTCATCGCTTGTGCACTTCTCTACAATATCCATTCAAAAAAGTGTGTCTTTCTATCTGAGTCTGTATAATTTCTAAGGTTCATCATCTCTGCCTCAGTCATGTCCGTAGATTCTGATAAAGTCAAGTCTATTCGAGACTTGTCAATCTCTACAAATATCCATGAAGCTTGAAGCTTTCATGGGTTGACCACGTTCTACAAACGCTTTGTCAGAGGTTTCATCACCATTATGGATCCCAATATAAGATGTCTTCAAAAGAGAGATTTTCATTGGACACCCATCACCACATTGGCATTTGAAGACATTAAAGCAAAATTGACCACGACCTCAGTACTCCGATTACTCGATTTCAGCCGATCATTCGAGGTATCTTGCGACGCTTCTGCCGTAGACATAGGGGGACTACTTAGTTAGGATGGTCACCCAATTTTTTACTTTAATTAGAAACTAAACGATGCCCGACAGGGACATTCCAACTACGACCGGAAGTTTTACGTAATTCAGTCTCTATGATATTGGAGATACTACATCCTCCCTCGTGAGTTTGTATTATATTTGGATCACCAAACCTTACGTTATCAAGACACGTAGAAGAAATTGAGTTATCGCAACAAAAGTGAATACAATATTTACATGATTTCTGTTACGTTCTTTAACACCGAACTGGTGTTGAGAACAAACCAGCCGATACACTTAGCTGTCAAGTGGACCTATTCCACACCCTTACCACAGAGAACACGGTATTCGAGCATTTGATCACGAAGTATCCGAGTGTCCAGAATTTGCGACTATATACTTTGCACTGTCTCAGGACCCACTTGAGGTCATCCCTGACTTCTCGATCATCGATGGTTATCTATTTTGTGGCATGCTTCTATGCATCACGAAAGTGGATAAAATATTTACAAGATTTCCATTACTTTCTTAAACACCGAACTGCTGTTGAGAACAAACCAGTCGATGCACTTAGCTGTCAAGTGGACCTATTCCGCACCCTTAACACTAAGGTCATGATATACGAACATTTGATCACGAAGTACCCTACTCTCCAGACTTTGCGACTATATACTCTGTCCAGTCTCAGGACCCACTTGAGGTCATCCCTGACTTCTCGATCATCGATGGTTATCTATTTTGCGGCATGCTTCTATGCATCCCCAGTACATAGGGACATTACTCTAGTCGTTCTACATTGCTAAACTTGTCAGACGGACAAAGGGTCGGGATGGAATACATGTCTATATACACCACTTACGGTACCATACCAGCCTTGGTGGACATTAGTATGAACTTTGTGCTCAGATTACCTCGCACCCTGCGCAAGCACGACTCTATCCTTGTTGTTGTTGATCGATTTTCCAAAATGACTCATTTCATTGCATACAACAAGATTGTTGATCCGTCACACGTCGCATCGATATTCATTCGAGACAGCATTGGGTTTCACAGTCTACCTAATACCATTGTATCTGATTGAGATTTCTTATTCATGAGCTATTTCTGGAAAAGTTTATGGAAAAAGACAAACACTACACTACAATTCTCATCCACTTATCAACCACAAACAGATGGTGAGACTGAAGTAGTAAATTGAAGTTTAGGAAATCTCTTGCGTTACCTTGTTGGTGACCACATTTTCCCTTGAGATTCAGTATTACCCGTGGCAGTGTTTGCGTTTAATAACTTGATAAATAGGACGACAGTATTGAGTCCATTCCAGGTCGTCTTAGGGTATGAGCCTGGGAAGCCCATAGATCGTATTCCTCTACCCATAGAGTCCCGCCCTAGCGAGTCTGTCGAGTCCTTTGCTAGACACCTCCATAATTTACATGAGTCTATCAGACAAAAAAATACCTGCAATAATTACATTTATAAATCTTATGTTTATAGCCACGTGAGACTACAATGCTTCAAAGAAGGAGAACAAGTAATGATCCGTATACGTGCTGAGAGGTTCCTTAAGAGAGCTGCTCAGCATCATCCATCGTCTACTACTCAGCCATACTTCCAGTTGTCACTGACTACTGCACTACAACCTGAGTGTTCAACACTGATTGATTATCCGACTTCTTCCACATCAGTGCCACGTCTGCTGAGACAAGTTTCACCGTCCACAGGCACCTGGCCGTTTGGTGTCAGTACTGATCCAGCTACAGTTCCAATTTATTCCGTAGTAGTACCACTTCCTCTGACACCGATCTAGCGGCCTTATCGTCCATTGGCTTCAGACTGTTCGACATCATCACTGAGATCGTGACCCATGAGCTCATACCAACACTAGACAGAGTTAGATACTTGGTCCATTGGCAGGATCATACATTTATTGATGACACTTGGATTTCTGTAATAGAGCTTGAGAGATTCACCCTGGCCTTACGAAGACACTACGGTCATCTTTATTCTCCAAGATTAATGCTTTTGAGATGGGGGTATCATGTCACACAGACAGTTAGGGTCTATTCTTGCCGACCACGGGTCCAGTGACAATCGGGACCGCTCATCTTATGCGAATTGCTGATCATAACATTTTTCGTTCTTTGCATTTTTTAATTTTATTTATTTTGTGGAAGACGACGAACAGAGGATCATGGCCATTCGTTGTCCCTCTCTAGTCTATATATAGAGGTAGAAAGCTCTAAAGAGAGATTGAATGATAAAGCAAAGAAGCCTTACTTTTGATCAACCGGTGCAAGCCGGAACTCCCCAGGTGCGAAGCTTGGACCTCTCCCACGCCCTTTTTTCGCCGGTCAACATCCCCTCCAAAAACCGCCCCGCCCCGCCCCCCCCCCCCGGTCGGGCCTCACTTCAGTCCGACTGAATCAGACTGAAGTTAGGCGATACCCATTTTACCCCTGCATTGCTGAATGAATCCCCGCGTCGGTCTTTCACTCTTCCACGACTAGGTCTTCTTCCGCAAGCGACGTTCGCGGTAAATGGCGTCTTCCACGGCATTCATCTCCCGCACCTCAACAGCCCGTCGCGCGCCCTCTCTCGCACTGCTCGCTACCCGGTCGCGAAAACTTCTCCCGTCTCGATCTCTTCTACGCCGCCAGGTACCTCCCTCTTCTTCTTCTCTTCCTCTTCCTCCTCTCTCCTTCCTCCTATTTTTCTTCTGCCACGATTTCGACGCCCCAGCGACGATGAGGAGAGCTCGAGATCCTCAGGGTGAATCTGTGATCCCATCCAAGAGGAAAGGAAGAGCCTCGAAGCGCAAATTCAGAAGTCGAGAAAGAGGGGAAGATCGCTCTCCTCATGCACCTCTCCTCGTATCTCCTTCCGCGCCCCGCATTCCGAATTCTCATGGTCCTCTCTCACTCGATCTCTTTCTCTCTTGTTACGGATTTGCTTTCTGTTTTGATTTGATTTGGTATTTCTCTCATCCTTGATCGGGATCTGTAATTCGTTGGACTCGACAATCTGCTAGCTGTTATACACAATTTTCATAGTCTGCTTGCTCCGATCTGGAATAATTTTTTTGAAATAAATTTTCTATTTAGCTAGTATGCATTGAACATTCCTGAGATGTGGAAGTGAAACAGAGGTACGAATTTAAATCAACCACAGATTCACGAGAATTCGAATACTAGATTAGCTGCAGCAGATTTGGAATGAATTTTAAATCATGAAGCACTTCAAATTACTACTTCCTAGCTCACGGATTACAGTTTGTTTAATTATCCAAGAGCTTTCTTTGAATAGCCACAGTCTCTGTTTCAGATCTGAAAATTACAGGAAAATTCAGGATGAACGAAATTGCTTAACATTTGCATTATAAAACATTTTGCATTCAGATGAAATACTTGCTTCCAATTGTAATTTGGCATCGAAACATTGTGAAACTCTATGGTTTCTGCTATCATCAGGACTCTAATCTTATATTGTATGAGTAATTTGGCATCGAAACATTGTCCAAAGTCCCGGATTTCATTCGAAGTTCATTCACGATTTCGTTTTACAATCCTATTTCTCTTTGTGTGATTATGGCTTTGTTTGACAGGGCTTATTTGCTTCAGATAGTCTTCGTTCTTCTTCCTCTCGCCGATGAATTTACCTGATCCATCCCAGATTGTCTGTCTATTAGTCATCATCGACAATGAACGGTATCGACCATGTGCTGCGGGACATTGCAAAAACACAACGATCGGGTGAGAACCTCGTCCGTCGCTGCCCTGAAATTCCACCAGAATCTATTCCGACCCAAACGCCGTCATTCTATTCGTCAGCATTCGACCGCCCAACCAGTGAGCCGTGCGTTTGTGGCAAGCAATCTGGCACGTTGAACAAGATTCAGGAGGATTGGATCAAGACCCAGCTGAAACTGATCGAGGATGGTATGCGCCCTCCTATCCGAATCGATCCGCCCGTGCCACTATGGAGCAAACGTCCCGACCTGAACGTGTATCTACTGAAACCGATGTTCGTGATCGATCCAGAACGGCAGTACGATGTCAACGTGACAGCGGGTGCATGCCCGTCTTGCAACAAAGTCGGCTTTCTTTTCCGCAAGCAATTCAGTGCCCCGCGAATCATCGATTGCATCGACACCACTGCATTTGCTCTCTGTGCTCGATATGTGTGCAGGAAGTCGCAGAGCTCAGGCGGCTGTGGTGCCACGTTCCATGTCATGGACGAGGCCAAAATCGAGAAGTTGATCCCGACGCCCATCGTCCTTAACTATCCCGTACAGCTGTTCGAACAGAGCGCGCACGACGTCAGTCTTGTTCAAATGGCATACGACTTGTACACGTCCCGTTCCGGCAGTGCTGATGCCGCTAAGGTGATTCGTTTTGCCCGAACGACTCGATACATGCGTCAAGCCACTCTATATCGTGGTCACGTGTCATGGTATTTGAAAATGCACGCTAGGGATGCCGCACTCTGGCAATCGTCGATGCCTCTGGATCTGACAGTGTTTCCCGATTTTCCATCATTCTTTCAGCATTGCAATGGGTACAATGGTACTCTCGGTCCTGTGGAATCGACGCTGACAGGCCTGGTCAACGACTGCATTTCTCGCCAACTCCCGTTCTTCAACCGAATGGAAGACGCCATCACCGGGATTCATCTCTCGGTCGTCCATCATCACAACGTGCCGGGACGCATGAAATTAACGGATGAGTTCAACGGCAGGAAATTCGCCCCGGTTGCTGGATTGCACTCCGTCATGAACGAGCGCCAACAAATCCTCTCCCATCAATTCACAAGCACGACGGGCAATGCCGAACGTCGATCTGTTAGCCGGGGTTTGCTGAGACGGTACAACGCTTATAGTATTGATACTTCGATGCTCATCATGTACCTGGACAAGTGTTGCGATGATCGGAAATGGCTGGAGGAGTTCGAGAACATCATTGTTCTTCTCGACAATCACCACCTGATCACAAGGTACCGGGACAATTCGAATAGCACGGATCGTGCTCGACATGAACAATTCATGTCTGCCGTGGCCGAAATCATTGTTGGCACTGGACAAGCTCCGATGCGGGAATGCTCCATCATTGAGGCTGAATTGGATGCACTGTTGGATCGCATTAAAAAGTGGGAAATGAGAATGATGTGCCCCCGTCCAAGCGCATCGTGACGAGCAAACTTCTCTCTTGCCACGAGACACAAAAAAACACATCAGAAAATGCCTAACGCCGCCCGCATCCGCGTTGACTACCGTCGTGGATCGCTTCTTTCGTTCGAGTCTGCGTCGTGGATCGGGGAAGAATGAAAACCTGTGGCGTCATGGACGAGCTATTTGCCCGGAGACCATATCCCTGGAAGGAGGGAACTTGCTGCTCCATGCCGTTGTCGCTCAAATCAACTTTCGAGGGGAACTCCAATTTGATCCTCGCTGGGCGTATTTGCCAATCTCTGGGATGCATATCATTCTCACTCAATATCTCGCACTGTTTTCGACTGATGGCATCACTCCCTCGCATACGTCTCTGTCGACGATGTTTCACTTATTGCCTCTCTCGATTGATGATTGTGACGACGAATTCGGATTGACGACAGCGTTTGGACAATCCCTTCCTCAACTGCCCGAAATTCCTGCAGGGCAATTGGAATCTCTTGGAGTGGTCGCAGAATCAATCGCCGATAATGCAATTTGGTCGAGTCACACGTTCGATGCGATTGTGCACGATGCCTTTGATGTTGCCGCTGCTGTTGTCGAGAGGGCTCACGATGATCATCGCATCGTTGAAGAAGATGATGCTGCACTGCGGGACGATGGTGATCCGAACCATGTCGACGACGCTGATCCTTTTATTGGCTCCGAATCTGGCGTCAAATTCAGCAACACGTCTCATTCTATTCAGTCCAATCACAAGCGCCGCAAGCCAGGACCAACATCGCATGAGTGCAGCTCTTCATCGAGTCACCATAAAAAACCTCGCAGCCTCAACGCATCGGGAAATGAACGTCAGTCGGCATTACAAGGGCTTAATCTATGGGAAGTTGTCATGAGCACTTCACCAATGATCAACCCCTTGGAGCGTCGCTTGCTCCGAACGATTGCTATCAAATTTCTTCTGCCCGATGAAGTCCAGGATCTGAAGGATTTCCCTATTGAATCTCTGCATCTTCCGCAATTGCACCGAATCTGGTCTGTTCTAGTCTCGGCTCTGCGTACCACCAATTTCTCTTTCAAACGATTCATTCGGCCGAAATCAGAACATGTCCTAAAGCAGCACTTGGAGGATATGGTTGCCCAGACCCGATTCAGATTGCCCATTCAACGAGCAGCGCCCAAACGCAGCATCATTACTGCCCTAAGTCAAGCCGCATCAGTGATTGCTCCATTGCGATCATCCCCTGTTGCCAGTTTCACCATTGTGCAGTTGGAAGAGACTGTGACAACGACTACAACTCGAATCGTCACATTGGCAACCAACGCCAATCAAAGTTCAAGTCAACCTCATGCATCGGATCTGCAATCTACGCCCGAACAACTCATTGAAGGGTCATCAGACAATATCATTGATCGACTGGTTCAACAAGAGATTGATGTCGAGCATGCCGACAACATTCATTGGACCAAAGTGGTCGCCCCCGCGTACGCCCGCATTGCTTCCCGTCGTGATGATCTGCTCGAGATGACCCACAAGGAGATCCAAAATCGTTGGGAGTATCTTGCACGCCTCAAGAAGCGTGTGCCATCAGCCACATCAGCACGACCAAGTTGTCATTCTCGTTTGCAATTGCATTCCGAGGCTGCCCAGCAGCACGACGATCCAGGCTCCCTAAATATTCCGCCGTCGCCGCCGGCCGAACCATCAGTTCCAGCCGCATCTCCAACCACCCGGAATTCAAATCAACCGACCTCTTTTACAGTCATTACGACGACGGTGGAACCTGTTGTGGCCAACACGTCTGTTGTCAGCGAGATTGGTTTGCGTCCGCCATTCATGATCGATCATCAGTTGCCTGCTTTGGATCAGATATTGGCGGCCATCGTTCCTTCCCCATCTGCAGGGGAGCCGTTTTCCCAAGCGGAGAAGGAGCTGCTCAATTACTTGCTGACCAGCCCAGTAGAGCGCTCCCATGTGAAATCGACGACTGGTGATCAAACGTCTTGGAAGAGTCTGGTCAGGCGTTTCTTGTACTGGGCGCGAGTCGCGCGGGTATCGGGGATGAACCAGTTTCGAGCCCGATCTGATGGGCAGCTCAAGCAAAATGTCAAGGATGGTAATAAGAAAAAGAGCTGATAGCAGGTAGACAATACTTGGCTTTTGGTTTCGTTTCCATCTTAAGAATTTTCCTTCTCAATTATTTGAATTTTCCTTCTTTTAATCTTACTAGGCTTGTTGAGGTGGCTCTGCTTGCTTGTGCTTTTTGCTCGCCTACCTGGTCCCCTCGCTGCACGTTCTTGGCTGTTTCGTCTCTTATTCTCTCACGGGATCAATGGTAATTTAGTTTCTCATTTATATTATGTTTTCTGATTTTGATTTCATTTTATATTTTCTTTGATATTTTAGCAGGTGTCGACACTAACTGGCTGTGGTGTCGACACCACAGCCAGCAGGTGTCGACACTAACTATTAGGTGTCGACACCACAACCAGCAAGTGTGGACACCAGCCAGTAGGTGTCGACCACAGCCAGCAGGTGTCGACACCACATCCAGCAGGTGTCGACACCAGCCAGGCTGGTGTATGGTTGGTGTCGACACCAACCAGGTTGGTGTCGACAGCAACCAGTTTGGTGTCGACACCAACCTGGTTGGTGTCGACAGCAACCAGGGTGGTGTCGACACCAACCTGGTTGGTGTCAGGCTGGTGTCGACACCAGCCTGGCTGTGGTGTCGACACCATAGCCAGCTGGTGTCGACACCTGCTGGCTGGCGTCGACACCACAGCCAGGCTAGTGTCGACACCTGCTGGCCGGCGTCGACACCACAGCCAGGCTGGTGTCGACACCTGCTGGCCGGTGTCGACACCTGCTGGCCGGTGTCGACACCTGCTGGCCGGTGTCGACACCTGCTGGCCGGTGTCGACACCTGCTGGCCGGTGTCGACACCTGCTGGCCGGTGTCGACACCTGCTGGCTGGTGTCGTCCATGTATTACGCACGCATACATGCCCACACCACACAATAAATTTTTTGTGATATTTTCTAGAGCACAAGTCGATTTCCTTTAGATTAATGAACTGCAGGTTTTGGATGCCTCCTCACTTCAAGATGATTTTTACCTGAACCTTGTGGACTGATCCTCCCAGAATGTTTTAGCAATTGGACTGTTTACATGTGTTTACCCATGGAATGCATCAACCAGCAAGTAATTTCTCTTTGCTCTTATCTTACCATATAATCTCAGAAACTTGTTAATATACATTTACTTATTTTATAGCTTGTTTGCTCCTAGCATTTGCAATCCAATATTATAAACTTCTTCAAAAATATATATATAATTTATGCAAGTAGGTGATGTCAACAATTTTTTTATTCTAAATTAATCGTGCCCGGACTTCGCGGAAATCCTAGCTCCGCCACTGTGAATATGTGTTTTGATGTAATTGTATTGTAGCACCCACTGAAATTAATTTGCTCTTTGCAGCCTGATGGTCACATGCCCAACGACAAAACTGCGGTGGAAATGATGCTTTCAATACTTTCTTCAATGAGACTAGCACCAGAAGCATAGAGTGAAGCACTGCCGACCTGGATAACCAACATAGTGAAACATAGAGTGATGCATGTCCTCCAATTTATTTGCTTCAATAATTGTGTAATGAAAATATTCAAATATTACATATTGTGATGCATGTAGAATTTCCTTCCTAACTGTACAAAATTAGGAACTCTTAATTATTTTTCGGCTTATTCGATTGATTTGATTGTAAAAAAGAATTAAGGTATATTATTGCATGACTTTTATAGTATTAGAGTTCTTGCTTGGAGCTCAAGTTAATCACTCTGAGAAATATTTTGCCTAAAGCTCAAGCTATTTAGTGATAGATTTTTTTTTCACAAATTAGATGCATTTTCATCTTTTGATGAAAACTATGGGGTTATTTTTTTAACAAATTCAAATTGAAAATATAGACTGTAGAAAACATCTTTGGATCTAGACAATGCAATTTTCTGATCATTTATTATATATATTAGCAAGTTATAAATCACAAGAATGTTTTGCCCGGAGCTCAAGTTAATGGAGATTTTTAGATAATTTAATGAAAATGATCATCTCTGATGCGCATAATTACTTGAAAATAGTTGAATATTAAAAAACGGAATAAATGACCTATATTAATTCCAATTTTATCATATCCGGGCATGCTTTCGTGAACAATTGATCATCGTAAATGAAAAAAATGATTTGTACAAATTAAAACAATAAGCATGTCACTTTAGAAAATAATTTATATAAGTGTTTAATGAAGCAACATTTTCAAGGGATCAAGTACTACTCAACATATTCCATCCAATAATCTATGCTTAGGATTAATGCTTCGTTTGGGAGGACTTATTTTCACCGGTCAAGCGGTCATGACCGCATGAACCGGGACTTGTTTCAAGTCCCGGTTCATGCGGTCATGACCGCTTGACCGGTGAAAATAAGTCCCCCAAACGGAGCCTAAAGGTCTACAACAAGGGATTTTAACACAACACATATTTTGTTAATTTAATGAGAAACTAAATCTTGTGCGCCATAAAATTATGAGTGTCCCCCGAAAGTCACATGCAATATTGTTCTTAGTAAATCATGACTTTGACATCCTCCTTTTTTTTCCTTCTCTCCTCTCTCTTTCTTCCTCTCTCCCTCTTTTTTTCCTCCTTTCCTGTTCTCTCTTTCTCCCCCCTTTTCTTCTCCTCCCCCTCTTTTTTTCTTTCTCCTCCCCCCTTTTTTTCCCCTCATACTAGAGTGGAACCCGCCCCCCCCCCCCCCCCCAAATCTAGTCCTACCACTTACATCCGACAACCCTCTTTCCCTCCCACCACCACCACCAACCGACAACCCAAAATCGCCCTCCAACCACTGGCCGACCACCCAACATTCCCCTCCACAAATACCTCCAAAACAGCCACCTCCCTCCAAATACCCTCCATTTTGGTGCTTCGGCGATCACCAAAAAGCATTACCCAACCACCTCCAATGAACCTCCTCCATCACCCGCCAATTTTCCTTCATTTTCATTTTTCCATTGATCGCCGGAAAACACCTTCAGTCTCAACCATCGACCACCTTTTCGATGACCACCTTTGGACGCCTCCAGCCAACCACCACTCCACTACCCCATAACTAACTTAATTCAACTATATACTTTCAAAAGATACCTCTCATATTATGAGTTGAGTCATTATAAATATTTTGTGGGAGGGCGAATATGATAGAAATCTGAGAAACAAGTTTCTCGCCCGAGCAAAACTACTCGATTATATATCCTTAGGGAAAATTTCACGGGGCTGATCTATACACAACACCTCTTTATATATAGTGGTTTACAAAAAGGATTATAAAGACATTTACTGAAGGAAATAAAAACTATTAGTTAAAGAAAATAAAGAATGGTAAATTGAAAGGAGACTCATTATTTGAGTTTGGCATTCTCTTGACTCATCCTTGGGTTTTCTAGTTCAGGCTGATGTGCGTGCACAAATGAATGTGGGACTGGACCAACAAGTTTCTTCTCACACATTAAGCCCTTAGTTGGAGAGACCAACAAAATTTTCCGGGTGACATTTAGCCAAGATGTTGAATTCAGACTCGGTTAAGACTTTAGAACCTATGCATCGAACTAAAGCAAGTTGGTGATAGGTGGAGGGACCTAACAAGACAACCGGAGTTTCCCGCAGTGTTATTATATTCTCAGCATAAACTCATATGTTCATCAACTAAATACAGAGTTAAAATAACATCTACACTCAATTTCTCATCCATTGAACTAGGAAGCAAATTCAAATTCAATTTGTAGAAGATAAATCCAAACCTTGTATATACTTCTTCTATATCTCAATATAAGTATGAGTACATATAGGAGAGAAAAGAGAGAAAAACAACTATACAAAAGATGTGAGACTAAACTAGAATCCTAAATGGGTCATATTAATGGGCATTTACATCAACTTTTCATAATATTCTCTGACACTCCCCCGCAAACTGGAGCGTACAAATCATAGGCACCGAGCTTGGATAAGAACTGATGGTACATTTGTCGCAGTAATGCCTTGGTGAGAGTGTCAGCAACTTGCTCAGATGCAGAAACATGCTTCAACTCTAACTTATTCAATTGAACCTTTTCACAGACGAAGTGACAGTGAACTTCAATGTGCTTGGTTCGCTCATGAAACACAGGATTCTTCGCAATATGGATTGCGGCCTGACTATCGCAAAACAAAGTTGCTGGTGAGGATAGACTGACCCCCAAATCACCAAGAAGACCCTCAAGCTAGGTGAGTTCAGATACAACGGCCGTCATTGCACGATACTCAACTTTAGCAGAAGAGTGAGCAACGACAGACTGCTTCTTGCTACGCCACGTGATAAGATTCCCTCCAAAGTAGGTACAGAAACCCGTGGTGGAACGTCGATCATCCAGGGAGCCCACATAGTCTACATCTGAATATGCAGTAAGAGAGAGAGGAGGATGACTTATATACCAATCCTTCTCCAGGAGCTGACTTCAAATATCTGAGGATGCGTTCTACTGCCTGGAGATGAGAGATCCGAGGAGCATGCATAAATCGGCTGACCACTTCAACAACAAAATAAATATCAGGTCTTGTAACTGTCAGATATATCAGTTTTCCCACAAGACGCCGATAATACTTGGGGTTCGTAAGCAAAGAATCAAAGTCGGTCCCATGAGCACATAACTTGTGATTGACATTCATCGGGGTTTCCACGGGTTTGCACCCGGAGTAGCCAGCATCTTAGAGGCGATCAAAGCAGTACTTTCTTTGTGAAAGGACAAGACCATCATGCCGTCTTGCAATCTCAAGTCCAAGAAAGTATCGGAGAGCCCCCGTATCTTTGTTTGGAAGACGGAGTTTTGGTGTTGCTTGATTTTTTGTATCCCCGTGGAGTCATCACCAGTAATTAAAATATCATCCATATAAACCAAGAGAATGACAGTTCCAGTTGATTGATGACGAGTGAAGAGAGAGAAATCAACCAAGCTCCTCTTGAATCCAACTTCGCGAATGACCTTACTAAATTTATCAAACCAAGCTCTGGGAGATTGTTTGAGGCCATAAATAGATTTTCGAAGATGATATACACGAGACTTCCCTGTGTTCTCAAACCCGGGAGGTTGGTTCATGTAGACCGTTTCTTGAAGATCGTCATTTTAAAAGACATTTTTTATATCTAGCTGATAGGGAGGCCAATGATGATGAACAACTAAGGAGATCAGCACCCGAACAAAGTTCAACTTGGTGACGGGAGAGAAGGCTTCATCATAATCAAGTCCTTGCTGTTGAGTGAACCCCCAAAACACAAGTCTGGCTTTAAGTCGTTCGACTATCTCATCTGGAGCATGTTTGATAGCAAACACTCACTTGTAACTGACACATGATTGCCCAGGAGGAAGAGGAACCGGATCCTAGGTCTGGTTAGACCAAAGGCGGTGATTTCCTCATCCATAGCCGCACACCACCCTGGATGAAGAAGGGCCTCCTGCATGGAGTTAGGAATAGAGATGGAGGAGAGGGAGAGAGCAAACTTGCGTGGAGGTGGAGACAGGCGATGTAGAGATACATAATTTGTCATGGGGTGAGCATTAGATGCTGATGCTGGATCGTCAGTTCGCGGGATAGCACGTGTGGAGGGGGGCTGCTGTAGAGCTCTAGAGACCGTGGCACGACGAGTGTATACGCAAAGAAGAGGCAGTTTGAGTGGAACAAGTGCCGAAAGTGGAGGGGGAAGAAGAGGTGGTAGAGAAGACGTGACATGAACAGTTAGGCGAGGTATGGAAAAGAAGAGAGGAGCATAAGCAAAAGGTGGGTCATGGAATGGTTGATCCTCACGAAAGGTGACATCGACAGAGACAACCACCTTGTCAGTAGGTGGAGAGTAGCACATATAGTCTTTTTGGGTCCGAGAGTACCCGAGAAATATACATTTGCTGGCACGAGGAACAAACTTATCTGTGGGCGGACCAAGATTGTGAACATAACAAGTACAACCAAACACACGAGACATAAGAGTAAACGAGGATTGCGACGAGAATAGGAGACTAAATGAAGTGGCAAAATCGAGCACAGAGGATGACATGTGATTGATAAGGTGACATGCAGTGGACACAATAAAGTTCCAAAACAAAGTGGGAACCTGCATTTGAATCATGAGTGACCGAGCAACATAAAGAAGGTGACGATTATTTCGCTCTGACACACCATTCTGTTGGGGCGTATACGCACACGAGGTTTGATGTATAATGCTAAACTCTGTGCAAAGGTTCGAGAATGTCCGGCTAGTGTATTCCCGAGCACTATCAGTGCGAATGATTTTTAAAGGACAATTGAACTGAGTATGAGTTTCCATAAGAAATGTACTAACTGTAGATGTTGCACGATCCCGGAGTAAGTATAACCAGATTAAGCGAGAGTAATCATCAATAAAAGTGACAAAATAACGATAGTCAAACATAATAGGAGTTTTATAAGATCCCCAAATATCAGAGAGCACTAATGATGGAGGAGTATCACTCAGAGTACAAGAAGCTTGAAAAGAAATATGATCTTGTTTACCAAAGATACAAGATTCACAAGAAAATTCATGCAGGGAGACATCCGGAAGAGATTTCTTGAGAATCTGGAGGGGAGCATGTCAAAGATGACGATGCCAATCAGTGGTGGAGATGACGAAGAGAGCAGACGGATGAACATCAAGGAGGTAGAGCCCATTCGACAGCCGACCCTTACCAATGATATTCTATGTTTTTCGATCTTGCACAACAATGGTAGAGGGTGAGAAGGTAACACAACAATTAAGATCTTGAGTAAGACGACTAACAAAAAGCAAGTTAAATGGTGAGCCCGGAACATGAAGAGAAGAAGAGAGAAAGTGGGTGTGAGAGGTATATCAGCAGCGCCGGATACGAGGGTGGTATCACCATTAGCCACAGTAATGAACTTGGGGTGGGAAGTCATCGAATACTGTGGAGGTCGCTGCGAAGTAATATGGTGGGTGGCTCCCGAATTCACAATCCAGTGGGAGGCCCGTGAGAGTCAAGATATACGTTCATTTGAAATGGACGCAAAGGATTCAAAGGAGTGAGAGATCACCCCTTGTAGTTGTTGGAGCTGAGTGCGTATGACATTAATGTCTTCCCGAGCAGAGGCTGCAAAATCCGTGGCAGGAGAAGTGGGGGAATCAACCATAACAGGAGAAACCAGTTGCGGAGGCATGCCATGTTTGCGATAGCAGGTGGCCTCAAGATGACCATCCCGACTGTAATACGTGTACTTAAACGGAGATCTAACAGACCGGCCACGTCCCTGTGATGTGTTGCGGCCCCACGAGCCAAGGAGTCTCGATCTGGCGGAGAAGGTGTGGGTAGCTGTAGAAGCGCTGGAGAGAGAGTCACGGGAGCATCTTGGGAGGTGTAACTTTCAGAAGCATAGAACACACATCTGATAGAGATGGAGTGTCAATAGAAGAGAGAATCTGAGCCCGAACACTGTGCAGGTGAGAAGGAACCTGGGTCATCATCATCTCAATCCCGACCGATTCTTTCTGGGCCCGTTGAGTAGTCAGATCTGTAGTAGGAGGCTAATGCTGGATCCAGGCCTCAATCAGGGTCTTGGCTTTAACAACAAAGGAGATCATATCACCAGGAGCCCCAAAATTAAGGATTTGAAGATCTGACGGGATGTCAAACAAGTGTTGAAGACTATTCTGCCCAGAGTAAAAGGAGTGGAACTCCTCCCACATGGCTCTCGCCGTGTCATGATACATAGCCATTCTATAGGGCTCGGTGTCCATGGAGTTGAGCATCCATGACTGAACTCGGCCATCATCCCGATGCCACTCATCAGTGCGGGGGGTAGGAGTGACCCGAGTCAAATGATAAAGTCCTTTTGTCTGCAATACTCGACGAACTGAGTGCACCCATTCCACGAAGTTCCGCTTCCCATTGAGTGAGATAGTAGCAATCCGGAGTTCATCGCAAAACTCAGGGACCGGAGCCGCAACACGAGCAGGCAGAGCGGAGGTGACATTAGAACCCTCAGAAGCCATGAGTCCAGGGCGGTTAAAGAGGATTGTCGCGACTAAGAGAAAGAGCTCACATCGGTCACGGTGGCTACACACCAACGACAAGAATGGCTACGACCAGAAACGGAGCCCGCAGCGGTCACGCTGGCAACACACCAACAACAAGAAGGGCCACAACCATAAACGGAGCCCGCATCGGTTACGGTGGCAACACACCAGCGACAAGAAGGGCCACGACAAGAAACGGAGCCCGCAGTGGTAAGAGTAGGTCGCAGCGGACAAAAGCAGTACTCACGGCGACTAGAGGCAGCAAACAAACGCAGTACCCGACACAAGAGAGGCCAAAGAACAGTCCGCAACGGTCTAAGACCAGACCGCGCTATCAAGGGAGAAGACCGAAGTAATGTGGAGACCGCACGGTTGGGGAGTGACGACCGCAGCGACAAGAAAGACCAGTCTGCGCGATTATGGAGAGGAGACAAACCCAGCGGTAGAGAACAATCCGCAGCGGCAAGGAGAAGCAGGGTACGCCGTCAACCAGAAAGGCAAACACAGCGGTAAGAGAGCAATCCACACCGACAAGGAGAAGCAACCCGCGGTCAGATCGCGCGACAAGGGCAGAAGACCGCGCGACGAGAGGAGAAGATCGCGCGGCAAGGTGGTCCACGAAGCAGATTTGAGAAGCAATTCGCGGTTAGATCGCGCGGCAAGGGGAGAAGACTGCGCAGCAAGAGGAGAAGATCGCGCTGCAAGGTGGTCCACGAAGCAAATTTGAAAAGCAACCCGCGGTCAGATCGCGCGGCAAGGGGAGAAGACCGCATGGCAAGGTCCAGACTAGAGAGGGTATAAAATGGGAGAGGGGGAGGGAAGAGGGGGAAGTGGATCCATGGAGGGAGGGAAAGAGGCGGGTAGGAAAGAAGCGACAGCAGCACGGTGCGGTTAAGGAAAGTTTCTTGTTGTTCTTGCTGTGACTGTGTTAGGCTAGCTGTGCTATGGTAGTTTAGTTTAGATCATTTTTTTTATCTATTACAACTACTGATATCATTCTTTACTCTGATAATATTTAAAACATTCAAAGTTTTTTAATTACTTTATTCACCCCCCCCCCCTCTCTAGAGTAAATCAGGTCTAACCTCATCTTTCATGGTCATTGTCATTTCCTTAGATAAAATATACTTGGATCCAAATCTAAAGATCTTCTCCTGAGCTTTGTGGCTAGAGTGGACAGTGTCACTCTTTCTTGGATCATGTTCCTTCACCCCACTGGTGGAGCACACATTGGATTGATCCTTTTGGAGTGGTGCAACCTTGACAGTTTTAGAAGGTGTTTTCTCCTTCTGAAACACTGTCCTCTTATTAGGGAAATCAGATTTGAAGTGATGATTAATGTGGTCAATTCCCAGCTTCTTAGGGACTTGGCAAGTTATAATTTGTAGCAACTGACCTTGTGACTGAGAAGGGTTAATCATAATCCCCAACTTCTCCGAGAACTTTTGTTTCAGATATCTGATGTGCTTCTTCTTTTCTTCTAGAAGCATGGTCTGACACTCAAGATTTTTCTTGAGCTCAGACATCTCATGACTTTTCTTATAAAACTCAATAAATTTATTGTTATAGAGAGTTTTATAAGGCCTTAGGACCTCTAGTTCCTTGGCTTGCCTTTGGCAAGTAATCTGCTCTCCTTTAGATCAATTAGGTGTAGTCCAAACTTGTCAATCAATTTATTGGCATCAGTCACAGATTCATAGCAATCTTCATCACAGGATGAAGATGTGCCAGTATCTGGACTGGATTCAAAGTCAGAGAAAGATGCAGAATTTGAGAGAGATTGTACCTTGAATGATTCTGATTCTTCCTGACTTCTTTCTTCTGCAGTCATTGTCATCAACCCATGACATCCATAGTTTTCTTCATCCACCTCATTGTCATTGTCTGAGTGTGATAGAGGGGCCCTGATTCCTATCCTGGCAGCAGATATTCCACATCATCTTCTGGATCTGCAGCAACTGATATCAGCCCTAAGTAGGCCTCTTCCTCTTTATCTTTTGAATCTGAGGATGAAGAATCTGTCCATCTTTTCTCCTTCTTGGTCATAAAGGACTTTTTATTCTTCTTCTCATCTTCAGACTCTGAGCTACTATCAGTAAGACTGACTTTCCCCGTCCCTTCCATATAGTCAGTGAGAGAATCTCACATCTCTTTGGCTGACTTGTAGTGGACCACTCTCATGAGGGTTGAGTCATCCATGGCACTCACCATGATGTGGTGTGCCTTCTTATCCATAGATACATGGTTGCTTTCTTCTTCAGATATCTCTGCATAACTCTTTGGGGTCTGGATGCTTGCATCTGAAGTTGAGACTTTCATGGGGATGAAAGGTCCTTCTTGAACTGTTGCAAGCACTATAGGATCAGAGGCTACCATGATTTGCTTGACCATTTCTTTCCAAGTCTTAAAGTTCTCCTTGTTGCAGACTTGAAGCTTCATTACTTGTGGTTCTCTTTTGAACCCACAAGTGTAACCCTTTTAGCTAACCTTGGAGGTATACTCAGATTGTTAAATCCTTTTTGAGGAACCTCCCTCTAATACCACTTGAAAGTTTGTGTTTCAAGGATAGCTAAATCACCTAGAGGGGGGTGAATAGGTTATTTATCTCTTAGAGACTATCTTTTACTTTCTTTAAAATACTTTGTTTTTTCTTTAGTCTTAGAGCTTGCCATTAGCACCTGTAAATAAGAAAAGAAAAGCAACCACAAAAAAGCACAATGATTTATAGTGATTTCCCAATTTGGTACATCCACTTTCCCTCTCCACATATCCAAGCTTATTTATTAGACTCGAAACAACTTCTCCAAACTGCTCCTAAGAGCTTACACCTCAGGTCCATCAGGATCTTCAAGTCTCCTCCAAGACTCACTTCTCAGCCACAAGGGCCTACACTCTGTGGCCAGCTAATCACCTACCTCAGGCTGTTAAGCCCTACACTCAGGCTGAGAGGGCAGCCCTACCTCAGATCCCAAGGGATCCTGTCTCAGAGCTCTGCAGTGCTCCTACACTCAGTGACCCGCAAGCCACCTACCTCAGCCTTATCTCTAAGGCCTACAGCTCAGGCTTTTCATCCCTAGACCGCCGGGCAGGCCGGTAAGGTGGTGGGCGGTTAGAAAAAAGCAGGCCGGATCTTTCGCTTTGATACCATGTAGAAGAGAAAGCCAAATCTTGTATATACTTCTTCTATATCTCAATACAAGTATGAGTACAGATATATAGGAGAGAAAAGAGAGAGACAACTATACAAAAAATGATCTTTTACATCAACTTTTCCCAATATTCTCTGACACAATTCATTATTACATTTTCTGTATTTTGGTTCCTTCAAACAAAATAGATCCTTTATGTTCCTTTCGTCTTGAACTACCATATAATTATTTTTGTAAGAAAATTGTTATTTTCTCATTCTGATTGCTTTTCTTTTAACTGTTGAGAACTTGAAATTATCACACTCTAGTGTCGCAGGAAACTATTTTCTTTGCAATTCATCTGCTGCTACTCATGGTTGTGCAAATGGCTCTGTAGTAGTCCATGGTACATAGCCATCCATTATTCCTTCTAATAAATGTTTTTTCCTGCCTAACAAAATATACTACATTCTTAGAAGTCACAAGATCAAGAAAAAACAGCAACCATCAGTTAGCCTTAGCAGTCTCTTTGAGCGTCGGCTGTGTTTTGATGCTTTCTTTGCTTCTTCTTGCCTACTGGATACATCGATGCCGCTGGAGATTGCCTTTTGCATCTGATGGTTTGTTTTCCTAATGATTGTGTATAAAATCATTTTCCTAAGATGAAATGTGTACACTGATATCTCATTTTTCCAGAACTAAACTATGAATTTGGAATGGGTCAGTTAAAGAGGTTTTCATATCGGGAGATGCAAGTTGCAACGAATAATTTTAGTTCTAAGAACATTCTTGGTCAAGGTGGATTTGGGGTGGTTTATAAAGGGCGTCTCAGAAACGGGGCAGTTGTCACAGTAAAAAGGTTGAAAGATCCCAACTTTACTGGTGAAATCCAATTCCAAACAGAAGTAGAAATGATTGGGTTAGCATTGCATAGGAACCTCCTGTGTTTGTATGGGTTCTGTATGACTTCAAATGACAGGATGCTTATCTACCCATACATGCCAAATGGTAGCGTGTCTGATCGCTTGAGAGGTTTGCTTGCTCGGTCATTTTCTTCTTCATTTTTCTACTTCTTTTTTTTAAATTTAAATTACAGCCTCTATTTTTTTTTGAAATCTATAGTCTTTTATATTTGGAAATCATTTTTCTGAATTTTAGAAATGTTAAGGTCAAATAGTTTTGAAGATAGTTCCCTTTAAAATTCTCCATTATGTATGACAATCAATTCTTATGTCTGTTAGATTTGTTATTATAAACAAGTTTTCAGGTCTGTTCTCTTCAAGTCCTTCCTGCCACACAAACCTCAGATTTCACAATGTGTGCTAAAATATTTTCTTTTCTTAGGCAATATTAATAGCTTTGTTGATATATGATGTAAATCTTCAGGTTGCTATGCCAGAATTTGTTCACTTTATAACCCAGTCATTAGATTTTCCGTAGAAACTGTAAGCATAATCTTAGAATATTGTTTCTCCTGGGGCCTGCTGTGGTATAAGCTGATAAACTCTTGTTATTTGACTTATGCTATAATCATCATATCCTTGTCCTAACTATTTTGTGTGGCAATTTGAATATTCATTTTCGATTTATTCACACTAAGTTTTGAGTGAGTTATTAAACCTAGTTTTCGCAAATAAATTGAAACAATTTTTATTCATGTTGTCTTACGCTTACCGCTTCTCCTTTCTAATCTTTCAAGATTAAATTTTATTTTCTCCTGCCACAATACCCCAAGTACTCTTCTATCTTCAATAGAAGTCACCCATTTGTAGTTAATCTATATCTACTTAGGGTCTGCTTGGCATTGTGTTGGAGGTCATGAACACAGTGGTTATGAACCTTCATTTGTGAACACTCTACCTCACCTAAGGAACTCCCTCTAGTTTTATGTTCCAAACTAGGTTTTTTCTTGGTGGCTGTCATAACCGTTGTCATGCCATACACATATCCCATGGTGGTGACGTTTTTGTCCAAACTCACCGGGGTAAAAATGAACAGAGCTTTAAATATCAATGATTTAATTACCACCATCACTTTGATTCATGCAACATCGCCTAATTACAATTTTATAAAATTTAACTTTTAAGTTATTATCAATATCTCTCTATCCCATAATACTCGTGAGATAGTTATCCATGTTAACACCAAGTTTAACTTATAAATTATATCATCTATGCTATAAATAAATGATGGATATATCTATTATACCAAAACAAGTTGAAGAATTGCTTCAATAAAATTGTGCTTTGTACCGACCTTAATCAGGAGCAGCCATCTTTGGAATGGAATAAAAGAATGAGAATTGCACTCGGAGCTGCCCGCGGACTGCTATACTTGCACGAACAATGCAACCCTAAGATTATTCACGGGGATGTTAAGGCTGCAAATATTCTTCTGGACGAAAAATTTGAGGCAGTGGTAGGAGATTTTGGACTTGCAAAACTCTTAGATAGGAGGGATCTCGTGTCACCACAGCAGTGAGAGGTACTGTAGGGCACATAGCCCCGGAATATCTCTCCACCGGCCAATCTTCGGAGAAAACAGATGTCTTCGGGTTTGGCATTCTTTTGTTGGAACTGATAGCCGTACAGAACACCCTACACTCTCGAAACGGCCAATGTCAGAAGGGAATGATCCTCGACCGGGTGAGTGCTTTTGATTACAACTGCTGATTATTTTTTGTATGCGGCTGTGCTCAGGGTCACCTCTGACCACGGATCGATGCTCCCCATGCAAAACTATTTATTTTTTATTTGCTATGGTTACAGTGAGCATTGAGCTGCGGCTGAGTACCGTTGCCGTGGCATTGTGCACAGAGGGACCCTTGCATGACTAATAGTAAATTTTATAAAATGTTAATTCCTTTAAATATACGTGATTTTATAGAATACAACCTCCCTAAAATACTTCAAAGTACGTAGAAACTTCAAAAAAATTGAAAAACTTTGCCGTCAGAAAATTTGTAGAAGTTAATGGTTCAAACTTTCCTAATGAGAGGGTTCACATTTGTTTGACATTTGAGCCATATTCTATTAAAGTGGCATGGAGTTTCTAAAATTGGCTATCTTTTATGTACCCATCCCATCTTAGTCCTACGTGCCGCCTGAAGTAGGCCTGCCCGCAACCTCACTTATTGAATGGCTCTGATTATTCGATAGTGTAAGATTAGGCTTCCTTTATATATATATATATAGTAAAGATAATTCAAGATTCTCTTTTGCAAATTTTGTTAATATCGGGGGTGGCCATACTATTTCCTTGGGAATTTATGGAGTGATAGATGAACTTTGATTTTGTACGTTTACAATGTATAAACTCTGCTTAGAAAATACTTCGATGCATGAGCTTTTAGCTACTGTGATAAATTTACTTAGCAACTCTAATTGACTATGAGGCTGTTTGGCGGAGTGGCAAGGTGGACTGCTCTTGCAAATGCAGTTCTTTGAAATAGTTTTAGTGTCGTCACTCTGCAAAATAGTTGTTTTTTTCCACAACTACTCACTATTGAATCTCCAATCGATGCAACGGAGCCAAACAGTCTATATTTAGTTGCTTAATTTTTCACATTTTGCACCATCAAACACACTTCTGCTTTGGACACCCCTCCCCCCCCCCCCCCCCCCACCCCCCCCCACCCCACCCACCCACCCACAAAGATGATGTAGGATGTTTTTAAGTAGTAGCTTTCTAAATCAAAACTACTATGAAATGCTAACATTCATGCAAAATGTGAATTTTGCAACTCATAACCACCATTAATTGTATAGTTATTCACTGTTTGAGATGAAAAATAGAAAAATTCACAAATAATAATTTTACAAGCACCTAATTAGAAACAACACTTTGAAAGTTCCAAGCTTTAACGAGAACTTCTTATATCTTCTTTTGACACTTCCTATTTTGCCCCCTTCATTCCACCTATTACCCAATCAAATAATAGTTATAAATTAAATAATAGTTGGATAAAATTAAAATTATGTGACATTTAAAAAACAAATAACATAAAAAGAGAAAAAATCGTAGCAAAAGTGATTCTAAGAGCCAGAGCTAGCTGCTCTCGCAAGATCCATTGTCTGCCCTGAACAGATCTCACTGGCCGCGGCCCGCGCAGCAAAAGTGATTGTCGCTGCTGCTCGATGCCGTGCATCTGGGGAAAATGATTATATCATTTATAACTTACTATAAACTATTTTGTGAAAAGAAGTTCTCCTGGCATGTTATTCTTTCACTCATAGATTAATTTTATTGCTGACTAGTTAGTTAGCTTGGCACACAGGTGAGAGAGCTGTATGAAGAGAAAAGGGTATGCATAATGGCTGATAGGCAACTCAATGGCTTGTTCGACGGAACCGAGCTGGAGAAAGCAGTTGAGGTGGTCCTGCTGTGCACGCAGGCCAATCCCATCCTCCGGCCGAAGATTTCGCAAGTGGTGAGAGCGCTCGAAGCAGCGAGGCCAGCCGAAGAAATCGAAGAATCCCGTGACCCTCCCCATGGAATAATATCCCACAGTTTCCCCCAGCCGCACAATGATGTCAACGAGGCATCTTCCTTTGTCATCGAACCCATCGAGCTCTCGGGGCCGAGATAATAAGGTTCCCAAAGTTTTGTAGGTTAATCCTTTGTTTTGATCCTTTGAAGAAGCTAGGGTAAGAACTGCTGATGATGTTGTTGAGGTATATTTATATTTGTGTTAATGGACTACTTAACGGGTCGGTTAGGATCCGATAGACATCCAAACCCGTAGTCGGGGATTTAGGGTTTCGCCTATAAATACCCTGCTGGGGGCAACGGGTAGACCATTCCAAACTAGATGGTCACGCGGATGCTTCGAGCGCTCTAACATTCTCGAAGGAGCTCTTTCGTTTTGCCCTAGCCGCTCCGCTCCCGTGACCGATCTCTCGCTCCCGCAGCCGACATCTCGAGTTCGCGTTTTTCCTGCATCGCGATCGCCGCTCTTGCGGGATTTCTCAATCGGGAAGGAGATCCACCGCTGCCGATTTTGCCCTAGTAGATCGCGAAGGAGGAGCCATCGCTGCCGATTCGCTAGATCCTGCGCCGCTGCTTTCTGCATCGCCGCTGCTCGCGATTTTGATTCCGCGTCGGCGTTTGTTCGTGGAGAAGGTTAAAGCCCGCCGTTGTTCTACCATCGCGGCTGCCGATCGTGGAAGATCGTGTTTTTCCTGTGCGAAAATCGCGAGTTTCCTGTCGCTGATCTCGTTCTTTGTAGATCTGCGTCGCTCCTTGCCGACGCCGCCTGGAGGAAATCGATCGGCCACTTTTCCTCCATCGTTGCCTTCGCCGATCTGAAAAAGGAAGACCACGATCTTGGAAGGAAGATCGATATTCTCCATTTGATATCGGGATAGAACCCGCCACTACCGATCAAGGGAGTTGTTCCCGTCCAGATTTGGTCCAATCTTGGAAACCAATCGCACGCTGGAAGCGTGGTAATCCCGAACTGTTGCTGTGAATCCTGCTCGCCTTCAGTGATCAACAAAGGGGAATATTTCTGGTGGCTCTCCTAGTTCAACCTGGGAAGGAGCAATTCTTCTCATTATCTCTAAGGAGGGTTTGTTGGAGGAGTGCAATCCAGTGAGTTTTGCTGTGGAAGTCTTCTGATCGAGATCAAGTATTTTGGTGGTTGTGCTCAGCCGCAGAGGAGGAGCAATTTCTCTTGATTGGATCCGAAGTTTCATCGTCTCCGCGGCTCAGGTGATCTCTTTCTAGTATTTTCTGCTTGTAATTTAGATTGCTAGTAGAATACTATCGTTTGGAAATAAACACGCAATGTCAAAGGCGATCAATCACTCCTCTCCCGTGCCGATGATCAAGCTGGAGAAATTCTCCAACGCCGAGTTCAGTGCCTGGAAGCGCAACACACAGTTCGGCATGAAGTACCTGAACATCTTCTACACAGTGCATACTGTTTTTGAAGAATTCAAAGGAAGCGAAGATGAAGATCAATGGGTCAACGACGAGGACTTCTGCAGAGACTACATCCTGAATTGCCTTTCCAACAGGCTTGCAGAGACGTACGGCAAGATGCAAAGGGCCAAGGAGATTTGGGAAGCCTTAGAGGAGCAGTTCAAGGAGGAGGAGAACATGTCCAAGACGCACCTGGTGGACAAGTTTATGACATTCACCTTCACTGAGAAAAGAGAAATCCTGCCACAGGTTGCTGAGTTCGAAAATTTGGTGGACAAGCTCAACAGTGAGAACATCCCTCTGCCAGATGGATTTGTTGCAGGGGCGATCATTTTCAAATTGCCCTCGGCCTGGTATTCCTTCAAGACTGAGATGTACCGGAAGAAGACGCAGGTGAGTCTTAAAGACCTCAAGTGCTTCATCTGCATTGAGGATGAGAACCGGACTAGGCACGCTATAGAGACGATCAGCAAGCAGTCCTCTACTGCTAACATGATTACGCATCCTAAGCGGATGCCTAAGCCTGGCAAGACTCGCCCACCGACCAGTGCACCCGCAGTTGCTGCCACCAGCAAACAAATAAAGAAGAAATTCAAAGGCAAGTGCTACAACTACAATAAGTGGGGTCACTGCGCTTCCGAGTGCCGTCAGCCCAAACGGGGTAAATCCAGCACACCAAGGACTGATAATCAAGCCAACATGGTTTATCAGACTGCGCCTACCGACTTTATTGCCATGGTCGGTAACGAGACGACCAGTTCAGAGTGGTGGCTCGATTCAGGTGCTACCTGCCACGTCTGCCACAATCCAAAGCTTCTGGAGGATGCAAAAGAGGTGGAAGAGACTGTCACTGTTGCAAATGGAGCTGTAGCTGACGTGCTGAAGGTCGGCAACGCTACCTTGACTCTCTCCTCAGGTAAGACCCTTAGTTTGAAAAATGTTAAATTTATACCGACATTAGCTGCTAATTTAATTTCGACTAGTCTGTTGTGCGATGCGGGTATGTCTTTTAACATTAGTGGTGGTCGGGTAACCTTAATGGTTCACTCACATTACTTTGGCTGCGCATATGTTGTTAACGGGATGTATATGCTGAGTCTAGCACACGAGGTAGTAAATTAGGTTAACTCTAATCTGATAGATCCTAAGACTTTACATGCAAGACTAGGACACGTCAATTATAGAAAACTTCTCCTGCTAGCTAGAACTCACAACATACCCCTCGACACAAAAACCAAATTTGAAAAATGTGAAATTTGTGCTCAAACTAAGATAACTAGAACACTTTTTTGTCAGGTTTCTAGAAGCACACAATTGCTAGAGTTAATACATTCCGATATTTGTGACTACAAAAGTTTTGTCACTCGAGGCGGACGGAAGTATCTGATAACATTTATCGACGACTACTATAGATTCAGTCACATTTACCTTCTTAAAACCAAAGATGAAGCATTTGAAAAATTCCGTATTTTCAAAAATAGGGTTGAAAATCAACTTGACATGAAAATAAAAAGGCTAAGAAGTGATAGAGGAGGAGAATACGTCTCGGGGGAGTTCAGAGATTTCCTTGCCAGCAATGGCATAATCCCTGAAACCACCGCTCCATATTCCCCACAATCCAACGACATCGCTGAAAGGAAAAAACAGAACTTTAACAGAAATGTTGAATTCTATGTTGCTGACTGCTGGCATGCCTGCGGCCTATTGGGGTGAAGCCGTCCTCACGTCAAATCACATTCTTAATAAAGTTTCCCATGCAAAGTTGACAAAGACACCCTACAAGCTTTGGTTTAAGAGGTCTCCTAGATTTGACAATCTTAAGACCTGAGGCTGTATCGCTTATGTTAGAATAACAGACTCTAGAAGAGCTAAGATTGGACATAGGACGAATACCTGCGTCTACGTAGGCTGTGCTGATGATAGTGCTGCAGACAGGTTTCTGGATCTCTCAACTAATACTGCAATAGAATCAAGAGACGCTGTCTTCTTTGAGGATAAGTTCCTTAAGGACAAAAACCTGACACTGCCAGGTCTGCCAACCACTAGTACTGAGCCTTTAGTTGAGCCAGGACAACGTAACTCTGACACTGAGTCTGTAGACACGAGTGGTTTAGATACCAGAAGGCTATCTAGTAGAGAGAAAATGTCTAAAAGCTTCGGTACAGACTTCGTGACTTACCAAGTTGAAGCTGATCCATCCACTTATAAGGAAGCGATGCGATCTAGAGACTCTATTATGGAAAGAAGTCATAGACGAAGAGATGAACTCTCTCATGCAGAACAACACATGGACTTTGGTCGACTTGCCCAAAGGGGCTAAAACCATTGACAATAAGTGGGTTCTGAGGAAGAAGCTTAATCTTGATGGGAGTATCGCAAAATACAAAGCACGTCTAGTTGCCAAAAGCTTCACTCAAGTGAGTGGTGTAGACTACTTTGATATATACTCACCTTTATGTCACTATGCAACAATTAAGATTCTTCTCGCACTAGCATCTATTGAACACTACACTGTTCATCAGATGTATGTCAAGACTGCATTTCTGAATGAAGATCTGACTGAGGAGATCTACATGCACCAGCCTGAAGGGTTCGTCATAGAAGGTCTAAAAAATAAGGTCTGTAAGTTGATTTAGTCACTATACGGATTGAAACAAGCACCTAAAATATGGCATGAAAAATTTGACACCTGTGTAAAAGGCTTGGATTTCAAATCCAGTCTATCAGATAAATGTTTGTACGTAAGACCAAGTGCAAATAAAGTAGCCATCATATGCTTGTACGTTGATGACATGCTAATTCTGGGCACTGATCAGTCTGAGGTGAAAGACGTGAAAGTTGCCTTGACGGCACAATTTAGCATGAAAGACCTAGGTGAGGTGAAAACCATCCTAGAAATGGAAGTGAACTTCACAAAAAAGGGTATTACCCTGAGTCAGAGTCACTACATCAGGAATCTACTGGAAAAGTGGGGTTACGATAAGAGCAAAAAGGCTGAGACTCCATACAATTATAACAGTAGACTGAAACCGAATGAAGGTTCAGCTATCAGACAGTTGGATTATTGCAAACTCATAGGAAGTCTCATGTACGCTACTACCTGCACTAGACCTGACATAAAGAGTTTAGACCTTTACGTAACATCTACTAGTCGGCATGTTGAGTAGATTCACCAGTAACCCTGGGAAGGACCACTGGGATGCCTTAGACAGGCTAATGAGATACTTAAAGTATACTGAGAAGTATGCTTTATGTTACAGTGAGAATCCTCCAGTGCTTGAAGGGTACTCCGACGCATCTTGGTGCTCGGAAATAGCTGATTGTCGATCTACCAGTGGTTTTGTGTTTACACTAGGAGGAGCTGCAGTGGCTTGGAAGTCTAAGAGGCAAACGTGCATTGCACTATGCTCTATGGAATCAGAACTCTATGCTCTCGCTTCAGCTGGAGAAGAAGCAGAGTGGATAAGAGATCTGATATTAGACATTCCAATGACGAGTCTGAAAATGCACTCTATTTCGATTTATTGTGACAATCAGGCCACAAAGACCATTGCTACAAATACGTTGTTCAATGGCAAGCGAAGGCAACTTAGGATGAAACATGCCTGGTTGACCTATCTCACCAGTCAGGGGATAATCTCTCTATTAGACGTGAGATCAAAAGATAATGTAGCAGATGTCCTTACTAAGGGCTTATGTAAGGTTCTCACATCTAAAACATCGGGGGAGATGAGATTAATGTCCATTTAGAAGAACTTAATACCTAGCTTATGTTTTAAATTTAAGAACCGTTGTCTGCTTACATTCAAGCATCTACGTTGAGCACACTAAAGTATTCCAGATGTTATCTGATGAAAGCTAGAGGTGAGATAGTTGACAGTCATTCCAAACTTGATTACTTACGTAACTATTCTTTGTCAAATACTGAATTGGGTATCATTCCAAAAAGGAGTACTGAGGTTGCTGATATGTGTCCTGATATTATGATTATTAGTTATATCATTCCAAACTTGATGATATAATAGTCACAGCTTGTTGTATCATTCCAAACTTGATGATATAACACAATTGTGGAACGTTAATAATAATCTTAATAATCGAAGGAACATAGTTTGATTCTACGAAATCAATTAATCTAATTTTGTGTAAATTAGATAGAGATGCTGTTTTGAGATTCTTTCCTCCCAGTTAGAGTATTAAGTTCACCGTTGTTAGAACAAATCACTTTATTTCTGCAAATGTTTGAATCATAGAGATTAGTCTCATGACATTCTTGTTGTAATGTTTGCAGAAAAATGGAGATTGGAGGAGAGACAGTTGATTTTGACCCTGATGATGATGATCTACTTTTCGCTAGATCAATTATCGGTTTGAGCTTTCCAGTTAATTGTTTTATTTCATGTTTGGAACATTTGATTGAGTTTAGTATTTTGTTATCTAAAACTCATATATATATTCAGGGAAAAACTCTTTTTTGTTTGGTCATTATTAACTACTGGATAAGTAGCCATTTTCTTATGCTAACACTTATATGCAATATAAGAGTAGATTGTTGAGGAATATTTATATTTGTGTTAATGAGCTACTTAACGGGTCGGTTAGGATCCGATAGACATCCAAACCCGTAGTTGAGGATTTATGGTTTCGCCTATAAATACTCTGCTGGGGGCAACGGGTAGGCCATTCCAAACTAGATGGTCACGCGGATGCTTCGAGCGCTCTAACAGATCCATGACTAATTATTATTTTTGAACTGTTGATACTCTCTGAGAATCCTAGACTCTGTAGTTATGCATATATGCTGAATATTTCTGATTGATTCAATCTGTTTCTCCAAATTGGAAGAGTTTTTTTTGATACTTCTAGCGTACCATTCTCATCATGCGGAGAGCCCTTTTTTCAACTGGAATTAAAAAGGGGAATAGTTTTGTGCACATTAGATTTGGCTAGGTGCATCACAATCTTAGAAATAATTAGGTTTTTTTTCCTTCCTCGATTCTTTACGCGCACAGCAGCCACAGCCTCCCTGCGAAAACAGCGACACGGCGATATGGCTTCTCCGTCTCGAGCCTCTGCCTCCTCTGCCGCTCAAGCTTCTGCCGGTGACCAAGGCGCCGCCGCCAGCCCCGACCAAGGCGCCGCCACCTCTATGGATGTTTCCGACACCGCAGGGAGCATCATTCCAGTTTTTCCGCCGAGTATACCATTGTTGTCGGCAACGCAGGACTCCCACAGGTTCGCAGTTTCTGGCTAGAGTTTAGGGGGGTTCAAAATTTTATTCTTTATGTTTTGATTTCTAGTGATTTGTCTGGTAAACTTATGCAAACTAATTTTATTCTTTATTCTTTATAGGGTTTAAATTTCTAGTGATTTTTCTCATAATCGTATGCATTAGGGCAAAACCTTGTTCTCTGATTTTATCCTCCATTGAGCGGATTATCAGATTGCAAACTAAAAATTTTGTTCCGGACTTTTATCCTTTGATTTTGATCATGTTTGTTCTCAGATTTTTGTGAATGTAGTTTATATCTTCCATTGCAATCACTAAAATCATGTTTTTTTACAATGCTGTGTGTGTAGTCATTTTGAGACCTAAGTTGAAGTTGGTAATCATTTTGAGACCGATAGAATCTCTAGTTGAGTGGGTTCGAGCAGTTGACCGTAAATTGGGTTTTGTTGTCACTATTAATTGTTCGGATAAGTTACTTGGTTGGTTGACACCACGTGTGCTGCTTGGTTGTGATAGAGAAGGTCATTATCGAGCTAATTAACTTAATAAGGGCTTCGTTAAGAAAGGTTTTCGGAAATCATCTACTAAAATGTGGTTGTCTTTCTCCGTTAAAGGACAAAAAAATAGCAAATGTTGATGAGTGGAAGGTAGCCGTGCTGTGGTAAAGCATAATCATGAACAAATTCACTTGGAAGCGCATGCATATGCAGGTCGCTTGAATGCCGAAGAGGAAAAGATAGTGGAGGCCATGTGACTGATAGAGAAGTAGCATAATGGATGCTATTAAGAACATGTTTCCAAATTCCAAGAATATTTTGGGTCAAGCGTACATAAATAAGAAATATATTAACTAATTGTAAGCAGTACTTTAGCAAGGGGAAAGAGTTTGAAAGGTTTATGTATGCATGACAATTTATTTATGTATGCTAATCAATCTATTAATTATATGAGAAGTTTCTGTAATGTCTGCGAGCATACTGCATATTGCTAATCAATCTATTAATTTTGATTATTGGTTGGCTTCAGTTTCTCGAACGTTAACATTGACCCCATACTGGTCTCAATGAGAGTGCTTCAAATGCCTAATGAAAGGTATGTTTTCTGATTCATGCACTCTCTACAGTTTAATGAACAAAAAATATTTAGCAGTTATTACGCTGTGTAAATTGGAAATATCTGCTGCATTGTTCTAGCAATACATTTTTTTTTGTAGTTCTTACCCTTTTTTGATACATATGAGAGTGTGTTGAGCAATATTACATAATTACATTGGTTCTCTTGGGATATTGTGCAGGTTTTTGTAGGAATATGAGGATCAAAAGCATCAAAATGTGCAAAAATATTACAATGGATGATGAATATTTATTTCCTTTTTGGTCTTCCAATTTTGATGATATCATGTAGTCAATTTTTGTTGTTAGTAACATCAATTTGATGTAATTCATGTTTTGATTGCCTATTACTCCCATTTTTGATGAAATGATGCAATAATGAATTGGAATGTTTGATTGTGTGAATGATTTATTGTTAAAAATATATGCGGTGCATTTAACAGCTTTGTGTGCACTTAGGGTGGTACGTTGCTTCTAACAATAAAGTTCACGTAGCAAAAAGTGAAGTGCACGTAACAATTTTCTTAAAAAATTATGACTGATTCAACTGATTTTGAAAAAATTTCTACTGAAAAAGCACAAATTTCTGCTTTCAGAAAACGCTTGCTAGTTGATGCAGAGAGACAATTATAGTCGGCCACATTTATTGTTCTGATTTATATTTATTTATTTCATTTATTTCGGGATATTGTGTTGCTTTCAAAAATTATGTATGAAAAAATATATTAATTCTTATTTATTAATGCAAAATATTTTATTTATATGAAAAACGAAATGAATTATTTAACTTGTCGTGAAAATGTAATTGGACCATCAAATAAAAAAAGTATCTTTGAAGAGCAACTAAATTGTCAACTAATAGACCTGAGAATCTGAGATTGAGAAAACGCTTGGTTGTTGTGGAGCAAGTTTGCGTGTTCCCTCTTATGAATTGTCGACTAAGGCTCCGTTCGACACGGCGGCGGCGGTCATGAACATGAAGGTTAAATTGTCATTCGCTAACGCCCATCTAAGGATCTTCATCCATTTTTATTTTCAAATGGAGGATGTTTTTTAGTATCCTTAACGAATGACGGTTTAACCCATACGTTTACGACCGTCACCACAGTGCCAAGCGGAGCCTAAATGATGGACATTTCAAATAACTCATGACACAGACAATCTCAACAGCCTATACATATGATGAATCACCACTTTAAAGTTTTTTGCTCTTCGAGATTCGCAGTCATTCTGATCATCTTAGGGTACGTTTGACATAACAATGGCGGTCGTGAACACGGTGATTATGAAACGTCATTCATGAATGCTTGATCCCACGTAAACAACCTCATCCACTTATCTTCAAAATACATTTTTTTCTTGGTGCCGGTTATATCAATTGTCATGCCAAACAGATGTTATGACTGTCATTTGTCCAAACTCACAAGGGGAAAAAAGTCGTGCCAACCGAATCCTTTGTACATATATTCAATGGTTTAGGGGGCCACAACAGGGGGTTGTAGCTAGTTAATAGGGTTGCCAAAATTGAAAGTCTAGGACCTCCTAACATGCCCCCAAGGCAACTGCCCTCATTAGATATATAGTTCATTCTCATTGCACGTTTAATCAAGCTTAATTGGGTACCGAGTGCCTCAAAATATGGAACTAAACTGAATAGCATAAAAAATAGTAGGAAACAAAATATAATGAACTATATACTCCTAAGTTGATTTTCTTTTTTAAATCTCAAAATGGGGAGCAATTTATTTCAGGCATATAGCTTTCAAATTTAACTACAAATACAAAAAACAATTAAGACATTTACCCACAACATTCAAAATTCTTTGTTTTACCTAAGAGTCCGTTTGACGCGGTGAGGATGGCCGCAAACGCAATTGTTACGAACCGTCATACTTGAATGTCGGACCTCACCAAAGGAACAACCATTTTTAATTTTCAAAACTAGTTCTTTTGTTGATGACGGTCATAATCGTGATCATGTCAAACACATCTCATTATGATGACATTTTTTTATAAACTCACCGGAGCAAAAACATTGCATCAAACATATGACGTTCGTAAGCCCCACCGTGCCAAATGGACCCTAAAACTTTAAATAATACGGTATAAGCTCTTTCATATTAATCATCTTACCGTATAAGCTCTTTCATATTAATCATCTTACCAAATACGCATTGAGTAGATAGATTGAGATAGGCAATTGTTATTTGTAAACCACAGATTAACATTTCCGACTTTATTTGACTTTACAAATTGTTATCCGCAGACCAATATTAAATTTTAGCAATCAATATCTTCGATCTCCTGAACAGGGCACAACAATGATGGAACATCTCTGACCGCCTTCTGAGCACTTCAATGTGTGCACAAATCATACTTCACAAAATGAATGCGCGGATGGAGATTGAGTTGAGGAAGAAATTCTTCGTTGATAATGTGATTTCGATCTATTTAAGAAGATTTAGACTCCGTTTGGGAGGACTTATTTTCACCGGTCAAGCGATTACGACCGCATGAACAGGACCTTAATTAAGGTCTGGTTCATGCGGTCGTAACCGCTTGACCGGTGAAAATAAGTCTTCCCCAACGGAGCCTTAGATAGCTAAGGTTTGTTTGAGAAGATTTAGCTAGCTAGGATTAGTCTCTGACTGTGATGAGGGAGGTGAAGAGGACGGCCAAAGATTTTTTTTAAAAAAAATTCCTTACTAATCTGCGGATAACAAAAATATTCACGAATAACAAATTCTATTTCCTTTAAAGCTCAAAATAAACAAAATCTGTGAATAGACAAATGCGGTTTGCGAATTACAACCACTTACGATATATCGTTCTAGAGCTTTGATAATTTAACAACTAGCCCCATCCATCTATAGTGTGAATGATGAGCTAAAAGTGCCACTTGGCATTATGCTTTAATTATTGAAATACTTATTATTCGCAAAATATTCATGCGGCCGGATCGGCGGCGGCTTATACAAAAATGCCTTAAATACGCTCGCAATAAAATTGGATTATTTCTCCAGCCGAAGGAACTAAAAAAAGCAAATAACTACTCACTGAGTGACATGATGAATAGCGTTGGCCAAGTAGCCCACATTGCCTGTTGTAACTCCAGCCATGCTGCATATTCACAATCAGGGAAATTAGAGGCAGCATCAAATAATAATGAACAATAAATGTAAATAAACAAAACGAACCTGATCCGACCATTCCTGGTCAAGTAAATATGGAAATCGCTCGTCAGCCGATCCACTTGTTCCGGCGTCAACCCGCTGTAGCAGAACATACCAATCTATATACAAGAATATAATACGGGATCAATTTATTGTCGTATTAGGAGGGCAAACATGTAATTCCTCCTTTTTTCGCTCCGCAACATGATGACATAGAGCAAGGAGAAGAAGAATGAAAAGTCATGCATAAGCACGCGGCAAAACTCGTGAGCACGGGTTCCCCCAAGGAAATCCTAAACCAGACTTCCAAGATAACATAACAAGCCTAAGGCTCCATTTGGCACTGCGGTAGCGGTAGTGAACCTGCGAACCATCATCTGTTTGGCGCGGTTTTCTGGTCCGGTGAGTTTGGACAAAAAAGCGGTCGTAATGAAATATGTTTGACACGATCTCAACAATTATCACCGTCACCAAGAAAAAAACAAATTTTATGGATGGAGCTCCTTACATCAGGTCCAGCGTTCACGAAGCTTCGTTGTTCACAATCGCCACTACTGTGCCAAATGGAGCCTAAAGCTCCATTGGGAGCGGTGGTGGCGGTCGTGAGCATGTGGTAGTCATGAAACATCGTTCGTGAACGCCCGACCTCACCTAAAAAAAATTCATGCATTTTATGCTCAAAACTAGTTTATTTTCTTGGTAGTGGTCATAACTTGTCTTGCCAAACATACATTCCATGATAACGGTGTTTTTGACCAAACTTATGAGAGCAAATAAGTCGTGTCAAACGAAGCCTAAGTAGCCTTGTTACAATAATTACTGAAACGTCACAAATACATAAATTACTAACAGTAGATGCTCGCGATGATCGGGTATGGATTTCACTAGCCGAGGGGAGTCATCACAAATGGTGCACATGAGAATGAGAAGGATAATAGATCATAATGTAACAACTAACAAAAAGGCTAGTTGTAAGGCCAAAGATTAATGAAATTAAATATTCAGAATCTAGGTATAATCAAACCATACTAATATCAACATTGGACCCTAAACAAAAATAGCTGCTGAAGCCATGGTTGAAACACTGGGCTAACCACAACCCACAAAGTCCATATCATCCTAGGCTGTTAAAATAAGGACATTGTACTACCCGTGTTAGTTTCCCTATACAATTTTATAGATAAGATTGTATGACTAGATATATGCCATTATCTTATTTAGAGGACAAAAAAATTTTATGTTTGAAAAAGGACGGAAACTATTATTTACAAAGTAAAGAAATGAATTGAAAATCATCCTGAATTCCGTAGAATTTATTTTAGGGCAACCTCAACTCCTTCCTAACGAAGTCGGAATTGGCAAGGAATTGAAAATGAGCCTTATCATCTTTGCATCCTATAATATTTTCCCCCGGGTATAAAGAGTTAAAAAATAGGAATAAAACCTTTATTTTCTCATATACATATCAATACAACTCTTCTCTATTTATACACACACACAAGAGAGACTCTAAATCTGAATCTAAGATGCGTGACTAATCTCCAAAAGGAGGGATGTCGCTAACTGCACACCAAATACAATATTTGCACACCAAATTCCAACACTCCCCCTCAAGGTGGGCGAACGATATCCACTAAGCCCATCTTGTCACAATCTACATAAATCCGCTGAGTTAAGTCCCTTGGTTAGACAATGAGCCACCGATTCTTTCATAGCAACGTGTCTAAGCTTTAGTATCCCACCTTCCAACTTTTCTTTGATGAAAAACCTATCGATCTCTATATGATTGGTTCTATCATGTTGTACAGGATTGTTTGCAATGCTGATGACTGACTTGCTATCACACCACAATGTCATTTGTCCGTCTTGATCTATCTTGAGTTCACTCAGCAGGGCTTTCAACCATAACAATTCCCCAATACTTGAGGTCATGACCTTGTATTCTGTCGCGGCTGTAGATCTCACAACTACAGTATGCTTCTTGCTTTTCAAGAAGATCAGGTTGCCCCTTACAAACATACAATATCCTGATGTAGATCTTCTGTCATCTGCGCAGCTAGCCCAGTCAGAGTCGCAATAGCCCTCGATATTCAGATGTCCATTCTTTCGGAAAATCAATCTCTTTCCCGGTGCACTCTTTAAGTATCTAAGAATTTGATACACAACATCTAAGTGCCCTTCTCTGGATCGTGCATAGAACGAGCTACTATGCTCATAGTAAAAGATATGTCGGAACAGGTGTGGCTCAAATAGATCAAGCGACCTACAAGCCTTTGATACCTATCTTTATCAGTCGGCTCTCCTGCTTCAGCATCGAGCTTGGTCTTATGATCAATAGGAGCAACTGTGGGTCTGCAGCCCAGCATGCTTGTCTCTTTGAGTAAATCTAACACATACTTTCGTTGAGATAGAACGATTCCCTCTGCACCGCGCGCGACTTCTATTCCAAGGAAGTATTTTAGCTGACCCAAGTCCTTCGCTTCAAACTTCTTGCCCAATCTTATCTTTAGCTGAGCAATTTCCTTCTTGTCATTGCCCGTAATAATCATATCGTCCACGTACACCGCAAGTACATTAGTGTGATCTTCATTTCGATTAAAGAACATGATATGATCAGCGTTGGTCTACTGATATGTCATATTAACCATCGTCTTTCTAAACATGTCAAACCAGACTCGAGGAGATTGTTTTAGCCCATATAAGGATTTCTTGAGTCTACACACTATGTCTACTGTTTGTTTTGTGTCAAAGCCCGGTGGCACTTCCATATGTACCTCTTCTAACAGATTCCCATAAAGAAAGACATTCTTTACATCGAGCTGGTGTAGCTTCCATCCCACGTTTGTCGCTAAGGATATTATTGTCCGCACCGTTCTCATTTCGGCGACGAGTTCAAAGGTTTCATTGTATTCGATTTCATAATTCTGACTGAAACCCTTTGCTACCAATCGACCCTTACATCGCTCAATCCGACCCTCTTGGTTTTGTTTCACCGTGAAAACCCACTTGCATCCATCTGTCTTTTTTCCTGGTGGTAGTGATACGAGGTTCCGGGTGTAGTTCTTTTTTAATGCTCCAAGTTCTTCTAGCATTGCAGCTTTCCATCGAGTATCCTTCTTAGCAACATGCCAACACTTAGGAATAGACACAATGTACAATGATGTAATGAATGTTCCATGTGCAAAGGATATATGAGAGTATGAAACAAAATAGGCAATATCATGAGGAAAGTCATATTGATCAGGTGAGACTCTCGCATTCTTGCGGAAACTTCGTCTTACTGGCAAGGGAGTAGGAGCAAAGAGATGAGGGATTATTGTACCTGGGATTTTTGAGGTTGTGGTGGATGGTGCAGGTGTCTCAGGAATGGGAGTAGGCAGAGGCAAGAGAGTTGACACGGGTGGCAATGTAGACATTGTGGTCTCAATCGACTACCTTCTTCTTGTATACACTCTTAACTCCCCCTGAGGCTGAGGTCCATCATCAACAGATTCTCTCCTCAAGAACCGACACCTTAACTGACTCTGATTCCTTTGACACGAGTGTTAGCGGGATACTCACTATTCGCCTCTCACCACCACCGCTATCCTCCCCCTTTTGTCTCATATTTTCTACACCAAGTGGTTCTCCGAGAGGCGATCAATGAGAGAAGAGTAATAATATGGCTCAAGCTTTCTGAATGTGACATCCATGCTGACAAATAACCTTCTCTCCACCGGACTCCAACATATATACCCCTTTTGGGTAGCTGAACCCCCAACAAAAACACACTCCAGGGCCCTCGGATCCAATTTTCCCACATTTGGTTTTTTGTCATGCACAAAACACACACAACCAAAGGTCTTAAGGGGAAGACTATCTTCACTCTTCCCTCGCAGTTTCTCAATCAGAGACTTTTGATTCAATACTTATGAGGGCATCTGATTAATTAAATAGGCTGCTGTTAGTACAACTTGTCCCCACAAGTACTTAGGAACATTTATTGTTATCATCACACTCAGTTACTTCCAGAAGATGTCTGTTTTTTCGTTCTACTACTCCATTTTGCTCTGTCGTGTATGGACAAGTAGTTTGATGTTGGATTCCCTACGAGGACAAGTACTCTTCAAACGCCCAGTTAGTGTACTCTGTCTCACTGTCAGAACCTTAACACCTTTACGGCTACACCGTATTGAGTTTGAACCCCTTTATGAAAATCCTTGAAGCATTTAAACACATCACTCTTGTTTTTCATTAGGTAAAACCAAGTCACACGAGAAAAACAATTAATGAGAGCGTGAAAGACACAAAATACCATAATCTCTTCACAGTAGATGTGAGATATAACCCCCAAATATCAGAATGTACTACATTAAACAGATAAGAACACCTACTACCAGAACCAGAATAAGAGTTTCTGACATGTTTTCCTAGTTCACATGCATCACATATAAGTTTATTATAATTAACTTTCTCAAACAAATTGGGGTACATCTGTTTCAAAATCGGAAAGGAAGGATGACCCAGTCGTCGGTGATGAGTAGGAGTGAGTCCTTTACGTATCTTCGTCCTCCTGCAGCATCCTCTACAAGTGTTGAAAGAGCCGAGTCCATATTCTCCTTATTTAGGTACTACAAACCACTATGTCATGTACCAGTCCCAAGTCTCCTTTTCCTGGAACATCACCTTTGTGATAGCAAACAAAATGACACAGTTCAGTTGAGATATAACTGCACTAATGGATAAGAGATTCACAGGAAAGGAAGAAGCAAGCAAAACATTGGACAAAGTTAAGGCGCTGTCACATTGCACGGTACCCTTACTAACCATTGGCTGAGCAGTGTCATCGACAATCCGAATGCGCTCTGGAACTGCTAGGGGAGTGTACGAAAGGAATTCTCTCGCATCCCCAGTAACATGTTGAGAGGCACCCGAGTCGACTATCCAATCTAGTGAGCCAGTGGTGGATGTAGATGCGAGGGCGAGAGTATTATAAGTACCTGTGGCCTTGTGAGCAAAAGAGGCAACGTTACCCGTAGGCGCAGTTGGAGTGAGTGTGTCATCCATCACAACTTTCTGCTTCCTTCGCATCAGCTGGTGATATCATCCAAAATCTCCCGCGCCCTTGAGTGACTCATATCAGTAATACCTTTTTCTATCACTTCCTCGTTTATCGTGAGATTTGCCTGATAGCCTCCTCGACCCCCACCTCTACGGCCTCCACGACCGCGTCAACGACCTCCAAACTTTCCCCGTCCACCTGCATCCCTCTCCTTTGGTGGCTTGGGGCAAGTCAGTCGGAGATTACCTATTTCACCACAGTTGTAACATTGTCGCATCTCGCTCTTGCATCCCTCGTGCACTTGATTGGTGACTGTTAGAGCCGATTTTTCTCTCAGAAGAGTGGTTCCACCAGATTGGAGCCTAATTCTGATCTCGTCCTGCATCATGGCTGAGATCATCTCATCCAATGAAGGTATTTTTTGCTGCGCAAGCAATATTGCAGACCTCGGCTCAAATGTCAGGTTCAATCCTCTCATAAAATGCATAGCCCGCCTCTGAGCATCTCACTCCCTTTTCCTGCATTCAGGGTCTTTGCAGCAAGCGACTGGTAGGAAATAATCATATAGTCTGCCCATAATCGCTTTAGATATGCGGCATACTCCTGCCTCCTGGATTGAGCGATCTCCTTGAGTTACAGTCTCAATCTCCCGTTCAATCTGAAACACGCGCATGTTGTTGTCGGCTCCTGCATAGAGCCTCTGTAACTTCCCCCAAACATCGCTTACGGTCTCCATGTCATCCATCGTGATAGCTATAAAAGCAACCATTGAGTTCAGGAGCCATGTGTGCAACAGGCCGTGTGTGGCCTTCCACTCATTGTACCCATCAGAGTCCTTCTCTGGCTCCTTCCTTTCGCCCGTCAGATAGCCCTCCAAGTTCCTTCCAGAGAGTGTCCTTTTTACTCGATGCGACCAACATAAGTATGTAGTTGATCCATCGAGTTTAACTCCACCTGGGGACGATCCAACTTTATTGGAGGCGTCGACGACTGAGGCGAGCCCTCGCCTTTGGACATTCGCAAGTACTCAAAAAATACTTTTAAGTCCACCTCTTCCATTTTGGCGACTAATTTCTCCATGAACACGCTAAATTTTTTTTTCTTTCCGATCAAATGAATTTCCCCAGGAAGCTCGTAACGTGAGGCTCCGCACTGTTGCAGGCGCAATCTCCTTCTGTCGATAGTCCGTGAAAATTCTCCGCCGCAAAAATCTTTTCCGAGACGTGAATTTCTCCGCGTCTTGGCAGTAGTGGAAAATCTTCTCTTGTCGTATGCACCGCAAGCGCAGCGCTCCTCCTGCCGCACCAGGGAAGCGCAAGCCGCACTGCTTCCTGCCGCACCCCATTGACACGTCCACGTGCCCATCTTCTGTGGCGATTTTGCGGCGCTGCTCCTGCGCAAATCCTGCCGCAACCGTGCCTTCCGCACTTTGCCGCAATCGGGGAAGAAGAGGTCGCCCCTTCATAGCCGCACAGTACTTGTCGCGATGAAAGACCGCCGCGTACAGCTCCCACCGCACCTTTCCTCAAGCTTCCTGTGCGCGATCTGCCGCAATCCTTCGCCGCAACGAATCTCTCCAAAGCCGCGCGCGTAAATCTATGCCGACGCGCACAACTTCTACTGTGAGAACCTTGGCCACGAAATCTTCTCACGCCGCAACAATCAACTTCTTCCCGTGATCAATTCCTTATGCCACATCAAAATCTTCTCCCGCGTTGGGAGTCGATGCCGCAACTAATTTCCTTACCGCGTTGCTTCTCCGCGCAACTCTGCTGCCCCTGCTACCTGTCGCGCGCCTCCTAGCAGAGAACAAAAAAAATCCTCTGAGGCGCCAATTCTTGCGCTAACCCCTGCTCACACAGGAAACAGAAGGAAAATAAAAAAAAAAAAGGAAACGGTCGGACTCGCTCTGATTACAGGATGGAAATTAAAGGGATTCCTCTTTATCTCGAACCTAGCTCTGATATCAAGTTAAAAATAGGAATAAAACCTTTATTTTCTCATATACAATCAATACAACTCTTCCCTATTTATACACACACAAAAGAGACTCTAAACCCGAATCTAAGATGTGGGACTAATCCCAAAAAGTAGGTATGCCGCTAACTGCACACCAAATACAATATTTGCACACCAAATTCCAACATAAAGCCTTGAGCCCTAATTTCTCACTACTTTTAAGAGCCAAAGTTTTATTCCTTTACTGGATTGAGATCAACATACACTATCAATATGGTGTCAAATCTTTACTCCTAATCACCAGATACTTGGTTTCATCCAGGTTCTTTATGGAAGGAAACCAGAGGTTTGCGTCCGAGAGGCGTCTCAACAAGGTTGGGCTAGCCAAATTGAACTACTTTACAAAGGGCAGCTCGGTGCACAAAGAATCCCCGCGCAGCGAGGGTCCGGGGAAGGGTCCCACCACAAGGATGAAATAATGGCAAACTTTACCTTGCATTTTTGCAAGAGGCTGCTTCCAAAACTAGAACCTATATTAAAGCAAATTTATATTCAACAAAGGCAGTAAAGTTTTTCAGCCCATACTACAACAAGTTTGATTTGGTAATTAATCCACCAGTAACCTTATCCAACTCAAGTTTTGCTTGACCACTAATGGGTTAAGAGTTGTAACTATTAATTAGTATTATCTCTACACAGTTCAATTAGCTCAATTGTTGATTTAATTGTAACTGATGGAATTTGTCAAATCAGTAAAAAGGTGCACTCATTCTAATTACAAGGATGAGAGGCACTATACAAAATCTTGTGGAGACATTTTCTGTTCGGACCGCCAACGGACAGCTGGCCATCCAAGGCCAATAAAAATGCATGGTCACATGGGCTCCACCCCACACCTCCCAAGCGTCAGTGTGGGATCCAGTGCAGTACACGCGGCCGTGTATAACTATTGGCCGTGAACGCCAACTGGTGTCCGCGGGCTGAACAGAAAAAAGAGAAATCCTTGGACCCCTTAGAACAAATTTCATATAGAACAAGACCGGTTTAAGTTCTGTAGCACCTATGACAACAGGTTAGATTTGATAGTTGCTCATGATCATCATAAACCTTACCCAAATATTTGAACGTTCTTTTAAAATCTTACTAGCGCAGTTTATTCAATGACAGTAGTAGTAATATTTGTCATTGCATCTAGTGGTCCGTTTGGGACGGCTTTTTTGCTCAGGTGAGTTTGAACACAAATATCACTGTTATAAAATATGTGTTTGACATGACAACAGTTATGATCGCTACCAAGAAAAAAACTAACTTTGAACATAGAAGTGGATGAAGTTCCTTAAGTGAGGTTTGGGATTCATGAATGACGTTTCATAACCACCAAATTTACGACCGTCACCGTCATGTCAACGAACCCTATCTATTGTGCGCATTTTTTATATTGACACTGAAGAATTTTTGCCAACCAACTTTTTTCATACAATCAAAAACTGCATCGCAAATTCAATTAATAGTTTAGGGTACAAGCTTGCCTGATTAGTTATATGCTCCCATGACATGTTGGAGCCCAATTTTTCGATGTTTTCACGTAAAGCAGTCCTCATTCCAATGATGCGATCAGCCATCCCCTGAAAGGATGAATACAATGAAATTTCAAGAAATGATGAATACAGTGAAACTAAATAAGTAGTAGCCTTTCACTACACACACACTGTTACCGGGCACATTCACTCAAGTGGACCCCCCTCGTCATACTTTATTGAGTGCACATATGGAAGTAGCCGTGGTCGTAGGCGCATTCACTCAAGTGGACCCCCCTCGTCATATGTGCCTACGACCACGGCAACTTCCATATGTGCGCTCCATAAATTATGACGATGGGGGGCCACTTGAGTAAATGTACTCGCGACACGTGGACTCATAACACACACACAGACACACACGCAGAATGTGCATATGTAAACAGAGCTCCATCTACTTCCATATTTTTTTAATGAATATTGAAAATTTGAACCAATCTAGTGAAGAAATGGATGGTTTGAAATAGATCTCACAAACATAATTACTATATGATTTTCAAAAATTAAATCTAATGAAAATGTTCAAGAAAACTTATAAAACATGTAGAAAATTTTAATTTTATTTTAGGAATCATACATTACAGATATAAAAAATCATTTATATAACTATCAAGACCATCCATTAAAAATTTAAAATATTATTTTGCATGCTTGATGCACGAACAAGTCAATCCCATATACAATGAAAGTTAAATTTATAGCCACATAATCTGTCAAAACTACATCTATTTCATCTTTTATGCATTTAACTTGGACTTAAATCTCTTATCTTCCTCTCTACCTTGAGCAATTTTATATATGTCACGTTCTTCATCTTTTATATATGTCACGCTCGAGCAATTCATAAGTTTGACTTCTTATTTAACTTACTGTATGTTTAGCTTCTTTCTTGACGACTTTATACCTTGTCATGTTATCACCATTTCTACAAACGTAAAGTGTTTTATAGTTGACTGACCTTTTTTGCCCTCACTTTGTCTTGCATTTTCTCTTTCCACCACCAAGATTCTTTATTTGGACGCGCACGACCTTTTGATTTTTCAAGTATGTTCTTTTCACATATTCTTAAATGTAAAGACATAACAACTCATGAGACACTAAAATCAACATAAGAGTCATCAACTATTTGTTTCATAACCGATGCCTTGAAAACAAGATGCTTTTCCATTTAAAGTGATGAATTTTTTGCAACACATTTGTCTTTGTCTTAAATTTATTGTATTTAATTTGGACGTCTAACACCACTAATCTATGTTGTGTTGTCAAACTTTCTCCTGATATGACTTTACAATCTATACAAATCATTTAATCCATTTTGTGAGTAATAAAATAATTAATTTGTGATTTATCTGGTCTGCTTTAAAACGTAATTAAATGTACTTTTTTTCAGTTTTCATGAAAAACGTATTTGTCACAATTAGATCATGTGTTATGACAAAGTTTAAAATAATACTTTCATTCTTCATTTCTTTTTCCATAATCAAATCATCCATGAACGGTAGTATAATCTATACTATATTTCCCTATATGTCAATTTAAGTCTCCTCCTATAAAAAATCTCTCTCTTTGTGAAATTTTTCTTACCAAGTCATCTAAGTATTCCCAAAATTGCACTGTAATTGCTTCACTTAATCCCACTTATGACGCAAACACTGATCACATTAATACTTTCATTTCGTATGACTAATTTAAGAGCTAAGATTCTATCACTTTTTTACTTACCCCAATAATTTTATCCCTCTACGTAGTATCCACAATAATACTTACTTCGTTGCGCTCAAGGTATATATACAAGAATTCGTGTATGGATCCCCCGTGCACCTACAATGATAAAATCTTCATTATCGCCGCCCCCAAAAAATTTGGTTTTGCTAAATACAAAACAAGGGACAATGATCGACGCCGTACTATGGCTGCAAAGGCATATGCAAGTTTAATTCTATTTCATTTTACTTTTTATGTGTTATTAATTAAAATATTTTTAATGCGATTTGTAAATTAATTATAATTTTATTAAAATATTAAATAATCGCATAAATAAATATTAAGGATAAGCGATATGATTGATATATACATAAAATATGAGTCATTTGAATATAATAATAGTTGGTTGATTTTTTTCTTTGATTCTCTTAAATTTTTAATGTAGAAAAAGACTACTCGAGTAAAATGGGAATAAAGAATGTTTCACCAAAGAAGGTTTTTCCCTTATAATTTGTGTGTAGCGTCGTTTACTGGAATCCTGCCTATAAGTTTGTCAAATTACAAGTTGCACCCCTCTATCTTTTGAAATTACAAAGACCTCCCCTGTAAGTTTACATTTCATAACATGCATACACAAAATATCCCCTAGAGAAAATCTTTAGGGGGTATTTTTGGGCATGGATGTTATGAAATATAAACTTATATGCTTAGTTATTAAAGGCGCAAGGCGCATCCAACCGCAAAGGGATCTTAGAGCCGAGGCGCAAGACTCAAGTTGCAAACGCCCGCCTGCCGAAGGCAAGACGCCACCACATTCATTTTAAATAATCAACATCAAACATCATTTTAGCTTCTCGATCAAATTTTTCATCTAGTCTCCTAATTAATCATTCATTATTATCGTTTATAACTCTTAAAAATAGAATCAATGTGTTCACTTGTATCATATCTAAGTCTCAGTGCATAAATATATTTCACAAACAGTAAATCAATAAACAATTATTGAGTTCTTACATTATTTTTTCTTAATTTTTGAAGAAAAAAATTTACAACAAAAATCTCATTCAGGCGCGCCTTTTACATTCAAAAGGCGCAAATAAGGCGCACAGAGGTACAAACCTCTGAGCCTATTGAGCCTTGAACCTTAGGGACGCCTGAGGCGCGCCTTTAATAACATAGCTTATATAGGAGGTCTTTGTAATTTTAAAATAGAGGGGGTGCAACCTGTAATTATGTTAACTTTAAGGGTACGTTTGGGTAATTAATAATATTGTTTTGGTGGCGGCTCGCGCTGGACGCTATCCCATCTCGTAGCTGGCTTGCACATCCTGATTTCTCGGAGGATATTTTGTGCCCTTGGGGCTGCAATGTAACGTCCCAGATTTTGACGTCGCGCTTAAATTAATTTTAGGGTCTGATCGTGAGCTTAATTAATCGAGCCGCCGGAGTATGAAGGTAACATTCATTTTAAATAGCACTCCTTAGTGATTGTGTATTAGCATATTATTATTATGAAAAAAAAGAAAGTAATTAACAAAAGTAATAAAAAAGGATTTTCCCCCTATACCGGTTCACGGTTAATGAACTGTTGTTTATCTACCGCGCCCCTCCATCCCTGATAACCATCCATCAGTATAAACCCGCACACCCTCTCATCGTGAAACTAAAAACCGCAATCAGCCACGCCTCTTCCATCGCTCGAAACGTTTGCGGGAAGCGCCGGTGCGCCAGGTGCCCTGATCGACTCCTCCCCCTCCGCCGGATTCAAGTGCTGACTTCTCCTCCTACCTCTGCAACCCTAGTCGGTCCTCTCCTTCCCTAGTGCGGTTGAAGTGCCGGATTTAACCCTAACTAGTGGAAAAGGTTTCTGAAAACCCTGCTTTGGTTCTGGTGAGTTCCGTTCCTTGGTATTTTCACTTCCTAGCAGAAATCGTTTTACTTGGATGCCGATTTTGATTATCTTCGTTTTCCCTTGCCCTAATTTGGGAATCGAAGAATTCAGTCCTCCTCAGTCAGAAATTGACCACTGTATTTGGAGGCTAACCACTGTTTGATCGAGGCAACGCATTCATTTACGTCATTTCCTCCACATTTAGTCATTTGGCATTATTTGGAGTAAATTCCACCGAAACCCTAAATGGGGAAAACGCTTAAATTTAGGTTCCCGTTGGATTTCAGATTTTTGGTGGTTGTTGGAGCAAAAAATTGGAGAATTTCTTTGTGGTCAGATCTTTTGGGAAGAAACACAATGTCACCTCGACGCGTGTACGAGCGTCGAATCACCGCTGTAAGAAATTCGACTCCATTTAGTCCAGCAATCCAGATTACTTTAATTCGTGTATTAAAAATGTTGGTATATGCACTTAGATTTACAAGTTACTATAGTTAGAACCAGGTCAAAGGGGTAGGATACGCTTAGCCTTAATTTAGCGAAATCAACGATTTATACAGATAAGAAAGAGTATGTCAGATCACACGATAGGTTGAATTCATGTCAGACCATGATTTCAAGTGTCACATTTAATATTAGAATAATTCTACAAACTTTTAATTTGAAGTATTACTCACCTAAAATATTTTCTTTAAGTGTTGCTGAAGAGAGTAGTTTTTCTTACTCTTCAAAGAGCCTGACACATTTGGAACTTGTTTTTACAGGGGACTCAGGTCAGGGGATCCGCTTAGGATTGACGGCGCAATCTTCAGTTGTTAGTTTGTTCAGTTGTACCACTGTTGTGGTACTTGCTTTTATTTACAGACATTTGTATTTGTTGTACTTCACTCATTTGTTTTTAATATATCAGATATTTCAGTTTGACGGTAATTCAGTCCCTTAGTGATATATTTTTATTTTAGTTGGCTCTGTGAATTAAGCTTGTCAAGGTACACTTTTAACCTTAGAATTATTTCACTATTCCGATGTAAGTCCTTTTTTAGCACTTTCATTACTTTTACCTGCTTTATACCAGTTTATATACACTTAGTTTACTTGTTATCGCGGACCCGGCCGGACTACTGATTCCTGTTAAACTTGGTTGGGGTGTTACATGCAATGTGTCTGAAGACTGTGATCACCTCGTTGGTAGCTGCTCTAATTTCACTGTGATTTCTCATGCATTGCGTCGGTGGGGGTGGGGGGTGGGGGTGGGGGGGGGGGGGGGGGTGGGTGGGTCAATTTGCCTCATTTTCAAACATGGGATGTCTTCCCACTGATGGTTGTCGTTGCTTGCCGCCTTGAGAAGGGACCTTTGAGAGTATTTTGCTATGTTATTTATCGGGGGTGGAGGGCAAGAAATGCTAAATTTCATGGGAGCGAATTTGGCATGCCTACAACTTTAGCTGCCTCAACCATGGAAGTTATTCACTGTTCAATGAATCCTCCGTCTTGGCGGTAGTTGAGCATCAATCAGCCCAGTAGGCTGTCCTCCGATCAAGAAGGTTCTTACCACTGATCTGTATGATGCCAAGGGGTTTATGATACGACCCCGCCTGACACTGTGCTGCTCGCAGGGCCATCTAACTCAGGATCCATAGCCAGCCGGCAGCCGGTCGCACCAGGTCCGCGGACCATACAACCCAACCTTCTCCCAAGGGGGCACAGGCTGCTCGACACGTGATTCATAGCTGCACGCGGCAGGCTGCTCACCGTGTGATCCATAGCTGTCCCCGTAAGGCGGGTTGTTGGAGCCGGGAATCGAACCCGAGACCTCCCTAAACAGGTTAAGGGATTTCTCCCTGAACACCCATCACCAACTGAGTCGCGGCTCCAACAACCCGCCTTACGGGGACAGCTATGGATCACACGGTGAGCAGCCTGCCGCGTGCAGCTATGGATCACGTGTCGAGCAGCCTGTGCCCCCTTGGGAGAAGGGTTGGGGTGTATGGTTCGCGGACCTGGTGCGACCGGCTGCCGGCTGGCTATGGATCCTGTGTTAGATGACCCTGCGAGCAGCCCAGCGCCAAGCGGGGTCGTATCAGATTATCATCGAAGGGGACTGCAAGAATGCCCTTGTTTTCTGTTGGAGCTCATTGGAAAGTCTTCTTGGCTTGCCATCACATCCTTGGATTATGATTTGTCTTTTCTTGCTGATTTCAATCAGGTGCTTGTTTGTCATATTCATAGGAAGGCCAATCGGTTGGCAGATTATTGTGCTAGGTATGCTCGCCCTTGTACTTTTGTTTGGCGGAACTTAAAACTTCGTACTCCCTAGTTCCTTGAGCTTGTTCAAGAGGACTTGTCTAGCATGGTTCCCTTGTAGTTTTTTCTTTTGTTTTGATATATGCATATGCATTTATCGAGAATAGGACATGGATTCCATGATCTTTGTGGTCCTTGGAAACGACGAAATAAGGGAGGATAGAGGTTTCTAGTTGGGGCTTTAGATGTGGGAAGCGATCGAGTGGCATCTGTGACAAGGAGATTTGAGAGTGGATAGGGGGGGATTAGGAGCATGTGGAGCAACACATATCTTAGATTATGACTCAACGCAACTCGGTCTCCCTATTAATGACGCGAAACGCGTATCTTGCAAGCGAGATAAGCATTTCCATATACATATTTTATTTTTTAATAAAACTAATACGGGTACATTTCGGAAACGCTTTTTCGATCGTTTCCCGTCCCCGACAATACGGTGCGCCGTTTTAAGTATTAGTGCTTCATAGTTTACTTCTCCTAGAAGGACTAGGTTTTTCTCTTTTATATATACATGCAGTCGTGCACGGGATTCCCCGTTCCCTAATGCGACAGTACATCCTCCGTTCGTTGTCCTCGTAAAAATTAATCACAATGAACACAAAACTCAACAAAAGTACAGGGATAATGACATTTTTAAATTTAAATACAAATATATACAAATAAAATTCACTTATGAAAAATTGAAAATTTTGTAATAAAGAGAGTAAAATTCGGGAAGATAAATGTTTCACCAAAGTATGATTTCCCCTTATATATATGTGTGTGTGTGTGTGTGTGTGTGTGTGTGTGTGTGTGCGCGTGTGTGTGTGTGTGTGCGTGTGTGTGTGTATAATTTAGTAAAACTACATTGGAGAAATGATGCAAGAGATAGATTACCTTGACCTCCTCCAGCCACAAGCTCTTTAGCTGTGGATCACTAAGGATTATGGAAACAACAAGTGCACCATGAATAGGTGGATTGCTGTACATAGGTCTAGCAATCTGCTGCAACTGACTCTTCACAGCAACTGCTTGGATCTCGTTTTCACAAAGAATGCTGTCAAAAAGAGAGCAGCCTTTTAAAATAAAATAAAAAACTAACAAATTAAACACAATTATAAAAATTTATAAAAGTTGTAATAAAGGGATAAAATTGAAAAGATAAATGTTTCACCAAAAAGTATTTTTTCCCTTATATATAGTATAGATGTATATATATACTACCAAGTGAACATTCCCATAATGATCGTTTTGAAGTTTCTTCCTTCTTACTCCCTTGCCCGATAGATCCAGCCCTGGGATAATATGCACAGCAAGGATAAAGTCACCCCTGGTGAGCCTAAGGTAGCATGCTGTTATGGGCCTACTTTCTTAACAGCAGTCACTCGCTACAGTTGTAACATCCGTAAATTTGACGCGAAATTTAATTTAAATTGTAGGGTCGAATCGCGACGGTTTTTGATCGAGGCAGCGCGTCGTCAAGGTACAATGTAACAATGTTTGTCATAATTAGTGAGAAGTATTTTTTTTATTTTAGTAACGTTGCTTCGGCGTGTCGTTAAGTTCTAAGGCGTTAGTAGAGAATGGGTTGCGTTTAGCACGAAAATAGAAATGGGGTGTCAATAGCAATTCCCCCCCCCCCTCTCATCATGCGATTATCAAAACCGCAAGGCTTGACATTAAATCCCGCATCTCTTCTTCACGGGTAAGAAAAATCGCAGCTGATTTCTTTCTCCCGTTCCGCTTCCCGCACGCAGCGACGCCGAGCCAGCCGACGCCTCCCGCGTGCCCTAACCGACGGCTTTTCCTCCTCCGGAACTCATCTCCGACCACTCCTCCTTCCTCTGCGAGCGCCGGTGGACATTCTTTTCCTTCCTTGGCCGTGGAAGTGCCGGTTTCAACCCTAGCCGGTGGTAGTGGAAACGATTTTGGTTCCGGTGAGTCGATTCCTCCCTTATCTCTTTTCCCTCATGGAGATCCTTCGTTTTGGAGATTAGGCTAAACTAATTTTTGTTCCTAATGCCCTAAATAGGTTTTGGAGTTCGTGATCCTCCGCGGATTTTGAGTTGGACGCTTTGAGAGCCTCAATCACTCCACGTAAAGTAAAATCTGAAGTGTAGCGCGTGAAATTTTGTAACTCTAGTTGTATATAAATTTTCCACGGGAAAATCGTAAAGGGAAAAATTATGAAATTAGGAACTGCCCTAAATTGCAGGACTTTGGTGGGGTCGGGGCAGCATTCTGAAGATCACCAACAGTAGGATTGCATTCAGAAGAGAAAATGTCGCCGCGCCGAGTGTACGAGCGCCGCAGCAGCACAGTAAGGAAACCTAATTTCTGTTAGTTAGACATAGCAAGCAATATTTTTTTTGTATACGCATGTGTAGGTTTTGTACAAGTATCATGATCATGCATAGAAAGGTGTGGTGATAGGAAAACGGTCGCGGAAAATGTGTAGGATGACACCCTTCTCCAAGACCCAAGTAGTCAGATCATGAATAGTAATGTTAGGTACGAAACCTATACCCGTGTACGTAAGCTTGGAATTTGTCCAACCAAGGCGTGAATATCCCTTCTAGTCGACCATGAGAAAGTCAAGGGTCGCTCAGTAGTTCACCAAAAGAGATATCCCAAGCAGAGTAGCATTTGACCAAAAGGTCAGTAAGCACACTTCAGTCTTTTCGTGTTTGGTAGAGGCGCACTACCTTCCTCATAGGGCATATGGTATCCTATGAGTAGCAGTGTCTTGGGAGTTGACTCCCCTTGAGACAGTTAGTAGACTCGAGACCGTGTCCGCGCGACACTAGAACAATTGAGTTCGTCAGATGGTCTCGGGTCATCAGTTTCAGATGCGCGTTAGGAGCTACTCTGCCTAGAGCCTTCCTAGTAGAGGTGCATGTTAGAAGTCACCTAGAACTCAAGTATAGACCTGACGTGAGACAGTACATCAGTTAGTGGACGTTGGGACTTGGGTTAGTAAACTGAAAGTCGCAAACATAGAACAGGTAGCGTTCTGAAGGCATGCATAACACATAACATAAATGTTTTAATGCACAAAACTATTTTCAAAAGACATGCATTCATCATTCAAGAAAAGTTTTTTTAGTGTCACTAGGAGGAGTTATTTTTTCTTTACGCTGACCCCTCGTGGGCAACATTTTTTACAGGTGACCCAGGTGGGAAACTACGCCTAGGATGAGCATTGGTGGCGTCAGTTTGTAGTATTTTTCTCATTCAGTTTTCTTTTACTTTCAGCATATACTTGTAGTTGTGGACAATGTAACTTGTTAATATTTTATATGTCATGTATCAGACTTATGATATTATTACAGATTTTCAGTCGTTTCAATTATATTCATGATTAGTAGCTCTGTGAATCCAGATTTCAGGTATGTGGTTACCCTTAGTTTATTCTCTTAGCTTCCGTTGTAAGTTATAAAAATTTTAGTAGCTTCTACTTTATACCTGCTGCATACTAGCTTTAATACTGTTTCCTAGTTCTCTTTATATCGCTGACCCGGCCGGATGACTGATTATTGAAAAACTAGGAATGGGTGTTACAAGAGTAGTGGTCGATGTCGGGGAAGATGACGATCGCGGAGGATACCATGGAGCCAGAACCGCAGCTACCCATGCGAGGTTTGCTCGTTAGAGGAGAGAGCTACCAATATCTCACAATAAGAGGATAAGAAAACTAGACTTTTCATTCCATACCATAAACAAGACCCCAAACTTCCCTTTAAATAGAACATATAGGAGCATTAACGTAATTAGACCGACACATACTAATAATATCATATAATAATAAAAACATCATACAACTTAGATATAATAAGATAACTTTATAAGAACGTTGACCATAACATCACTCCCGCCGTCCAAAAAGAGCTTATCCTCAAGCTCAAGAGATTCACAGTGGAGCACTTCATTTGATGCCCTCGTCATCAGAATCCTCGGCGTGCAGGAAGAAAAGCCTGTTGCACCTCTGGCCGCGAGTGAACTGATCGTCGCAATTAAAACATAATCTATGGGCGCGTCATTGCAACATCTCTGTCGGAGATAATCAGTGGACTGGTGGGGCTAGAAGACCCTGTATACGTCCTTGCTGAGTGCTGATGTCGGTGGGCAAGTAGACCTCCCAAGTCAACTGGTGGCGGCGTTCGCATAGCCTGGTCAGACTCACAACAGTCAGTACGTATGGAAGGGCCTTAAATTTGACATCCAGTTGTAAGCGATCTTGAAGTCCGACTGTGAAGATGGCAAATTGCATCGTTGGAGGAAGCGTGATGTGTGCTAAGAGGAGCAAAAATAGTTCCAAGTAATCATCCATCGTGCCAGTTTGACAAGTGTCGTAAGAGCACCAAGGGGTTACTGCGGATGGGAGGGCCGAAACACAGGTTGCAATACCGCTTGAATTCGTTCCATGTCAGGTGTGGTTGGTCGGTGAGGAGACGAGTGGCCCAAAGCAGAGCTGAATCGATTAGATGTAAAAAGACTAGAGGAAGTTGATCAACAACCGGAGTATGTTGGTGGTCGAAGAATTGCTCGCACCTGGTGAGCTAGGCCAATGGATCAGTTTTGTCGTCATAGGTAGGGAAGTCCAATCAAATGTAGCACAGCGACAGCCATTTCTGGGCGGATGAAGGCTAGTGGCTCGTGGTGGATTAACGGCGATGGAGGCAGCGCCTGGCTGCTGTTGGCATGATCCGTAGGTGGGGTAGTAACAACGGGAAAGGCGGCGGTCAGCTCATTAAGCTTGATTGTGATGGTGGTCAGGTCATCCTGATGGCGTGTTTCAGCTTCCCAAAGGCGGGCCTCTATAGACATGATGAATCCTTGGAGTGTAGCCATGAAATCTTGTGTGTCACCCATAGTGTGGCTTGAAGTAACATGCAACAAGGACCAGGTGACTAGACGACTGGATCCCTCTAAAGAGGTTGTTGGGGATTGGTCGCGAGACGCCGCCCCATGGTGACACAAATATATATGCTTCCAATCCTTCACTCTCCCTTGCCTTGGAGGCACCAAAATAAAATAAGTAAAAAAAATAGTGGCGTGGGACGGGTGAAATAAGATGGTGAGTTGGGCTTGCTGTGAGTAAGCAGTCAAATATATGAAAATAAAATAAATAAAAAAGATGTGGTTGTGAGTTTGGTGGGCTCAAGAAAGGGGCTTAAAAATAAAATAAAGTGGTTATTGTGGGGAGGGGCTCGAGGGATTGGATGGGAATAGGCGTTTGGCGGACTGTGGGAGGAATCAGCAGAAAATGTCGGGCGGCTCCAAAAGGCTGAGGCTAGGAAACTTGAAGAATCCCTAAATGGAAGAAGCATCAAGTTGATGGACATCACAAGCACAGTCAATGTCAGACTTAATGGCAAACTGGGCTTAGGTGCATCATCAAGCCAACCCCCACTAATTCAGAAAAATATTTTGACAACTCCAATTAAATTTGTTTCTGAAAAAGGAAAAAAAAAATAGATAATAATAATAATAATGTTAAACAAACAAAACCAATGCCTAAGAATAAGAAAAGGAAAAATTCTAACTATAACAATGTTCAACAGATTTCGTCAAACGCAGATCGACGAAATGTGTACAGTTCGTCGAACTCCAGTCGACGAACTCCGAACGCAGATTTCCATTATAATAATTTGTTGTACTACGATCGACGAAACCAGTATGGTTCGTCGAACCGAGATCGACGATTTTGGGACCCAGAGAATGGATATTCTCATTCTCTGAGTGGAGTTCGACGAACTCACCCCATTCGTCGAACTCAGATCGACGAACTCACTTGAATTCGTCGAACCCATTTCAACTTAACAGAAATTTTAATTCTTTCAAAACTTATAACCAACCAAGATCTTCCTATAATCTATTTAATCAATGCATTATTCCACCTAGGAGATATCATCCTTTAGATTACAAATGTCAACCTGAATATTCATATATCTCTAGTTTCAGTTATGTGAAGAAAGAAAAACCCAAGGTAACTTGGGTCAAAAACAACTAATCTGTTTTATTGCAGGTGAAAGACTATCCTACCACAGAGCAACAGTGGTACCTGGATAGTGGTTGTTCTAAACATATGACTGGAAACAAGGCCAACCTAACTCATTACAAGTCAAAGCTAGGACCCAAGGTAATATTTGGTGACTTCAATTGTGGTCAGACTGAAGGCTATGGACAAGTCAAGATTGGAGCTGTCCACCTTCAGGAATGTTGCATATGTAAGTGAACTGAAGCATAACCTTATCTCCATAAGTCAATTATGTGATGAAAGGTTTCATGTATCATTCACTAAAACTTTTTGTATTATTACTTCTCTAGATAACCATGTAATTTTGACTGACACTAGAGTAGGAAATATTTATATAGTTAACTTTAAATCTACCAAAACTGAAATTTGTCTGTTTAATTCAACTAGCAATAACAATGACCTTTGGCATAGGAGATTAGGTCATGTAAACTTGAAAAACATTGCCAAATTATCTAGGGACAACCTTGTTAGAGGATTGTCCTGTTGCCCCTACAAGAAGTAAAGCTTCTGTAGGGCTTGTCAATTAGGCAAGCAAACCAAAAATAATTTTAAATCAGTAAATAAAAGTGACTCACCTAGATCATTGTATTTACTACATATGGACTTTTTTGGCTCTATTGCAGTACAAAGTCTAGGAGGGAAATCTTATACTTTAGTGGTTATAAATGACTTCTCTAGATTCACTTGGGTATTCTTTCAAAGATCTAAGTCTGATAACTTCAAATTTCTTACAGATTTTCTCAAGAACATACAGATTAAGTACTCTACTTCAGTTGCATTGATCAGAAGTGATCATAGTACTGAGTTTGAGTCTCTTTTTATGCAAGAGTTCTGTGAGAAGGAAGATATCAGGCACTGCTTCTCAGCTTCTAGAACACCTCAACAAAATGGAGTTGCTGAAAGGAAGAATAGAACCCTAATTGAATCAGCAGGCACATTGCTTGCAGATGCTCATTTACCCCTATCCTTTTGGGCAGAGGCTGTGAGCACAGCAAACTATGTACTGAATAGAAGTCTCATACACAAACTTAAGAATAAGACTCCTTATGAGCTACTTAAAGGGAAGAAATCTAAAGTAAACTACTTTAAAATATTTGGTTGTTTATGTTATATTCACAACAATAATAAGAAACACATTAGAAAATTTGAGGCCAAGGCTGAAATGAGAATTTTCTTGGATATTCTCAAGTAAGTAAGGCTTATAGGGTCTTTAATAAATCCACCATAAAAATTGAAGAATCTGTACATATTACATTTGATGAAACTAACATGTTTTACAACGAGAAGAATCCATCTACCAGTAATTCTTTGCTGAAACCAAACTTGTGTGAGAAGTTAAATGAACTGACCTCACCAATGAGGCTGTTAGCTATCCTTCTCCACAAATTGCTGAAGACAATGAAGCTGAAGACAGTGAAGATAAACACTGAAAATAGTGAAAAACCTCCAACAGCTATTATAATTACACAAGAGGAATTTATTCCGCAAGCTGTTGCTCAACCAACTCCACCTACTGAATTTGTCACACTTAGAGATCACTTTGTATCTCAATTGATTGGAGACATTTAAGTTGGTGTGCAGACCAGCCATCAACTTAACCAAGACATGCTTCATGCCTGCTTCATATCTCAAATTGAGAAGGAAATACGCCGGGAGAAAGTTGCGTCGGAGTAGGGCCTGACTGAGGGTGCTTCTGTCGAAGAAGGTCAGAGCTGAAGAAGGCGCGTCTAGACGTGCAAAGTAGACCAGCAATGGAAGTCGGCGTCGGGCGTGGGGTTGGTGAGCGGACTTTGTGGTGTCGTTGACTGATTCTGTTTCTCTGACGCCGCCCCCGATTCAATTGACGGGATCTCTCCAAAGCCCTCTCTGATTTAGGGTTTCTCCTAGCCAAGTGTCACCAAGTCTCCATTTCTGCGTGATAATCTCTTTTCCCCTCACTCTTGAGAGAGGTAAATCTCTAAACCCGTTCTTGATCAAAAGTTATGCAATGAATAAAAATCTTGTGTTGGAGTTGTGCATCCTGGTAGGTCAATATCAATTTCATTGTTCTTAAACAGGTTCGAAATAAGATTTCTGATTTTGCTTACGCTGCTTAGCCGTCGCCGTCAGTTTCATCTTCAGCCTTAAGGCAAATAGAAATTCCTCTCTCTTGCAAACATTGAGTTTAATTTAATGCATTTATTCTTATGTTACATGACTTCATTCTTGAATTATTGATCTGTCAAATGGATTAAAATCTTGAATATCAAATCTGATAAGTTAATAATTTAGGGTTTAATATGTTTAGGAATTACATGAGTGTGTGATCGTAGATAATTTTTGTTTGGATATTTGTTTAAAATTGTATGAGTTAGTGAATGAAAGTGATATTGATTGGATTCTCACTTATATGAATTGCGTCTCATTTGATGGATAATTGGAAGACTGGGAGATCTTTTTTGAGCATGAACATTAATTGTTATAATGATAAATGTTAAGATTTCTTGCTAGCAAATAGATAAATTGTGTTTTATATAAAATGTTCGGATCAGACACATGTTTACTTGAAAGATAATCGTGACTCGGAATGAATTAATCTAACTGAATATTTGTTATCTTGGAAAATGATGCATAATAATCTTAACGCTCGTAAATACTTGAACCCGCAAAAATATAAAGCTCACTATCTAGTTTCTTTGGTGTTATCGAATCTTGTTTTTTATGCTTGTCTGGTTGTAAAACTTGGATAAATATTGTTCCATGACTTGATCCCCCTCATTTCATGTGTGTAAATTCTACTCTTGTATATCTGGATCAATAATTAGTAGCATGTCTTGATATGCTAAGAATCTGTTATGGAGTTGTTTTGTTGAGATCGTTGGAGGTCGGGGATACAAGGGGCAAGCCCTAGAATGGTGGAGGCGAAGAGAAAGTTAGAAGAAGCTTGGAGGAAGAAGAAGAGGAAACCTTAAGGGGAGGGCTCATAAGACGAATAAAATATTAAAACACTTAAACGTTACAGTGACTCTAATAACGACGACTATGACTCACTATAACAAAACTCAATACATTTACTCGACTCAACCAATATATGAGAATAATAATAATAAAATAATAAGATAACTGATGGAGAACCATAACACATAACACTTCACCCGTCCTTCAATTTGAGCTTGTCCTCAAGCTCAAACGCCAGCAGGATGTTTGGCTCCTCTGGCTCCTTGATCTTGCGCAAAAATAGCATCTGGTAGCATGTCGTGGTGACATTGGCGGCGAGGTGTAGCGACGTCGGCGTCAGAAGGACGAGCGACTAAAGCAATGGGTTCGGCTAGTCCGGCGGAGCGGCAGGAGGAAGAAATGACAAAATGGTCGAGGGAACAGCGTCCGACTGAATGAATGGGTACATCAGGACCGGCGATGCGACGACGAACAATGACAGGAAGTTGGCGGGAGAAACCACTGTCGGTGGCGGAAACGGGTGTGGAGGTGCAATGTAAGGCAGCAATGGAAATGCAGCCAAAGTGGCCGACAGATTAGTAGCCGACAAATTAGTGGTTGGCAGCAAAGGTAGCGATGTCGTCGAAGGAGGCAAAGCAGAAATCAGCGGACTGGGGGCTGGCAGAGCCGAAGGCAATGTTGCTGGAGGGGCCGACAAGGCGGGGGCCGGTGGCGCAGGCGGCAGAATGGTCGGCGGTGGAAGCGGCCTCGGGAGGCGATCAGAATATGTCGGGGAGTCGGCTGATGAAAATAGCAATGCAGAATTCACCGGAGTGGATGGTGGAGCATGAAGAACATCGGCGATCGGTGGAGAGACAATTGACGTAATCAACGGCCTCATCGGCAAGCCAGCTGGGGAGGAAGTGGCGGTAACATGCACATACTGGGAGGGCGCCAACGCTAGGGAAGGCGGGACCCTGAAGTGTTCCGAAGTCACCAATTTGTCAAGTGTAGTGTTGAGGCGGGATATGGACGTCTGAAATAACTCGGACATCCTCCACAACATCGAACAAAGGCCGGCTTCGTCCGCGACACTAATTTTTATGTCCCGAAGTTGGATGCCCAACATAATTAATTGACGAAATAATTAATTCAAAGAGAAATTAATTAATTCAAGAGAAATTAATTAATTCCCAAAGTTATGTGGCAGTGGAGGCCTGGCTGGATAGGTGTTGATGTCAGAGTTAATTAGAAATGCATTAATTCACCAAGAATTAATTAGAAATGCAATTTCCATAAGAAAAGGTGTGCTGCTGTCGAGAGTTGTTGAGGGGCTTAAAAAGACAAGACAACTCAATGGAAAGCAGTGCGACAGAGAGCGGTGGGCTCAAGGTGTGAGTTTGTTCCTTGAGCGGCTAGCGTGAGGGCCATGACGCAAGAAGAAGGTTGTTGAATGACATGAGGAGATGGAAGACGGCTATTGGACGCGACTGAGCGAATGAAATTGCGGGAAGATGGCAAGTTGGGCTCGACGATAAGCTATGGGAGATCATCGAAACTCGAAGACAGGCGGAACGAGGGTGCAGAGTAGAAATGAGCTGAAGCGGCAATGAGCAAAGAGCTCAGGAGATGCGTTTGAGCAATTGAGGGAGTCGTGCGTGAGCGGCCTTCGCTGACAAGGAAGCAAGGCGATGTCGAAGAGGTAGCCCAGGGAAGAAATTCCGGCGGTGTTGGTGGCGCGATGAAGCAGTGAAGGCGAGCGAAAAAGACGACCCGAGGAAATTATGAAACTGTAAGTCGAGATGCGAAACGGTGGCTTGATGATCGATGGGGACAGCAAAAGTATCGAGTCGAGGAAGAGTGACTCTGATACCAAATATGTTATGGGCTTATTTTGTTGAGATCGTTGGAGGTCGGGGATACAAGGGCAAGCCCTAGAATGGTGGAGGTGAAGAGAAAGTTAGAAGAAGCTTGGGGGAAGAAGAATAAGAAACCCTAGAGGAGGGGAGGGCTTAGAGAGAGAGAGAGGAATTTTAGAGAGATAAAAGAAAGTTCATATTCCATTGCTTAACTCCCTACATGAACCTAAGGGCCTATTTATAGGACCCCGGGTGACAAATTCGTCATTACATAAAATGCATAAAATATTAAAAACACTTAAACATTACAGTGACTCTAATAACGACGACAATGACTCACTACAACAGAACTCGATACATTTACTCGACTCAACCAATATATGACAATAATAAGAATATGATAATAAGATAACTGATGGAGAACCATAACACATAACAAAATTACTGAATCTTGAACCCTTAAATTCATTAATGTAATAAGCAATCAATAAAAGACGGTGTTGAATTGATGTGACGCTTTGACTCGAGTTTTTGCTTGACTTATAATGGGAACCAATGAAAGGGCATAGCAAGAACAAATTTTATGATAAGCCTTGCATTTAGACTTATATTAGAATCATGTGCATAAAATTGAAACACTTAAATCTTTCATTGATTACATCTTATGTCATTATGTAATTGAATCTATGTTATACTCCGTATTAGTCTAATAATTTTAGTTATTTCTGCTTGTATCACTCACTTTCCTGTCTTGCTAGTTTTGATTAATGTACACTAGTATATGTACATTTCTGTTTTCCCTGCTCTTATTTTATTTTTACTTTGTTCACTCGTTTATTTCAATGTTTTGAAACTTTTTTTCTTCTTGTTTTGAAATTTACCTTACCATTCGTGACTGTGCAGTCTGCTTCCTAAGCCCGATCTTCGTCAAGCTCCAGCTTCTGGATGTTTATCTTCTTGTTATGTCAGGTTCTATGTTTATGTTTTATTTCATTTATTGTCAGATATTTCTTTTATGTAATAATTGTGATCAATCATTTTCTTTGTTATCATGGACAACTGCTAGGCTAAATAATATATGTACTAGAATTTATCATTATTTGCATATTCATTCATCTGAGATGGTCATTGCATAAAATTTGTATAAGAACTCGTATCATGAGTGTTAATAAAATACATGTGCATCTATTTCTCACTACCCTATTTTAAAACTTCTGCATAAAAACAACTATTTTCCTTCAAATTAATTATTTTAAACCAAATTTTCAGTATCTCAGCCCCTGCTTAACAGGCATGGATTTTCTTTTCGCCCATGCTTGTAGCATCACGACCCGCTCGAAATGCACTCTGACTTTTGTTTAGACGGGTCGTGACACCTGTTCCCTCGCCTCCAGTGTCCAAGACTCAGTGACTGACTCTTTCATCCCGTAGACGATCCTCCTATGCATCGTAACCCACCTCGTGAGCGACGTTCTCCCGACCGTCTTAGTCTTGCTACACTACCACTGGACCTATCGGCCCTTCCTGCTATTTCTTGTAGTCCTCCAGAGTCGACTACCTACCTGAGGCTGCCTAGATACCTGAGTGGCAGGTTGATATGTCTGTCGAGTTGGAGGCACTTGAGCACACTCGTACATGAGATCTTATTTCTCTTACACTTGGTGCTGTTTTGATTACTTGCAAGTGGGTCTTCAAGGTCAAGACTCACTCCGAAGGATATGGAGAGGTGCAAGGCTCGACTAGTTGCTCGTGTTTTTTAGTAGGAGAAGGGGAGATACTATGACGAGGCCTTTGCTCCAATCACTCATATGACTACAGTTCAAGCCCTTATTGCAGTTGTAGTTGTTCGTCATTGGTCTCTGTCTCAGCTTGAAGTGAAGAATGTCTTTCTTCACGGTGATCTTCAGCAGGAGGTATACATGTTTTCTCCTCCTGGTTTATCCTTTCCTTCAGTCCTTATCTGCAGCTTGAGGCGAGTTTTTTATGGGCTCAAGCAGGCACCCCACGAGTGGTTTGCACGTTTCAGCTCAACTATTACAGCCGTCGGTTTCCATCCATATCCATATGATCCAGCTTTGTTCATGCACTCCTCTCGTGGTGGGACCCTTTTGTTACTCTACGTGTATGATATGATTATTACTGGTGATGATCCTTCTCATATGGCCTTCGTCAAGCATCACCTTCAGCAGCAGTTTCAGACGACTGATCTTGGACATATGAGCTACTTCTTGGGTCTTGAGGTCAGTTCTACAGGCCGCGGGTTTCAGCTCTCTCAGCAGCGTTACACATCAGATCTCCCAGCTCGAGCTGCACTTTCTGACTCTCGCACAGTGGACACCCCTATGGAGCTCCACATTCAGCTACACCCGGATGATGGGGTTCCACTCTCTGATCCTACTCCCTACCGTCATCTCGTTGGGAGTCTCGTTTATCACACCATTACTCGGCACGATATTGTCCATGTTGTTCATGTGTTGAGTCAGTTCGTTAGTGTGCCCACCTCTGTGCATTGCGGTCACCTGCTGCGGCTCCTGCACTCTATGGGCGACGACTTCTCACGGCCTTTTCTTCTCCAGCAGCAGTTATCTACAGCTCCGTGCTTACTCGGATCTTATCTGGGCTAGTGATCATGTTGATCTTCGCTCCGTCACTAGCTTCTGTCTGTTCTTGGGTTCTTCACTTATTGCATGGAAGTGCAAGAAACAGACTGGTGTTCTCGTTCCAGCACTGAGGCTGAGCTTTGATGTCTCTTCTCCAGATCTCACTCCACTCTATTGTGATAACACCGGTGTCATTCAGATTATTCTAAATCTGGTGAAATACTCACTCTCCAAGCATATCAGGGTGGATGCACTCTTCCTACATGAGCACTATGGTCGTGACACTCTTACCCCTTCTTTTGTTCCTTCCAAGCAGCAGATTACAAATTTGATGACAAAGCCACACACGAGGACACATGTCTATATATTGTCCAAACTCTCAGTGTATGATCCCTCATGAATTTGCGGGAGGGGGGATATAGTTTGTATTCTATGTGGTTAAATTAGCTTAGGCTCACCTAGGGTGTTGTGTACACCCTCCTTTATATATGTATATATATACTTGTTGCGGATCGCTCAAGACTCATGGTAGACCAGACTAAATTAAACTGTCTTAGCCCAGGAGCGGTCGAGCGCGCAAACAGTCACAGAAAATAGAAAGCTGGAAAAACAAATTTTTTAACGTGGAAAACCCGTCAACTGGGTGAAAAACCATGTGGTCGGATCTGTGACGGTCAAACCTTTACTATTTGTTGGTTGTTGTACAAAGCTTTCTCGAAGAACTCGAGGGCGACAGACCGCCTCTCGTTACAATTATTAAAAAGGGGGAAGAGCTCGGAGGGTGACAGGCTACCACTCGCGGAGCTAAGTATTTTTTTTTGTGAGTTGTCAGGAGCGATATGCTAGTCGCGCCTTGAAGTCCTCTGTTGGTGCTTGGAAGCAGGAGAAACTTGTTGCACTCGTTCTGATGTCTGGTACTTGGAAGCTCGGGTGGCGCGCTCGACGCGCCCTATCCTCTATAGTTTGTCTCCCGTTGTGCTAGCTTGTAATGGCTGACGTGCTGACACTTGGTGGGCTTGTTACTGAGTTGATGACGCTGGAAACACTGAGCGCGCTGCTCGCCTAAATGTAGTTGAGCGGTCCTTGACGGGCTATGAAGTTAGTCTTGTCAATCGTCGGTGGTGCGGGACGCGTAAACTTTGTGAACTCTGGCGGGCTTGGTCGACTATCACTGGGCAGGCCTGCGGTTGGCTCGATCGCCACACGAACAGGGGACGGATGACGACAGAAGGAAATTGTCGAACCTCCTGCGATCTTCAAAATGCTTGATGTACCTTGCAGGCGGGTTCAGCGGTCAAGATGGTCTTTGTCGGAGTGCACGAAGGTGCGCTTGGAACATTCTTGGCAGCAGAGCGCACGAAGGCGCGCTTGGAACGGCCTTGACGACGGAGCGCGCTTGGAGGAAGCACGCAAAGAGGAGGCGCGTGCGGGGGCGCGCAAGGAAGAGTCGAGCGTGGGAGCGCGCAAGGAAGAGGCGCGCGCGGGAGCGCGCAAGGAAGAGGCGCGCGCGGGAGCGCGCAAGGAAGAGGCGCGCGCAAGGAAGAGGCGCGCCCCGCGCGCATAAGAAAGAGAAATGGTGGAGAGAGAAAATCGTAGGAGGGGGAGAAAGAAAATCCGTACGAGGATTTTATGGGCCCAGCAGAGGAAGAAAATGAAAGGGAACGAGGGTCTATTTATAGAATCCAGGAGGGGCAAGCCGGTAATTTCCCCCAGATAACTACCAGACGGACAAATAAGAACGCACTGTTTAGAGCACACAGATCACCAATTTTACGCAAATGACGAAACCGCTCCCGGGCGGTTTTGAGTTCACCGGAAATGTAACCGCCCCTCCCACAAGGGGAGGGGCGGCCAGCAAGGCCTGCGACAAGGGAGGCGAGTCCCCGGACGAGGCCGGGCGGCAAGGAAGGCAGGACGGGGGGCAAAAATTGTCGCCTGTCCTGGTCGACAGAGAAGCTGCCCCCAAAGGGGGCAGTGGCTGGACAGGCGGCAGACATTGCCGCCAGCCTAGGGCATTAAAAACAGCAGGACGCGCGACAAAATTGTCGCCCGTCCCGGTCGAGAGGGAATCCGACACCAAAGGGGGCGGCTGCTGGACGGGCGACATTAATTGTCGTCCGTCCAGGGCGCTAAAATCGGCAGGACAGACAGCAAAATTGTCGCCCGTCCTGATCGGGAGGCAAGCCTCCCCAAAGGGGGAGGCAGCTGGATGGGAGACAGTAATTGTCGCCCGTCCAGGACGCTCAAATCGGCAGGACAGTCGTCCTGGTCGGGAGGGAAGCTGCCCCCAAATGGGGAGGCAGCTGGACGGGCGGCAAGAATCGCCTCCCGTCTAGGGAGTCAAAAAATGCAGGACGGGTGGCAAACCTGGCAGGGAGAGAAGCCGCCCCAAAGGGGGCGTCGGCTGGACGGCCGCCCATCCTGGGCAATTGGAAAGCCTCCCCCGACAGGGGAGGCGAGAGGATGGGAGGCCGTCTGTCTCTGGTGCAGTGGCAGAGGGGCAAGCCCCCAGCCGGCAAGCCACGTGCCACAAATACATGGACCTAAAATACTTAACCCTAACAACATTCTTAATAAAGAGTGATCTTTTGTGAACCAGGAAAAAATAATTAACTATGGGGAACTTTATTTCATAGGAAGTCTCAACTGCATAATAAATATATCATAATCTAATATACACTTACTCTACCACTAAAAACATTCACATGCCATCCGGCATCTTAAGAAAATAAAGTATTACTAGTTAAACTCCATAACCAAAGTCATCTTCTCTAATAAACTTCAGTAGTTAGAGAATTGTATACCTGAGGCATCCCACTCTCTGCCCGTAAAGCCCCATATTTTTGGCAAATGACTGGGCACAACCAATCATATGCCCGTCCTCGAGAAATATTCGAATTGCCTTGGCATCTCTCTCAGGGTCACCAGTAGCAAAGCCTTGGTATGCCATGTCAAAGAATGGAAAGTGATTCTTAACCTATTAAAAAAATGCATTGTTAAGGTAAAAGGTTAGCAGTTTGCAAACCATAAATGATAATGGAGAACGATACCAGATAAATTACCTACCTTGAACTGATATGATATCTCTCTCCACTGCTCTTCGGATGGATCAACCCCGGTGGGATTATGTGCACACGCATGAAGCAAAAAGAATGAACCATTGGGTGCATTCTGAGTGCAAAAACATTTGGAAAATTCAATATTGTGAACTCAAAAGTTGATTCAATAGACTAATTGTAAAGTAGATAGCAGGAAGCATATGATGTAATAGACTAATTGTAAAGTAAGAGATTGAATGAGCGTAGCAAAAGGATGGAATATCAATCTCTCTCTCTCTCTCTCTCTTCTTCTTCTTCTTCTTCTTCTTCTTCTTCTTCTTCTTCTTCTCTCTCTCTCTCTCTCTCTCTCTCTCTCTCTCTCTCTCTCTCTCTCTCTCTCTCTCTCTCTCAAAATTACCTTGACAACATAGATTCATTTACCTTAATATCATCCATCATGGCAGCAAAATCTAGTCCTTTAGTTTCTGGATGGTAATAGTGAAATGTCCTCTGAGGGACATGGGCGTCCCTCCAAATATTATGATGACTGTTAAAATAATCACGTCAGTAATTAATATGCTCAGATAACAGTTCCTTTAGCACCTTCACATTAGAAACCATATAAATCAATGTGCATGTAAAATAAGCAAAATTGTTTATAATCATTCGATAGGTTGGAGTAGGTTGGAGCGCTAGAAAGTACTCGGTAAAATTCTATACTATAAAGAACAAATGAACAGAAGATCACTTACTTTGCCCAAGTCGGTACAGGTATATAAATTTGTGAATCAGGTAAGAAACGTCTCTGAAAATCTGCAAAAAGCCGGCATGCACCAGTTCCTGATAGAGCTTGAACAGATGCAATGCGTTTGTTTTTTAATAACTCGGAATCATCCCCATATGCTAACTTCAATGCCTCTTCAATCATCTTGATGCTACCTCCCATTGGAAGGTATTCCCTGGAATTCAAAGTCCCACTTTATTGATATTCAAAATTTCAAATGTAGAAGTCGATTTTCTATTCTCATCTTGAATAGATGTTCACGCACATTGTTTCTATAATATGATCTTTAAATAATTTTTCTATTTTTGCCACGCAGCAATCTTAACATTATCATTTTAAGATGGTCAGCTTGAATATTGATGGAGACTTGTATGTCGAAATTTTACACTAAAAACTAACTAATACATATTCATAATTACTTACAACTCAATCTCATTAATGATATGACATAAGTTAAATTTGATTAGCATGGAACAAACTTGATTTGTGTCTATTAAATGTCATAAAAGGCCAATTTAGGGTAATTATAGTAATACCAAATATTCCCCATGACATATTTTGCGATTAATAAATTTTGAGTTCATGACTATATTGTAAAACCAATCACTAGGTCATTAATAAAGTACAAAAAATTAATATTAAACAAATCACACCAATTCCGGTGCATACTTTATGTAGAGTAATTAGGCAATAAAACCAAGAGGTAGTCACATATCAAATTCAATGATTTAGCGCGGCAAATACATTCAATCCTTAGCTAGTTATACAAATTATTAATTTTCTAACAATTAAATACATAAATTTACTCAAATCACTTTCCAAAATTAAAATAGATAAATTATAGTTGATCCCAGTAGTGATATTATAATAAGTGGACATAATCTAATCTAATCGGTTCAAAAGATGATCACGATATTGTACATGTCAACAGCTATCTCATGCTAAATTGGACAAAATCTAATCTAATCATACACGAAGAATTTTCCAGGGATCACTATCTTAGTAATGTTGACACTGATGGAGATTGCAACACACATCGACCTAAGCGATGATCAGAGTCATTCATTTTATGCGGATTGACGATCCGAGAATTTTAGTTTTTTTTTTTGTATTTTTGTGATTTTTATTTTCATGTATTCTAAACACCGTCATGATCGGAGAATCATAACAGTCCATGATGACCCTCTAGCCTATAAGTAGGGGTAGATGGATCATATTTGGATCATTGAAAGTTGGAGTAAAAAAGAAATTACTCCTTTCGATCACCCGGGGCTGAACCCGGAACCCAAGTGCCGAAGCTTGGATTTATCCCTTCCTCTCCCTTGGCCGGCCACCACTATTCCCCCTACCACCATTTGCTTGCAGCCCTCCCTCCTCCACTCCCTTGTCGTAGAACCACCCCTCTCCATCTCTCTCCACATAGCTGACCACCCCCCCCCCCACAATTCCCCTCTCCAAACACCACCCCAAACACACCCAATATCCCCTCTCATCCACCTCTAGTGATCGCCGGAAAACCAGCTCCGGTGATCCCGGAAAATCACCTTTGGTGATCCCCCTCCAATCCCCTTATCAATTCCTCCATTTTCAGTTTTTCGGCGATCACCAGAAAACACCTCCGACCACCTCTACAACAACCAGCCTCCTGACAACCAACCCCACCCCTCAACCACCAGATCCCACTTACCACACCATTATCTCTGTTTCCTTAAATTCAGGATCACTCTTCCTAAATTTACTCCACCCCTCCCACTCATCCACTTTCCCAATTAATCCCTCACAACCTCTATCCCACGACAACCCTTAGTTGCTTCTCAAAACAACCCCCAACCCTTTAATACTTGTCAATTAGAGCCTTCCCACTCCGGTTTCTGGATATTTGTTACGTGCCTAAATTTGAATTATAATTGTTTCTACCAATTCTCATGCATAGCTTGCAATTGTCCATTGTTGTAACTGTTCCCTCCTACGATCGTTATTGTAATGGCTATAAAAGCCTTTGTTGTGTCGAGTAAATCTATTGATGAAATGAAATTGTGACTCCTCTCTCTGTTCTGAATCCATTAATGGTACGCCATTAATAACTCTCGGATCTCTCCCAGATTGGAGACTCCGTTCTTCCCTCAGGTTCCGCCTCGGGAAGGATTTTCCTCTTCGCATAGGATCCCAAAAAAGATCGTAACAGTGGTATCAAAGCTGATTGTTCCACTGACCGCTAGCTAGCTGATTTCATGTCGATGCTCGCCGACCGCTGCATGTCCCTCTTCCCCGAGGGTTTTGATGCTTGCGTCCGGAACATCAAGGAATGTTATGATGCTCTTACGCCCGAACAACCAAAGATCAATTCGACTACTTGATCCACCAGCTCAATGAGTTCTAGCTCGTGATACCTCCAACGCCACTGCTGCCGCCACCATCGTTGTTGCCGTAAAAGGTTGCTATCTTGTTCATTGTCCACACCGCAACCTCTCTGCAAACTGCAATGATGGTTAAGCCACATCAAACAACTGCCCTTGAATCCATTGAAGAAGGCAGTCTGTTACGAGCCTACTTCTGTAACAGCGGTAACTCGCTGAAGTAGTGGTCGGAGGCGGAGATGATGGTGGTAGTAGGGGATACCGTGGAGCCGGAACCGCGGCTGCCTAGGCGGGGTTGCTCGTTGGAGGAGAGAGCAACCAAGATCTCACAACAAGAGACAAGAACTAGACTTCATTCATTGATGACTTCATTACAAGACTTCATGGGCTTATATAAGAGCCCCAATGGCATGAACGTAAATAACTGGAAAACATAAAACATTAAAGACTCGACCAGACTAATAAACGAAATGACTCGACTAATACATTTGACTCAATATAATACTGGACTCAATAAAACTAGGTACTTGACGTACTGGATCCCTAACATCTCATCCGTCCTCGAAATCGAGTTTGCTCTCAAACTCAAACTCCACGTGGAGGACCGCATCATCTGGTATCTTGATCTCTCTCCAGAATAGCGTCCAATAGTGTGTCGCGTCGTCGGGAGCTTCGGCAAGGAGCTGCGGTGTTGTCAAAGCAATGGACAACGGCTGGAATGTGTCTGATGGAGCTGTTGGAGCGACAATGAGCATAAATAACACGGAGGCCGGAGGAACGATGGAAGACAACAAGAACGGATCCGTTGGAGTTGGAAGAAAAGGTGCCGGCTGGCCCAGGGCCGGTAGAGGAGGCAGCGAGATAGCCGAAGGAACCGACAGAGCAGGGGTCGGCGGAGCAGTGTTCGGCGGAGCAAGTGCCGACAAAAGTTGCCGTGAGGTGATTGGGGCAAGTTGAGTTGGGGCTGACAAGGCAATGACTGACATCAGCGACAGAGTGGCGATTGCATTGTCCTGCGGTGGCGGTGGAATGAAGGGCCGATGTTTACTTTTAGCGAGTATGTCTTTGTAGAGGACCATGATGACGGCGCCGAGACGATGTGTCTCGTGAGCGAGTCGATTAGCCTCTGAATCATAAAATGGGGTTAACGTTGATATCTTTGTAATGATAAAATAAAGTTAATTAATTATTGAAACAGTAATCAATTAAATGGTTGGTGGTTTGATGGGCTAGGTGTGAATAGACAGCAAGAATAATCAAAAAAGATGAGAAGAGCTGGATAGAGGAATAATTAAATTCCTCTTGAAATAGGCTGACAGGTTGATGGGGGAAGGGGAAATAAACCGGGCATTTAATAGATTAAAAAGTTAAATAAAATAGGAGCTGCAGGAAGGGAATGAGACATTGAATGGAAGGAGGTGTGGGCTCCACGTGAGCTTTGAATGAGGTGTGGGTTGCTGACCCGGCAGATAGGCGGTGGGCTACACAAGGAAATGAAAGGAGGTGGGGTCCAATGGATCAGTTGGGTAAAGTAATGAGCATTATTTAAAAAAAGAAAAATTAAAGGCTTTTGCGGGTGGACTGTGGAGGGATGTGGTTAAGGGGTTTAAATATAGAAATAAATCGGATGGAAGAGGGAAGAATTGTGGGGTCCACGGAGTAAGGGAAATTAAAGAGGTGTGTTGCTGTGTTTTTTTTGCGGGGGTGGGCTCGATGAAATGCAGGAGTGTGGGCGGCTCGAGAAACTTCAAGTAAAGAAGATGTCGGTGACGCTGACGGCTTGGACGTGGGAAGAAGGGGCAGACAGTCGTTGATCCAGGCAAAGAGGATGCGTCGACCGATTTGCTGGATGCTGTAGACGACGGCGTCTGGTCGGCGGAACTGCGACCGGAAACCATAGCGGCTGCGGGTTCTGCGGATTTTGCGGCTGAGGTTGGAACAGCGCATGCCAACGACGAGGGCTTGCTGGCGGCGATGTCGCTGGAGCAGTCTATGGAAAGGAGCTGGCACAGAACGTCGTTGTTGGTGCCATAGAGGTCGAAGCGGCGTGGAGGGGACCTTACCCTGTTGAAATTGTGAGGGCAAAGGAAGATTCGAGTGGTTGAAGACTCGAACGAAGGAAAGAGTAGCAGTGGAAGACGACTGGCTGTGGGGGTGGCTTGTTGTGGTCGAATGGAGGGAGTGGAGGCAATGTGTGCAGCGGGAGATGAATGACAGCGGTAACAGTGGTGGTGGCTCTGATACCAACTTGTTACGGGCCTACTTCCGTAACAGCGATAACTCGCCGGAGTAGTGGCCAGAGGCGGAGATGATGGCGGTAGTGGGGGATACCGTGGATCCAGAATTGCGACTGCCTGGGCGGGGTTGCTCGTTGGAGGAGAGAGCCATCAAGATCTCAACAAGCGACAAGAACTAGACTTCATTCTTTGATGACTTCATTACAAGACTTCATGGGCTTATATAAGAGCCCCAATGGCATGAACGTAAATAACTGGAAAACATAAAACATTAAAGACTCGAACGAACTAATAAACGAAATGGTTCGACTAATACATTTAACTCAATATAATACTGGACTCAATAAAACTAGGTACTTGACGTACTGGATCCCTAACACAGTCATCATCTAAAATCAAAAGTGAAGGCCTCGCAGAAGCTCAAGGTGATGGACCTTTGGCTACTGGAATCGTCTGTGGCAGCAACACCCCTGACAAGGTTGGTATTCAATCATGGAGGGCAACGACAAATGTTTAATCTTCTCTTGATCGTTGAGGGCAAGGATTTTTTGAAGGGAAGAGATCTGTTACGTACCCAAATTTGAATTACAACTGTTTCTGTCATTTCCCCAGCGTAGCTTGCAATTGTCCGTTGTTGTAACTGATCCCTCCTACGATCGTTGTTGTAATGGCTATAAAAGCCTTTGTTGCGTCGTGTAAATCTATTGATGAAATGAAACTGTATGTTACTTCTCCTCTTCCTCTATTCTGAATCCATTGATGGTGCGCCATTAACAACTCTCAAACCTCTCTGGCTCTCCCAGATTGGAGTCTCCTCTGTTCTTCCCCCAGGCCCCGCCTCAGGAAGGGCATTCCTCCTCTTCGCTTACGATCTCAAAAAGGATCACAACAGTGGGATCAGAGCAGGCCGTTCCTTCGACCGCTTGCTGATTTCATGTTGATCCTTGACGATTGTTGCATGTCCCTCTTCCTCGAGGGCCTTGATGCTTACGCCCGGAACATCAAGGAATGTTACGATGCTTATGCTCGGACAGCCAAAGAGTAATTTGACCGCCTGATCCAACAGCTCAATGTGCTCTGACTCGCAATACCGCCAATGCCACTGTCGACGTCGTCACCGTAGCCGTTGTCTTAAGAGGTTCTCGCTCATCGCCCACACCGCAACCTCTCCACAAACTACAATGATGGTTAAGCCACACCAAACAATTGCCCTTGAATCCATTAAGGAAGGCAGTCATCATCTGAATTCAAAAGTAAAGGTCTTCCAGAAGCTCAAGGTGACGGATTTTTGGCTAATGGAATTGTCCATTGCAGCAAGCCAGCAACACCACCGATAAGGCTGGTATTCGATCATGAAGGACAACAACAAATGCTTAATCTTCTCCCGATCCTTGAGGGCAAGGATTTTTCGAAGGCGGGAGATCTATTACATACCCAAATTTGAATTATAATTGTTTCTGCCATTTCCCCCGCGTAGCTTGCAATTGTCCATTGTTGTAACTGTTCCCTCCTGCGATTGTTATTATAACGGCTATAAGGGCTTTTGTTGTGTCGTGTAAATCTATTGATGAAATGAAACTGTGTTACTTCTCCTCTACTTCTATTCTGAATCCAATGCTGGTGCCCCATTAATAACTCTCAGACCTCTCCCAGATTGGAGACTCCTCCATTCTTCCCCTAGGCACCGCCTCAAGAAGGGCTTTCCTCATCTTCGCTTGCAATCTCAAAAAAAGATCATAATAGTGGTATCAAAGCTGGTCGTTCCTCCAACCGCCCGTTGATTCCATGTCGATGCTCGACGACTGCTGCATGTCCCTCTTCCTCGAGGGATTTGATGCTTGCGTCCGGGACACCAAGGAATGTTATGATGCTTATGCCCGGACAGCCAAAGAGCAATTCGACCGCCTAATCCAACAGTTAAATGCGCTCCAGCCCGCAATACAGCCATCGTCACAGCCGAAGTTGCCACCATCGCCGATGACGCAAGAAGTTTTCGCTCATTTCCCAAACCACAACCTCTCCGCAAACTGCAATGATGATTAAGCAACACCAAACAATTGCCCTTGAATTTGTTGAGGAAGGTAGTCATCTTCTGAATTCTAAAGTGAAGGCCTCCCAGAAGCTCAAGGTGACGGATCATTGGCTAATGGAATCGTCAGAGGCAGCAACATCACCGATAAGGCTAGTATTCGATCCTGGAGACGATGACAAATGTTTAATCCTCTCCTGATCATTGAGGGCAAGGATTTTTCGAAGGGGAGAGATCTGTAACGTACCTAAATTTGAATTAGAATTGTTTCCGCCATTTCCCCTGCGTAGCTCGCAATTGTTTATTGTTGTAATTGTTCCCTCCTGCAATTATGTTTTAACGACTATAAAAGCCTCTATTGTGTCGTGTAAATCTATCGATGAAATGAAATTGTGTTACTTCTCTTCCTCTGTTTTGAATTCATTAATGGTGCGCCATTAATAACTCTCGAACCTCTCCCAGATTGGACACTCCTTTGTTCTTCCCCCAGGCTCCGCCTCAAGAAGTACTTTCCTCCTCGCATACGATCCCAAAAAGGATCGTAGCAGTGATATCAGATCTGGCAGTTCCTCTGACCGCCTGCTGATTTCATGTTGATGCTCGACGATCGACGCATGTCCCTCTTCCTAGAGGGTCTCGATGCGCTCCTACTCACGATACTGCCAACGCCGTTGCCTCTGTTGTTACCATCGCTGTTGTCGCAAGAGGTTGCTATCCCGCTCATCGCCCACACTGCAACCTCTCCACAAATTGCAATGATGGTTAAGCCACACCAAACAATTGCCCTTGAATCCATTTAGGAAGGTAGTCATCATCTGAATTCTAAAGTGAAGGCCTCCCAGAAGCTCAAGGTGACGAATATTTGGCTAATGGAATCGTCTGTGGCAGCAACACCGCCGATAAGGCTGGTATTCGATCCTAGAGGAGGACAAATGTTTAATCTTCTCCTGATCCTTAAGGGCAATAATTTTTCGAAGGGGAGAGATTTTGATGCAGGACAGGAGCCACAACTGCCTGCCACCCTAGCATCGGCACCAGGGGGCCACCTTGGAATCCGCGGATCAGTTGGTGATGAGAGCTCTGCTGAAAGACTCTTATCTAAGAGGTCGGGTGTTCGATCCCGGGCCTCAACAACCTGTCGTGTGGTGCTGACTCCATCGCAAAGAGCAGTTTGGGGTGTACAGTCTGCGGACCTGATGAAAGCCGCCTTGGCGGACTCCAAGGTGGGCCCCCTGGTGCCGATGTCAGGGTGGTAGCCGTGGGTATGCAATACACATCTAACTACTCTTATCTCAAGTGATCTCTCAACGTCACTCCCCAAACCATCCTCTATTGTGATTATAATCTCCTTGATTTTATCCTCAACCTCAGTGATCGGCTCATCATCCTCAATGAGTAGATTCTGCGTGGGGCACTGCGCAGCCACGTGGCATCTACCAGAGAATCTAAAACATTGAATGCCCCTGGGCTTAGGAGCACTCGTGAGAATTGCCTTCTCTTTCACATCGGCAGGTGCATGAGTAAGTAGGTGCGGCTGGGGTGATCTCCTAAATGCAGTGTTGTTCGTGCGCGCAGGTGCCTATCTCGACCTCGTAGAGCGGAGGTACTGCTTATACTCCAAAGCTAACTGAAAAAATTGCTCGACTGTCTCAAGACGGTGGGGAATGAGCTCTCTACGAATATCAGTCATCAACCCTTCTTAAAAGCGGGATGTTGTCGTTATGGGCTCCTCTAAAATGTCACTCCAAACGACCAACTCATCAAAGCGGGGCATGTAGTCGGTAACAGAGAGGGTCCCAGTCGAAGAGCATATAGTTGGTCCAGGAGTTGGTCTAGGTAAGATGAGGGTACGTATCTATCCTTCAACCTTTGCTTTCGCCTATCTCGTGATGGGGAAATAGTCATTGCGGTCTAGACTCCTTCCAAGACTCGACCAAAACATATTCGTCGGACCGTGAAGCTTCATCTTTTGCGAAGCGGACTCGATGCACGTCACTCATCTCGTACCACTCAAAGTAGTGGTTCATGTTTAAGAGACAGTCATTGAAGGCCTTCGAATCCAGATGACCATCGAAAGGAGGAGTGTCGATGTAGACACATCAGGTGAAGTCGTCCTTCTGGGGAGGGCTCCACAAAGGGGCTCTTAGCAATCCTCATAATAATTATCGTGTTTGTAGTTGTGTCAAGCATGTGGGAGACCGCGCTCTCTATAAACTAGATCATAATAGTCTTCATGATCATGATCGCAGTGACCGGGTTGGCTTCCATGATTCCTCTGACCCAGTGGGGAGGATGTCTGGCATAGGTGGGGCCCTATCATCGCTCATGAGTGTGGTCGGGGCTCCACCTCAAAGGTGGCATGGGCCCCTGATGGAGAGCCTCCTGATGATGTTGATCAAGAGGGGGAGGAACAACCTTAGGCCAAATGTTGGGGGGAGGATGCACGTCAGGGTCTCCCTTGGGAGGGTCGCCCAGCTGCGTTGACGTCTCACTCAGATCCTCTATAATTTTAATACCGTGTTCATCTCGGTGGCGACATGACGGAAATCCTCGAAAAGGGTTCCTAGGGCATCAAAATGATATAAGACTAATCCGGGGGCATGCTTGAATTCAAGCTAGCCGCCCGGTCATTAGTTGCACGGTGATCAAACATAGGGGATCTAAAAAACCTACTACTACAGAGCATAAAAGTGGCTTAAACCTGGTTCTGATACCAATTGATGTAGGGTAAGCTTGTGAGTGCACAACTATAATGCAATCATAACGTAAGTGTAGGGAAAGACAACTCTCTTTTCCTAACCCTGAATGCGAGAGATGCAACAACCAATGACGATTTTTACATATAAAAATAGAAGAATAAATCACATGAAATTATTTTAAAAGAGGCAAAGTAAGTTCTTTAAGCAAAAAGGTTTTGGATTTCCTCCGCGTGGAAGGCCAAAGCGCACGGCGAATGATTCCTGTAAATCACGTATTAATCCAAAAATAAAATGCTACAAGTGCGAGAGATCTGACGAAAAATAATTCACAATCACATAAATAAGTGTAGAGAACGCGAAGTAAATAATACTCACAAAGTAAGAGGAGACCGTAGCGTGGAGATCCATTGTTCCCAGAGATAGAGGTTGTTCGGAGGAAGATTGCATTGTGGCTGGAATCAAGGAATCAGTGGGGAAAATTCAGAATTTGGAGACCAGATTCCTCGATGGTTGCATTGCGTCTCCTAGGAAAGGATGGCGCTTCGATAAAGCTTTGCGTGGGGGAAGCGGGGCGTGGAACCAGTGAGGAGAAATGGGAATCCATGGGGATAGGTCGCATGTATCGAGGGTTGTGGTCCCAGGGAAGACTATCGAGTAGTTCCTGAAGGTCACAACCTCACGGGTGGTTCCTTTTTGGAGGAAACCTAGGAGTGGATTACCGAGGGGTAGCATGCCTTTGTTGGGTGGGATTCATGGGGAAATTGGACCAAGGGGAAAGCGTGGGTTGTTGGGATGTAGTGGGAGAACTGAAATAGGGGCGGGAGTTGTTTGGTAGGGGGATTTGTAGGGAGATTCAAGGAGGCGGGTTGCGGTGGTAAGAAGAAGATACAAGAGATACAAGGGGGTTACCTGGGAGTCGTCTGTTAGTGTTTCTATGGTGATCTGGAAATAGTACAACAGTTAGTCTTGTTGCCAACACGATATGAGCCTATAGGGTCGTGTATAAGAGTGTTTGGAGGAATTGGAGGAATGATTGTGTTTGCATCACTCATATGTGATATGAATAAATGAACTATACTATGACATAAAGGACATGGACGGGTTGCATTGAGTGTGTGTCAACACACGTCGAGTGTGTGTCAACGCACGTCGAGTGTGTGTCAACGCACGTCGAGTGCGTATTGACGCACGTCGACTGCCTATTGACGCGGCCGAGCTCGAAGTCAAAGTGAGTTCTTAATTGACGCTACGCCGAGTAGATATCGACCCAATGTCGAGTTCTACTTGTCGGAGGCGCGTCAAATGCGCGTCGACACAAGTTGCGTCAAGTGTCGTCGAGTGCTTCTCGACGTTGTGTTGAGTTCTTATCGACGCACGTCAACTGCAAGTCAACGCATATCGACGCAACGTCGAGTTCTTGGGAATTTCGATGGTTTTTATCTATTTGATATCTTTGGGTATAAATAGACTTGGAAAAGGGTATTCCTGTGCGACTTCGGTGTGTGCTTTTGAAGTCGTCACTTGAGCTGAACCCAAGATCCCGTCGTAACTTCTTGTCGCCGTCTCTCCTGAAAACGAATCTCGCAATTCATGCAAATGCAAAGAGCACTCTTTCTCCAACCCAGTTCTTGTGGGATAAGACCTTAGGGTTCTCTACCATTCGTGTGGATATCTGTAGAGTCGCAGATCTATTTCTGCGTGGACTCAACCGCCTACTTTTTGGACTAAATCTTTGGAGCATCTTGTTTGAGTAAAGACGCAATCCCTCTCAGGTACTATGCATTTGTTATTACTCTTTTTTCTCAATTCTTGGACATCGCAAGATCCTTTACTGTTTAGGGTTTTTCTTGTATATTTATTCTGTTGCGCACATATGATGTGATGTTTCACTCAAGTATAGAAAACCCAACATTGGTATAAGAGGGAGATTCGTGATCCAGTGCGTGTAAATCAGGAGATTTAGAGCTATTCTAAATTTCCAGATTTATTCTTGGAACATAAATTGTTGATGATTTTCTACATGAAATCAGTGGTGGTTTTTCAAATAATTAGTCAAGGCTCCGCCACGCACCCCGCAAGGGCTCTGCCCCTTGGCCCCGCTCGCTGATCGGTCAGCGAGACCACCGCCACGGGCGCTGCCCCTTGGAACCCCGCCAAGAACGTCTGTGACTTGCTACGATTTTCATATTTCAGAAATGTTTTTGCCTTAGCAGTAACCGTCTCTCTATGTAGTTTGTGAAACCAAATACTGTCATGAATTTTGAATTCGACAATGAGAGACGAGCTAGTCTAGTGTTATAAGAATGATTGTTTGTGGTTGTGTCCAATACATGTAAATCCAAAGATTTAGAAATTTTCTAAATGTTCAGATTTAACCTTTTTTACATCAAGTGTTGATTTTTTTTGCGCACATCTGGGATATATATGGAATGTGAATATTGTAATTTTATGTTTTGTAAATGTACACATTGATTAAACATTAATCATGATCAAGTGTTAATCAAATAGCTGAAAATCCCTTGATCTAATATTAAGTATATAGATGCCTTCTGATGGATGTCACTATTCCTGCCTCGATCGATGAAGTGTGGGTTTGCGAAAGTAAAGTGCATTAATTTATCTTGGTAAGGGTGCGAGCGGATAATTGTGATATCTCGCTGTCGACATCGGGTCCAACTTAACTAGATGACCTCAAATGTTGAGTGTCTAGAGGCATAGGGTTAGCATGCACCATATAATGGATATGAATAAAGAGTTATTCATCAACCATACAAAAGTTGCATGATGATGCAATTGGCAAATGTTGTCTACCTAAATAACCACACTATGGACGATCAACCAAAGTTGGCTTATGGTGTTGGTGGAATACAAATCTTATCCACTACAGAGTAGCTCACATAAACTCTTTGAAGTGATATTGAGAGCTATCAATTTGATTAAAATAGTGGGAATTTTTAATTAAAGTCTGTATTAAAATAAACTATATTTTGAAAATATAGTACTAAAATTATTTTGCATAATTTTGTAGAAATTTCATGGCAAGTGAATCTCACTCAACCTTGTCCCTGAGAGCCGTCCTTGAGAAGGACAAGCTCAACGGGAATAACTTCCTAGACTGATATAGAAACCCGAGAATTATTCTCAGACAAGAACGCAAGTTCTATGCCTTGAAAGAGGATCCCCCTGAAAAGCCCACCGGGAATTCATCCCAAGCAGACAAAGATGTTTTTAAGAAATATCAAGATGATTCCTTAGATGTTGAATGTCTTATTCTTGCTACCATGACCTCTCAGCTTTAGTAACAACATGAGACCATGTACGGTAATGAGATAATTGAGCACCTGAAGAAAATATTTCAAGAACAAGCTCGGCAAGAGAGGTTCAACATCTCTAATACATTATTTCACTACAAGATGGGGGCTCGAGACCCAGTGAGAACTCATGTACTCAAGATGATTGGGTACATTGAAAACCTTCAGAGAATGGGTTTTCCCTTGAGTCAAGAGTTGGTCACTGATCTGCTCATGCAATTGTTGTCAGACATTTATGAGTAGTTCGTCTTGAACTACAACATGAATGAGATTGACAAGACACTGCCCGAGCTCTTGGGCATGTTCAGAACTACCAAAAACAACATAAAGAAGGTCAAGCATGCTAGTCTCATACTGATGGTACATAAAGACAAGGGCAAGGGATCAAAAAACCAAGGTAGGACCTAAGTCATCTCTTGATCACAAGTCTTCGGCACTGAAAAGAAGGGTCTGGCGAAGGAAGGGAAGTGTCACCACTGTGATAAAGCAGAGCATTAGAGGAGGAATTATTTCCTCTTGAGGATCTGCAGAAGAAGAAGGGAAGTGTGACTTCCGCTTTAGGTATTTATGTTATAGAAATAAATTTTTCTTCTCTTTCATCTTGGGTATTAAATATCGGATGTGGTTTTCACATTTGTACAAATGTGCAGGAACTGGGAAGAAGAAGACTATTAGGTAAATGAGAGATAGACCTGCGCGTTGGAAATGGAGCAAGAGTTGTTGTCGTTGTTGTAGGTGTTTATTGTCTTTCTTTGCCCACTAGGCTTGTGACTGAACTTGATAATTATTATTTCATTCCCCCATAATTCGAAACATTATATCCATTTTATGTTTAGACATGAAAAATTTTCATTTATAATTAAGAACAATTGTTGTTTAATATTTATGAATGATGTTTGTTATGATGTAGTTTAATTGTTTAATGGTCTATATTTTTGAACTTACAACAGACGATCTATAACGTATAAAATACTAAGTGGCTAAAAACTAATGACTCGAATCCTACATATCTTTGACATTTTCGTTTGAGTCATATAAACGAGAAGCGCATATCCAAGCTCCATAAAGATTGGACTGTTGGACTCATTTGATTATGAATTATTTGAGAGATGCGAGTCATTTTTATTAGGCAAGATGACTAAAGCCTCTTTTACTAATCATACTTAGAGGGTTGATGATCTTTTGGGTGTTGTACATAGTGATGTATGCAGACTTAGGAGTTCTATAGCTAGAGGTGATTTTCACTACTTTGTTACATTTATTGCTGATTTTAGTAGATACAGATATATATTTCTTATGAATAACAAATTCAAAATCTTTGAAAAGTTTAAAGAGTTTAAGAATGAATTAGAAAACTCCCTGGAAAAAAAGATAAAAACACTTTGATCTGATTGAGTTGGCGAATATTTGAGTCATGAGTTTCGTTATCATCTGAAAGAGTATAATATTGTATCACAGCTCACTCCACCTGGAACACCGCAGCATAATAGTGCTTTCGAGGGGAGGAATTGTGCTTTGTTACACATTGTGCAATTGATGATGAGTCATGCAGATTTGCCCATTTCCTTTTGGGGATTTCCTTTAGAGATTGTTGTTTTCACTTTAAATCGTGCTCCGACAAAAACGGTTCTAAAGACATTATATGAGATAGATATGTACTGGGAAGCGTCCTAGTATTTCTTTTATAAAGATTTTGGGCTATGAGATATACGCGCGACGATAAATGCTTGACAAACTTGAACCCAAGTCAGATAAGTGTTATCTTGTGGGGTATCCAAAGGAAACTAAAGGGTACTACTTCTACCTACCATCTGAGGGCAAAGTGTTTGTCGCAAAGACTGGTGTATTTCTTGAAAAAAAATTCTTATCCAGAAAGACTGTAAAGGTAGAACTTGAAGAAGTTCAAGAACCACAAACAATAGATGAATCTAAATTGAAGCTTGAGCAAGGACTACAAGTTGTTGTAGCTAGAGAGTCAGCTCAAAAATACAAGTCTTACGTAATTTGATAGATCGAGATTTGAGTCGGAAAGATATGGATTTCTCGTGTCTCAAATAGGTAATGTGTTACTTATGGATCATAATGATGAGTTTGCAACCTACCAAGAGGCTATGTGTGGGTCAGACTCCAAGAAGTGGCTTGAGGTCATGAAATCTAAAATGGACTCCATGTACGCAAACCAAGTTTGGGTCTCGGTGGAACCACACGAAGGGACACGACCCATAGGGTGCAAGTGGGCCTTCAAGAAGAAGACCGACATTGATGAGAATGTACAGACATTCAAAGGGCGATTAGTGGCTAAAGGTTTCAAGCAAATACATGGTGTTGATTATGATGAGATCTTTTCTCATGTTGTTATGGTTAAGTCCATCAGAATTCTGTTTGTTATTACTGCGTATTATGACTACGAGGTCTGGCAAATGAATGTCAAAATGACTTTTCTTAATGGAAACCTCTTGAGGAAGTGTACATGACACAACCCGAGGGTTTTGTATCTCCAGATGAAGTCGCTAAAATATGCAAGCTGCAGAGATCAATTTATGAATTGAAACAAATGTTTTGAAGTTGAAATCTACGTTTTGATGACAAAAACAAATAGTTTGGTTTCATTAAGAACGAAGATGAGTCTTGTGTTTATAACAGGATTAGTGAAAACATTGTTGTTTTCCTGATATTATATGTAGATAACATACAACTGATCGAGAATAACATTCTAACCCTATGAGCTGTTAAGAACAACCTAGGGAACTGTTTTTCTATGAAAAACTTGGACGAAACGACTTATATACATGGTATTAAGATCTATAAAGATAGTTCGGAAAAGTTGTTGGATTTGACCCAAAATGCATACATGAGAAGATGTTGAAATGGTTCAGTATGCTTGAGTCCAAAAAGGGATTCTTACACATATTTCATGGTGTGAGTCTCTCTAAGGACCAGTATCCTAAATTTTTGGAAGATAAGGATCGCATGAAGTGTTGGGTTTTTTATACAAGAGTGGAACAACACATCACATGTATGCAGCGGAATAAATTTATAAGAACAGCCCAAAAGAGTAAAGGATTTTATGATATCTACGAATCAAGAAATAAGAATAAATAACAAAGGCATTATACCTAAGTGAGATTGAGTTTCTACTCAATCAAGATGCTACAAAGATCTCTTCCACTAAGATGGCAGACGACTGAGTCTACGCAGAAATTGATCCATGACTCTACAGGTATCCACATGAGTGAAGGAGAATCCCAAGATCTTGCACCACAAGAATAGGGTCAGAGAAAGAATGCTCTTTGCGTCTCCACAAATTGCTAGATTCATTTCCAAGAGAGACGGCTACAAGAAGAAGTCACGACGGTTACTAGAATTTGGTACAAGCGACGGCTTCAAAAGTACACAGAACTCACATACAGGAAAGCCCTTTTTTCAAGTCTATTTATACCCAAGAATATCAAAACGACAATAGCCCCCTTTAGAAATTCGTCAAAGCTCAACTTGCGTCGATATGCGTCGACTTGCACTTGACATGCGTCGATAAGAACTCGACGCAACGTCGAGAAGCAGTCGACGACACTTGACACAACTACATCGACACGCAGTCGACGTATTTGGGCCAAATAGAAGTCGACGTTACGTCAACATCTACTTGACGTAGCAATGACTAAAGACCCGCGACGATTTTGAGCTCGACTGCGTCGACAGCCAGTCAACGTACGTTGATACGCACTTGACGCAACCCGTGAACTTCCCTCAAGTCATAGGATCTGCCTTTTACTTATATCTCATATGAGAGAGGGTAACACAATCCTTCATCCACCTTTTTCAAACACTCTTATATACGACCATATAGGCTCATATCGCATTGGACGCGAGACTACCTGTTTGACTACTTACAGATCACCAAAGAAATACTAACATGAAGTTGATTACCAATTGAATCAATCATATATGCAATATTATGTATTAGACCTGATGGCTCATATGCTTTGAGCATGACTAGAAGATATCAGTTTGATCCCGGTGATAGTCACTGGACAGCCGTCAAGAATATCCTGAAGTGCTTATGAAAGAATAAAGATGTATTCTTGGAGTTTGGTGGAGAGAAAGAGCTCGTTGTAAAGGGTTATACGGATGCTAGCTTCCAAACTGATATGGGCAACTCAAAGTCTCAATCAGGTTTTGTCTATTATCTGAATGGAGGAGTTGTAAGGTGGAAGAGTTTCAAGCATCAGACAGTTGTTGATTCTACAATTGAGGCCGAGTATATCGCTGTTGTAAATACGACAAAGAAGGCTTAGTGGATTAGGAAATTCATCGACAAACTTAATGTAGTTTCTAACATTATTGATCTCGTAATTCCTTACTGTGACAACAATGGTGTTATTGGACGGGCTAAGAAACCTAAATCTCATCAGCATTCCAAGCACATACTTTGGCGATTCCATCTTATTTGAGAGATTGTCGATTGAGCAGATGTGAGCATATGTAGAGTATTGACTGAAGAAAATATTGTGGATCCACTTACGAAGCCTCTTGCATAGAAAAAACATGATTGTCATACTAGATCAATAAGTATTAGATACCTAAATGACCGTCTCTAGTGGAAGACTTGTGGATTGTATATGTGACGGTTGTTATTCACGTGATGAATAGAGTATTGTATATTTCCTTTTACATTTATGACAAGTTCTTTTGTTATGTCAATTGCTTCTATATGATAGATTAATTAGCATAATAAATGTCCTTAGAATGTTTGTTTTCATAGGAATTCAAGTACATGACTTGAATGTAAGGGGCCTATGTTTTTAAGAAGCTTCATTTTTAAATGATCTTTGGTCACCGTATCATCTTAGAAAATAGGGCGATGATGATACATTAAGACTAGTATATGCGTTGACTGATGACCAGTTCTCACAGGTCATGATATTGTGATATCAAGTCATCACATAAGTACAACGAATAAGCTGTACTAGACAATGGTGTAGGATCACCATGAGACCATTTTGTGGATTGTTATATGAACGTGTCACAAATAGATCTCAAATGACAATGGTGTTTGTGGTCATTTGACCTAAAGTCACAACATTCATCAAGTGAGGAAGAACGTACTTTGATGTCATCAAAAGTCTTCCTTGAGAAAAGTTGATGATAACAGTGGTTATTAGGTATGTTACAAATTATTTGGATGTTTGTGTGTTGACAGAAATGAGATTTGTTCTCCTATATAATATGAGTTGCATTCATGGGCCACTTGATGAAATGAAACTGAGAAATGCATGGTCATGCTTGATTGAGTCAATATATAATATTGAGTTCACCAATTTCTGAAAGTCCATTCTAGATCAAGAATTTTGATAGAATAATTATGAGGATAACACGGTTTGTACCTCTAGTTCAATCCAGATGTAAGGGATATGACAACACTGAAACATTGATCACAAAAGGCTTATTGAGTTATGAACTTTTATTATTTGGATAGCAATGATGTATGGTTAGATGTAGCTCATTGCTTGTGAGACTTTTGTTGATATGTTCTAGATCAAGTGGGAGACTGTTAGTATTTCTATGGTGATCTGGAAGTAGTCAAGCAGTTAGTCTCATTGTCAACGCAATATAAGGTTATAGGGTAGGATCACACATAATATTGTTTGAAGAAATTGGAGAAAGGATTGTGTTGACATCACTCATATGTGATATGAATAAACGACCAATACTATGACATAAAGGAAATTGACGGGTTGCGTCGAGTGCGTGTCGACGCACGTCGAGTGCGTGTCGACGCACGTCGAGTGCGTGTCGACGCACGTCGAGTGCGTGTCGACGCACGTCGAGTGCGTGTCGACGCACGTCGAGTGCGTGTCGACGCACGTCGAGTGCGTGTCGACGCACGTCGAGTGCGTGTCGACGCACGTCGAGTGCGTGTCGACGCACGTCGAGTGCGTGTCGACGCACGTCGAGTGCGTGTCGACGCACGTCGACTTCCTCTCGATGCAGCCGAGCTCAAAGTCAAAGCTAGTTCTTAATTGACGCTACGTCGAGTAGATATCGACGTGACATCGAGTCTACTCGACGCGGGTGCGTCGACTGCGTGTCGACGCAAGTTGCGTCGAGTGTCGTCGAGTGCTTCTGGACGTTGCGTCGAGTTCTTATTGACGTTGCGTCGACTGCAAGTCGACGCATATTGACGCAACGTCGAGTTTTTAGGAATTGTTGTGGTTTTTGTCTGTTTAATATCCTTGGTTATAAATAGACTTGGAAAAGAGTTTTCTTGTGCGACTTTTGTGTGTGCTTTTGAAGCGGTCACTTAAGTCGAACCCTAGATTCCGTCGTAACTTTTTCTTATCATCGCCTCCCCTGAAAACGAATCTAATAATTCGTGGAGACGCAAATAACAATCCTTCTCCAACCCAGTTCTTATGGGACAAGACCTTGGGGTCCTCTACCATTCGTGTGGATATCTATAGAGTCGCATATCTATTTCTGCGTAAACTCAACCGCCTACTTTCTGGACTAGATCTTTGGAGCATCTTGGTTGAGTAAAGACTCAATCCCTCTCAGGTACTATGCATTTGTTGTTTACTCTTATTTCTCGATTCATGGATATCGTAAGATCCTTTACTGATTAAGGGTTTTCTTGTATATATATTCCACTGCGCGCATATGATGTGTTGTTCCACTCATGTATAAAAAATCTAACATCATCATCTAGGGCCTCATAGAGTCGTCACCGTAAGGAAATTGCCATATTCCGGGAAACTTGCTTTCTGCAAAATCTACAATGACCAAGGTGGTTGCCCCTACTTCTATTTAAAAGAAACTACCTAGGGCATTTCTTACATCAATAATTGATTGGTTGTTAATGTAACGGACTCGATTACAATAAATAAAAACTGAAAATTATAATATAATATATATGAATGAGTGTAAACGAAAATCCGAACGCACTCATGGAGTCGGATCGCCGATCAATTAATTCATCATGCGTGAGTACATGATCGTGGGTCCCGCCTGGGCACACCATCTACGGTGGGTGATCGTCATCAGTATGCCTTGATGGTCGATGTAGGAGGAGCATTTGAAGCGCGTCCATAGGCATATGATAAATGCATCTGATAAAGAGAATTGTTTGTTCGCGTTCATTCACTGGAGCCAAACAAGAGTAGAGTTGCCCATTTACAAAAAGGAGATGGTAAAGTATTTTTGGCATGGAAGTAGTGATATTGAAGAATTTGGTAACTTTAAAGATCAAACCATCTAATTCAGACTCGACAAAATGGGGAGGTCAGGGTGGAAGGGACAAGTTTGTAGGCTTCACTTGGGGTAATTGGAGTGGTGCTAGATATATGGTGCTTCTGGAATGGTGATTGGTGGAGAGGTTAAGAGGGGTGGTGATGGTGATATGGTTTGAAATATGCAGATTGAGGACTTCAATGATGAGTACAAAATGGAGCAAAGTGATGAGGGTAGTAGAGATTTGTTCATAGTTCATTTTAGGTTTTTGTTGAGTTACTTGTGGTTGTGACATTAGTGGTGATGACTACAATGGTCGAGGATTGTTGAATAGAGGATTCTTAGAGGTGTGTGGATGCATGTTCAAGCATTTTCAACCTAGTTCCATCAGTCATTGGTAGTTGTAGATGGTAAGAAAATTAGACCCATGATATAGTTTATTGATGTAAGAATTCCACTTCAAAAATGAGGGCTGAAGAAAGAACTTTATATTTTATAAATTTCAAATATTCTATACTCAAGAGTTAAAGAAGATGTTCTGCTAATATGTAAATACAAATGCTTCAGTGGTTATAATTGATAAATAATGACATAATTCCATTCAGCATAGTACTTGGTGGTGAGTACTACACCAGCGAATCGAGTATGGACAATGAGTATTTGACCGACCATTAAGTACTCGGCATTGAGTCCTCAATAGAAGAGTCATACCCGACATTGACTACTCTGCAATTTTCTTAAGGACGTTGAAGGCAGGAACTTGGCGAGAAAGTGATCACAGTAATAACACAAGATAATTAACAATTAAAACTAATATCATAAATTACGCCACTAAAAGATCTTCAAAATGGTACCACGTGTCGATAAAATAATCGTAAAATTTTCATCATAATTGTGCTTCCACATAGGGGTGTTAACTGATGTCGTCGAGCTCAAGCCACCCGGAGTTGAGCTTGAGCTTAATTCTACAAGTTTGATCTTGAGCTTAATTCCACATGTTTGAGCTTGAGCTTAATTCTACAAGTTTGAGCTTGAACCTAATTCTACAAGTTTGAGCTTGAGCTTAATTCCACAAGTTTGAGCTTGAGCTTAATTCCACAAGTTTGAGCTTGAGCTTAATTCCACAAGTTTGAGCTTGAGCTTAATTCTACAAGTTTGAGCTTGAGCTTAATTCTACAAGTTTGAGCTTGAAACGACTCATAAGCAAGCAAATTCAATAAGAAAGAAAGAAGTTGATGTCAATATTTGAAATTGTTGTAAGAAAAACATGAATATAATTAGAAATAAAAGTTGAGATGATGGCAAATTAGTTATAGATAAGAAATAAAACTAACATTTGGATCTATTTTAGCAATGTTATTGTTAGAGTTAGTATTTTACTATTAGTGAGTTTATTCTCACAACGCTTATCGGTGTTGGATGTCTTATTGTAATCCTATATACTGTCACTATGTGGATGAATAAAACTTGCACCTTTCATTTGATTTCTCCTTTCTACATGGTATCAGAGCGAAAGTTCTGAAGACCTAAATAATTTTTTTCCCGCTTCCGGCCACTGTTTTCCCCTCTCCCGAGTCCCGACCCGGTGCTTCCATTTCCGCGACCTGCTAGGGCTCACGGGTAGAATCTTTCCCCTCGTTCCCGTCCACGGAATCGTCGTCTGATTCCAGAGACGGGAGCGGGACATTCTCCCGTCGTCTGTACAGTGGCCCGCTTCCGCCTGTACAGCTTCTCTCATCGTGTGCTGCTCCTCTCTTCATTGATGCTGCTTTCGCTCGCCGACATAGACAGGTGCGGCTCCGATTCCGCTACCGCCGCCCTTTGTTGCTTCTGCTTGCGACATCGACGGCTTCTCCGGCTTCCGTCTGCGACTTTGTCTTCTCCCGACAACTCTGCCTCCTGCGCGACGCCTCTGATTCCTGCAACACCGACGCCCGCTTGTCCTCTCTACGCCAAATATGTCATCCCCTGCATCACCATCGTCCCCGGCTTCTTCGATCGACGCCGGCATCGGGCAAGTCTTGCTGCCCAGATCTCCCCTCTTCTAGATCTCTCGTCGGCACTCTTCGACGACTGTTCCGGATGGCTTCTTGCCGGCTGCTCCTCTGTGCCCTGCGCCTATCTTCTGTGTCTGATCTATGCCTCTTCTAGACCGCCCCATCGACGACACGACTCTTTCACCTGCAGATTTGCTGCTCCTGTCTTCTGGCCGAGTCCAGTTGGTCATCCTCTGCTGATCCCGTGGGGTTGCTGCTACTCTTAGCTTTAGTATTTTACTATTAGTGAGTTTATTGTTTCTGTTAGGTTGTTGTGTTTGTCTTTGTCTGCATCTTTATGATTTCGACCTTCTTCTGCGTGATCTGAGTTCATGTACCCGACGAGGGTCCCACACGTGCACGTGGTCTACGTGAGGGGGAGTGTACGTCACGGCCTCCAGGCATAGTCTATGCCTTCTTGCACGTATTCCACGTGAGGGGGAGTGTTTGTGATAACGGCGACTCGGATGCCTCTTTCCCGACTCCTGCCTTAGTCACTCATGGCCCCCAGGTCGATTTCATATGTTGTTTGTGCCTCCTCGTTGTTTTCTCTGGATTTGGTAGGGTTGGTTTGGTCTTTCGTGGTTGACCTTGTTTCCGCTCCGAGTGTATCCAGCGTTGTCATGGTCGGTTTGCGGACCAACGTCGTGTGGCCTTTGCCCGGTTGAAGTATCCCCGGTGACACGCGGTTGGGCTTCGGTGGCTGTTGTTTTGTCTCACGTTGCCAACCTTCTTTTACCTTCCATTTTATGTTCTGTTCAAGTTGAAGGGTTCCCCTTCAGCTTGAGGGGGAGTGTTAGAGTTAGTATTTTACTATTAGTGAGTTTAGTCTCACACCGCCTATCGGTGTTGGGTGTCTTATTGTAATCCTATATATTGCCCCTATGTGGATGAATAAAACTTGCACCTTTCATTTGATTTCTCCTTTCTACAGTTATAATCAAATCATTCAGTCAAGTTAGCTCATGATCTGAGAAATAAGTTTCAATCTTAGCTCATTAAGGCTGCATTTGGCGCATTCTATCGCGATCTATTTGCTCCGGTGAGGTTGGACAAAAATGTCATTGTCATCCAAAAATCTTATGCATCAAACTAGTTCTTTTTTTGTAACATTTGCGATATTAAACATGCATTATGACAATGACGTTTTTGTCCAACCTCCCCGGAGAAAATAAGTTGCGATAAGCCGCTCCAAACGGAGCCTAACTCAGCGAATTCAGCTAATTCGAGTCAAATTCAAGTTGACTGAATTACACGCCTAGTAAATCATTCAACACAGCACACCACAATCATAGGGAAGACTTTAATTCTCTTCTTTCTCTCATCCAAATTACATTATTTCTCAAACACCTATTCTAGTGCCGATCAGGTCAAAATCCAAATCAAGCCCTTTCAGCTAGATATCAATACATACAATATATTTCTATAGCCAATCATTCGTGGTGGAAATAAATGAAAATATTAATGAGTGGAGGCCACTGGACCATCGAATAATCACAGCAGCAAATAGCTAAAGAGAGCATACTATTCTCTCCACTCAACATTGAAACTTCAAAAGGAGAAAAACAAATAAATGATATTTATAGAAAGATGAAGGAGCAAAAGAGAAGAGCTGGCAGATTTACGCACATGTTCAGGTTTCCAGCAATTCTCCTCTCTGCTTCCCGGACGCAATTGAGAACAACCGGCTTTCCATTGTCATCCCGATAAGCTCCCTGGCAGACCAAGCCGAAAACCAGATAGTTACACCTCACCAAACCCTTGCCTAAAATAGCAATTACAGAAGAGCGGGAAAGAAAGAGATGGATAAAATAAGACGACTCACAACTCCGACATTAACTTTATCCGGGCTGGGATCGGCGAGGAACGCCTCCGTCACTCCGAGGATCGGATCCTTGGCGGCCGGCTCGACGTGGCTCCACCACGACGCCGTCGACATGGTTCTCCCCCACGCCGCCGCCGCCGCTCGTCGGCCGCTCGCCACAATTCCTCGGCACATCGGTGAGGCCATGAAACCCTCCAACTCTTCGCTTCCTTACGGCGGTTTTTCTCGCGTCCGAAGAGCTCAGCAATTCTACCAGGAGATACAGCATTTATGGCGTCAGCGTCGGGTTAGAGATACCGGATACGTGTCGTCTTCCGGCGCAACAATCTTCTTGCATTTACGAACCTGCCCCGCAGCTTGAAATGTGGATTTCGGATCCCATTTCCCGGATCGGGCAATTATAAAATCCGCGGTCGCGCGCGATTCCTGTCCATAGAAATTTGTAAACTGAACATCTCGAATCCCCAAATGGAACCAATACCCACCAAGGGTTCGATTCAGTTCGGCTTTAATTCGGCTTTAAGTTTACAGTTCAAAAAAACTCAACAGCACAATTGAACTAGCTAAAATAATATATATATATATATATATATATATATATATATATATATATATATATATATATATATATATATATATATATATATATATATATATATATATATATAGATATATACAAGTGCCCGACACGGGGCTCCGCCCCTACGGCCAAGCGCGACAGTACCCAGCCGCCCACGGCGGGCTTCGCCCGCCCACCCGCCCAAAGCTGGCCCCAACCCACTGGGTCGGGCTTCGCCCGCCCACCCGCGCGAAGCCAGCACCAACCCGCCCGGCTCAGCCGCAATTTCCATGACATAAGGGTGAATCACCTTTTGGTGCAAGGGCAAAATTGGAAAGCCCAATATTGCACCAAAGAGAGTTTCTTCTTTATAGTATACGAGCATCTTCGCACGGGCTACGCCCGTGCTCGATGCTCTCGGGCGGCCTTCGGCCGCATCCAGGCGGGCTTCGCCCGCCTCCGCACGTGCTTCGCTCATGCTCAATACGCGCGTCCTTGATGCTCGATGACGGGCGTATCGCCAACTATATATGAAATAAATAAATGAACACGGAAAGTTTAAGCACATTGTGACATTTCACCAAGTATGTGAGGGGCTGTTGATTTAAAGTACACATGTTAGCTTGCAAGAATTATATAGGTGAAATGTGATGAGAAATTAATAGGTCAAGCAATGGAGGATGAAGATGGAGTTCATCAAAGTTTTGAAACGTGGCAAATGGTAATCAAAACAAAAAATACATTTCAGCATGTATGTGAGGGGGAGCTGATTCATAGTGGACATGTTAGTTTGCAACAATCATATAATCGATGTTATAAAAAGGTAATAGGTTAAGCAATGGAGGATCAAGATGGAGTTCATCCAAATTAGTAATTTTGTATATTCATAAGTGTTATCATAAAGTGAGTAATATTGAGTACAAATATCATGAGCGGAGCGGAGAAATAAAGTACACACATAAAAACATAGTAACTTTTGCTTATTATAGCTTCATAGAATAAATAAAAATGCAAATGCTGCATAGTTTATGGACTGTAGTTGGAGATTGCTGAGAGTTGATGATTTTGTAACCATAGCAACTGGTACGTGCATCTATAGTTCGAAGCTCTTAGTAGTAAATAATATTGATTGCTGAAAGATTTTCTTTAGTGGCCTTCGGAGATTCTGTAATATTGGAACATGTACAGTGATATTAGATATCAAGAAATGTTGATCGAATGATGATAGTACTGTTTGTTATGTAATGAAAAGTATTGAGTACGGGTTACCTTCTAATCATTGTGAATACATAGTTCCATTCTTTCTGTGGTGTGAGACCTGCTGGTACAGCTGGGATACGTAGTCGAAAACCAGGAATTTCATTTCGGGGAAGATCTGACCAACGTGCGGTGGTTGGCGGGTAAAGCTCATCATAGTAATTGTCATCAGAGTTTGATGAGTTGTTGTTGATAGGTGTACCTGAAAAGGACAGTTTATAATATGAGGTTGAAATACTTGCTGTAGTAAAATATATATATGAATAGTAATAATAACTTACTGGGTTGCGCGGCTGACTGATTATGTAACTGTGGCAGCGGATTTGATGAGTTGTTGTTTTCCATCTGTATATTTTGATATTCATATAGACATAAGCAATGTTTGTGAAATGAATGTGTATTTTATAATGTGTATCGCAAATTTGATTTTGTTAGTTACTGTGTGACTGCATGTGTGTTCGTACGAAAATTTATTTGAGAAAAACATTTTTTTGTATATAGCTCTGTGAGTAAATAATGAGTTTGTTTTTAGGGAGTGTTGTACTGTTTGATGAATGTGTTCATTTTGATAGAGTTACATATAGATGGACGTGAGTAAAACGATAAGCGGGTACATAGGTTCTTATATCTTTAATTATTTTGTTTTCTGATTTGTTGGTTTTTAGTTGAAAGAGCAGATGAATTTGAAATTGACGAAGCGTAAGTTTAAAATGCATTTTTTGAATATTTAGGGCTCAGTAGATGTATACGTGGAGGGAAAATAGTTTTTATTTTATGTTTTATTGTGAAAAGTGTAAGCGCAATGATATTTTCTTTAAAAAAATGACATAGAAGACGTGAACGATTACAAAGGCTTGTTGCGGCATTGAGCTGTCAAAGTACTGTAATAAGCGAATCATTTTTTAAAGGCACTTTGTGTGGGGGGAGATTTAACTGTGATAAATTTTTTAAGAGAGCGTGTGTAGTTCAACTGTATTTATTATGATTAAGTGAGTTAAATGTGTAGTATGCGACATTTTTTCTTTGTAATAGTGATAGACATCTGCGATTTAAATGACTGATAGTTTCATGTAGCGGAGGTTAGAAAATTGTACTCTTAAAATTATTTTATTTGTGCGTATGTCTGTTGGTATTAGGGAGGAATGGATTAAGTACCACATATATTGAATGGTGCATTTTTCCATAAAGCCGCATACAATTTGTGATGCTCAGCATTGTATGTGCAAATATAAGTTTGTTATTATTAGTAACATATTGTAACCAATTTGAGAGTTCATGAGAAGAGGAAGCGGTCATATTTTCTGTCAATGAAAGCAGTATTTTGGTTGTTTATATAGATGACTTGATAATGATTGTGTTGAGAATATGAGTTTTATTTTCATTAATGCAAAGTAGTATTATGCTAAAAAAATTTGTGGATAGTATTATTAGTTTAAAAGCAGAAGTTTCAGTTATTTCAAAACAGAAATCGCATTGAGTAAGTAGTTGTTTTAAATGTAGGACAGTGTGTTTTTGGACGTATGTTTTGAAAAATTGGCGAGCAATGCTAAAATATTTTGTGCATATCAGTTAATATTTAGAATTATCGATTAATGTAGTTATAGTTTTATGGGAATTTTGAAGTTTAAATGGATAGTCGTGTTATATGGAAGTAAAGTGAATGCAAATTTTCGTGAATTTGTATATGTAATCATATGACAACTGTTTTGTACAGTTGCATGTGAGCAAGTATGTAAGAATGTGTAACATTGTCTATAATGTCATCAACGAAGAGAATATCACATGCGTTACAATGTATTGATTCAATAGTGAGATACTATGCATATCGTTGATAAAAATTTTTATTAACAGTATGTTAACAGTGATATATACAGTACGTTGCAGAGTGAAGGATAGCAGACAGTAAGTAAATGACACAGCAGTAGAATGCATAGGAGTATAATATGCCAGTAATGTTCTATGTGATGTATACATTCAATAGAAGGGAGACTGATGGAATTTTTTACAGAATATTTATATGAACTTTTTTTTTCATGATATGGAATTTGTACGATGCTGATAGTATTCTGGTTTAATATCAAATAGGCGTAGCTCTTCGGTTGCTATTGGCATTCCATCAATTATTTGTCCGGTTATCACGTTCGCAGCATCATGCATCGACACTTCATCTGTAAAAATCAGTTCGCCTGTCGTAGTTTGATTGTCTGATGTGTTGATGTCGACCTGCAGTAATAAATGTGTTATATGGTTTCATTTTGTTACAAATGGTGCAATAATTTATACTGCAATTTTCATTAAGAGTGCTTACGCTGGCGTGTAGGAAGCCTGGAAGATCTTGGAAGAGTGATCGTAATAAATCTGCGGTTGTAGTATGAGGAAGGTTGCTGAGTAGTACAGCGAAGTAATAGTAATCTCGCATATCAACTGGTACATTGTTGTAGGAGTCAATAGACTCAACTGTAGATGACATGGTATTCTCTTGAGTCACTGTTGTTGAGGAGTTGTATGCAGACATTGTGAGTATATGCGTATGTACTGTATCAAATAACAGAGCACAGTTTGAGATGAGAATAAATAATGATTGTATATAGAGAATTTTTTTTAATGGTGACAGAGAACATGTAATTTTAGAAAGAGTAAGAAAATGATCTGTTGAGTTTTAGTGGAAAATATTTAATTCTTGAAATGTACAGTAGTGTAAATGTAAATGCGCATTTGAGGTTTGGATATTATTGATTGAAGATATTTTTGTTCATTTCAATAAGTATATTTAGCGTTGTTGGTGGTACAGGTATGATTGTGGGTGTGTAATAATAATGGTATTTGCGGACGAATAATTTTGTTGATATTTTTTCATTTAAAAATATGGTTTATATTAAAATAAAATATTCAGTACATTTTGTTGTAAAAGTAAAAACAATAATAGATGTTATTAGTTTTGAACGTAATATGTTATTATTTTATATTATTAAAACAATGAATTATATTTGGCAAACGCAAAAAATACAATTCGTTTATTTAGAGAACTCTGAAGTATGAAAATAATGTTTACATGTTGCCAAAGTGTAAGAAATGATATTGTAAAACACTAAACGACATAGTGAAGAAATGTAATATAATGGAAGATGGTAGGTATTGTCATTTCAGTGTGACGATATCATCAAGTAAGCATAGAAATATGTGTAGGGTGAAAACAACAGTTTGTGTGTACATTTCTTACTATTTGTACAAATATGCTTATATTGCATGTCTTATAGATACTGTTATATGTTCATGTTATTGAATGTAAGAGTAAATGAATTCAATATTAATGTTTTAGAAATAATGATGATAACTGGGTTGTTTTTGTTTTTTATGTAAATAATTGGCAAAAAAGTTAAATTAATTCTATAAATGTTTTGTGCAAGGTGATGATTATTCAATTATGAGTATTTATGGTGCTGTGCATAACAGTTTGTAAATGTGTTGTTTATTAAAGGGAAGAACATTGATATGCTCTATTTTTATTATCGTAAACAGTAATACAAATTTCATAGTTGAGTTGGATAGTCAAAGCCGTATTGGTTTTGCTATGTGTAACTATTGAAGGTGGTAATGTATAATGTATGTTTTTTTAATTTGTAAGTAAATAGGTAATGTGTTATTTAAACGTGAAAATGTATATGGTAATGTAAATAGTAATACTATTTACATTATTGATTTTTTGCAAATTTGATATAGTGATCATAACGGAAGAACATTGATTTATGATAGGATTCAGTGCATATTAGAGGTAGAAGTTTTAAATGCATAGAAAGACATAATAAAATAATATATGGTTGGGTTTCGAAATTAGATTTAGTGTAAGTGAGTGTTTTATATTTAATAGAGTAGGACGTAATTTTACATGTGCAATGTATCATGAGATTTTTTTTATGCGCGAACGGTTTTTGTTATAGTGATAATAATAATTGTAGTATATAAGAGAAGTGTAGATGTGAGGAGTATGTGAGTTAGGTTTCTTGAATGTACCTGCAGGAGAAGAAGTAGATGTTTATTGTTGTAGATGCGAACGATTACGAATGAGATGGCTGTGCAAGTTATATGAAATTAAGAAATTAGTACAAATGATATGATCATGAAACTGTATGTCAAATATGAAAACAGATATAAGCAATACAATGTACCTGTATGTTCACTTGTGCTAGTATTTCTTTGTAAACAATGTTTTTTGTGTACGTGCCAGGAATGCCACGTAATGTACTATCTTTAATTAATACCTTTGTATTTGCAGCAGTAGTTCCTCTGGATAGAGCAACGTATAGTTGACCATGAGTGAAAACAGGAGATGGTAGATAAAGGCCAACATGTTCGATTGTCTGTCCTTGAGATTTGTTTATTGTCAGTGCAAAGCTTAAGCGAACTGGGAATTGTTTCCTCGTAAGTTCAAAAGGTAGATGTTGGTCTCCAGTATTTTTTAGAGGGATGCGCGGCAGGAAAACTGATTTGCCTTTATGTTCACCAGTAAGAATTTCTGCTGCAATAACATTTCTTGAAAATTGTCGGCATATGAGTCGTGAACCGTTGCATAGGCCAATACGTGGGTTTAGATTTCTTAGGAGCATAATAGGGGCACCTATCTTTAAAGATAGTTTGTGTGGTGGAAGATTACTTGATGAGATACTATTTAAAAATTCTGGTGGGTATAAATTACAGTTGTCATCCTCAACAGAATCAAAAGAGTAGTATGTTATTTCATCACCAGGGAAAATATGCAGACATTTCTCATTTAAATGTGCAACATCTTCATTTAGCGGACTCAGTAGCGCTCTGTTTTCCCAGTAGTCATAGTCAGTAGTACATGTCATATTAGAGAATATGATGCTGATAAGTATGTCAACTGAATTATCACCAGTCCAGGGAATAATCATTGAATCAGGAATTCGTATCATATCATCACCATATGTGGATTCAGTACCATTTCCAATTTGAAGAAGAAGCTTTGAGAAATGAGGATCATTGAATGCACGCATATTTTCAGTTAGTGATAGTACTTTAACAGATAACCACAACGGCGATGTTACAATACTGGCATTAATAATTTGCGACATTGTTCCGTTGAGTACAACTGGTGGAATTTGACGGAAATCGCCGCCCATAATGAGAACTTTATTACCAAAAGGTAAGTTTGTGTTTAGAACATCTCGTAACGAACGGTCAACAGCTTCGAAAATATGTTTGTGTGACATAGGTGCCTCATCCCACAGAATAGCAGAGCTGTGTTGTAAGAGTTGTTGCATAGCTGATGTTTTTGTGAATTTACAGTATGATCCTGCTTCAATTGGAATAGGAATCTTGAATCTTAAATGTGCTGTATTTCCTCCTGGAAGAAGAGTTGCAGCAATGTCCTGATGATGCTGTGGCGAGTATAATATGACCATGTTTTCGTAGGTATGCAAGTATAGTCCTTGTATAGAAAGGTTTTTCCAGTGCCAGCAGGTCCGTCAATGAAGAAAATACCACCATTGCCTTGTCTAACACATTCAGTAATAATATGGAAGATATACGCTTGACGGTGATTTAATGATGAAACTGAAGCAAGATCTGTACTTGAAATAGGCATTGATAGCTCATCTGCAATTAAGATGGAGGGGTCTGTAATATTTTCGAATGTTGAAGACATATTCGGGATATCAAACTGTGTAACTGATTTGTTGTGTTGTTGAAGAATGTTGTTGATTTCACGAAGTAGTTTGTTCAGGATATATATGTCGTTGGTAGATGGCAATGTACGGAAATCTTCTGTCATTGCTGTGTAATTAGAATTCCAAAGCTCCCTAACATTTGTGGGATTGCAAAATAGCAAAATTGTTGTAAATAACGTACGCAGTGCTGCTGGCATCTGAAACTCTTTAGCATCAAACATACATCTGTGTAGGCTGTTGTCTCGTTCTAATAGACCATAATGTTCAGCGGCGGATTTAAATGTTGAGTGAGTAGTAGTACCAACTGTCATCAAATGTGTGAAAGATCGTGGTGCTCGAATATGATTTAGAAGCATGCGCAGGTAAAATCTTTCTCCTTCTGAAGGATGTACGGAGTACATTCGAGCAATAATCTTTTGACGGCGCCTTCGTTTATGCCAAGTTCTTGAATTTGAGTTCCATGTGTAGTGTTTTGGAAATTCAGTGTAGAAGTAGGCGTGTTTCTCTTGGTTGCTGTTGTTAATGCTGAAGAACTCGGTTAACATTGTACGGGAGTTGCGCTCATTTGCAAGAATGGTAGTAAGTACATCAGTACTGCGAAATTGAATCTGATGTTTGTTTGGCAGATGTATTTGTAAACGAATTACTGAAGGATATGTCTGGTACATATTGAATTTGAATATTTTCCAGAATGCTTCTTGAGGACATATCCATCGACCGTTTACATATTGAGATATTTCATTCCGATCAGCAGTATCATGGATTTGAAATTCAACACAGTCAGGACCTTTGTGTATATATTTGTATAAGTATTTGATACTTTTAATACTACTACAGATTTCAACATTTATATGACAGTCATATTTTAACAGTAGATATGGATTGTATGGTACAACCCATTGGTTTGTAATATTAAAATCTGCAGCACGTCGTAGACGGAAGGAACGTCCATTATTTCGTCGGCGGTAAATCGGGTATGAGTCAGCTCCTTGTACTGTATGGCTAGCAAAGTTTTTTGGGTAACCTTTTTTGCAGTTACCATGTTTCATGCATGGTGCATGAGGATTTACATGTCCACATGGACCATGAATCATATGTCGTACAACGGCATTATATAGTTCAGGCTCATGTTCAATATGAGGGAGTTCAGCACGAACAATATGATCATAATCATCTGGAGTATTCATTTTGTCGCGTGCATCGAAAATGATCAACATATGAACATGAGGTAAACCTCTTTTTTGGAACTCAATGACATGCACATGACTAATTGTCTTTCCCAAAATATGTCGGTGGAAAAGATCGTGCTTTAATTTTGTGTACTTAGCGTTGAATATTCGACTGACTATATCGGGACGATCTTGAGGGGTTTGCGTAGAGTAGAGTAATTCTGTAATTTCTGGCCATGATGAATTGCATGTCATCGTTAAAAATATATCTGGTCGACCATAGTGTTGAACAACAGCCATTGCGTCTTGATAACGTTGGTACATGTCGCGCGGACTTCCAACAAAGGATGATGGTAAAATAAGGCGGTGACCAATATTTGCTGAGTCATAATAATATAGTATATGTCAGTAAAACAATGAATATAGAAAATAACATTATTATATATTGTAATGAACAAATTGTAATACCTCCACTAAGTTCTCCAGCATTGAGGCAATCTTGTAAACCACAATAGAGTTCAGCACGAAGAGAATTTTGATTTCTTGTAATCCATCTTAATTTCTGAGTTTCTATTTTGATGTAGTTGTCAACAACATATTGTTGTAGAATGCGACATCCGTGTAACGGTAATGATAAAAGTGGACCACGGTCCTATAATTATATGAATTTCAGCATAAATATATTGCAGTTACAATTATGAGGATTATAGTAAAAAAAAAGTACAGTGTATACCTGTAATACGTAGGAGTAGTAGTCGCAGCAGGTAACACGTAGATTATTTAATCCTTTATATTCAGCAATCCAACCATATGTTCCATATGGGAGAAGTAGAGGGTATTGAAGAGGATCGTAGAAACCAGTATATTCTTGTATGGTAACTATATGACCTTCAGTTGTTTCAACAGTTATGTTGCGTTCATTTGAATCAAAATAATCTTCAGCTCCAACAATTATAGCAGCAACTTGGGAGGCTGTTGGTAATATATACTGTTGTTCACGTGCTGGGCGTTCTTTGATAACTAATTTGCAGTTGATAATGTCTTCACGCTCAGACAGTCGGCGGAACATCAGTACAAATGGATTGCAAGCATCTAAAATTGTTCGGATTTTTTGCAATAATGAGCGGTCTAATGCTGAGTTCTCCTGTAAACGATTATCAATTTCATGTTCTGTATCATATATGTATAGCTGTAAATATCGTGGTCTTGTATCTGGAGCAGGAAGAAGTGACCCAATTCGATGGTATATTGCTCCGTGAGCTCGGAAAGTGTAAACACTATGTTGATCGGCAGACAAAGTTGGGTCTAAGTTTACACCCATTGATGTGAAAGAGAATACATGATTGTATGAACGAATATATCTTCTGAAATGACGGCTCTGTGCAGAATCACTTGTAAATAAATTATAGAGCTCATCTGGGAATGGTGGAGTTGGTATGCGGATTTTTCCATTGTTGCAGCACATTGTTGGTGTTTCACCATCAAACAACTTAGCTTGACAGTAATTACACAATTTTGGTCGTTGTAGTTGTATGTACGTAATATGTTGTCGTACATTTGAAATACGGGCACTATTATGGATTCTGGAACAATGGTTTGTATCAGTGTTGGTATCATCAGAGGTGGAATCATTTTCATTGTCAGATTGAGGCGCAGGGGATGCGTGAATTTCTATGGAGATGAGAAATGCATGAGGTTAACGTACAAAATTAATGAAGTACAAAAAACATTTGAATTGTATTGTAGTTTCGAAGTACGTACGTTGCAGTAAATGTTCATCTGCGTGTTGCACGAAAAATTCTAGTACATGTGGAAGATGTACAGAGTTTTGTGGGATGTCATTATCAATTGATGGTATAACAGATCTGTGAGAAGATGATGATTCTCCAGTTTGAAGCGGTTGCGTAGCATGAGTAAATGACGACGACACGGTTGTTAAAGCGTATCGGTGTACAACAGTAGATGGAGTAGATGCTACTGTGTTTAGAGATTGTATGTGGGGCGCAGCAGTAGGTTGGACAGGGTATTTCGTGGCTGTTGATGCAGGCATAGTGGAGTCACATGGAGGTGTAGGAGTTGAGTGCCCATGGGTAATTTCATGGGGTAGTTCAACATTCTGTGACTCAAACAGATGTTGACGTTGAGCACGGTTTCGAGCGGCAGCACTCCAAATGGCTCGTTAATGTTCTTTTTGTGCTTCAGTCAATTGCAACCACCGAGATCTGTGACGGGTTCGATTAGAAGCACGTTCTCGTTCGTGTTGTTCTGTTGTCATCCTGGCTCTCCTAATTCGTGAACGTTCACGATTAGCAGCTCGTTGAGCAGCACGACGTGCTTCAAGTGTGTCCATCTTGGTGCGGCGGAGAGATTTTAGTACAACCTGAGTTGATATATATTTAGTACGTAACATAAAAACATAGCACTTTGAAAATTCATCAAAATGCGTTATTACTATAGGCATAATCAGAGTACTTATAGTAGCTGAGGACGTGTAACTGTGTTTTTTCAGTAGTAGTGAACTTACGTTTTGTTCAATGGTAAGAGTGTACTGTATAGAAACATAGCAGGTTCAATGCAAATGTGTATAGTAACGACACTGTGATAGTGTGCGTATGTGGTTATGACATTTTAGGGATTTTAGGTAATAATGTGATGGATCTCTGCTGGCACATGACTGTAGCAGCCGACCATACTGTTTCGAAAAACAGGTATTTGTTATGCGCTATGCTTAGTGAAAAGTGGACAGTTCATAAAATTTATTTAGGTGAGTGAAGATGAAAGAGATGAGTAGTAGAAGGAGATGTGATACGCAAAATACGTTGTATCCAGTTGGGTCCATTTGTGTTGGCGGGAACTGGATGAAATCGCATTTTTGGCTTCCTTAGTGAACGGAAGTTTCAACACATGGCGTTAATCAAAACAATTTTGTCAGATAATGTGAAAGTTCACATGGCAGATTTGATTCCTTATGAGAAGTTGGGATTTATAGTAGTATGAGTAACAGTAAAGAGGTCGATCTAACGTTTGGTAGGTGGAGTTGCTAGCTGAATGGAGAGAGCTTCTGAAATAAGAATGAACCGTTTGGTTTTTACAAAAATAGAAAAACATCTACATTTATATCCACTTGGGCCCATTCGTGTTGGCGGTTACTGTACGAAAGCGCAGTTTTGCCTTCGTCATTGAACGGGAGTTTCAACACAGGTCGGTAAGCACAACAATTTTGTCAGGTAATGTAAGAGTTAACAGGGAAGATTTGATTCCTTATGAGAAGTTGGAGTTCATATTGGTATGAGTAGCAACACATCGTTCGATCTAACATTGGGTGGGTGGGGTTGCTACCTGAGTGGAGAGACCTTGTGAAATAAGCATGAACCGCTTGTTATTAAAAAAAGATAGAAGAACATGTACGTCTATATTTCGTAGCATGCGCGCAAATATAGCTGGAGTGCAGGTCGCATGGGTTTTTTTTGGAGGTATGTTATGAGATGCAGGATTACATGAGAGGAGTCTGAAATTTAAGAAAATGAACAGGCAAACAGAGTAATTTGCGAATCTCTACTGACGGTTTCAGTCATTATGAGAGGTTGACATGCGTAGTGGTATGATAATGGGCACAGAAGTGGCATTAGTTTACGTACTTTTGTTAAGAGTGGAATATAAAAGTACAATATTTACTGAAAAGTTTGAGATGAGCATAAATGATGGCACAATGAAAAAGTTTTTCAACGGATGTTAGTTTGTATAGAAAAATCAGACGCAGTAATGGTCGTCGAACATATAGAGCACGAAACATCCTTATTAAGTATGGGTTTGAGGCACGAAGGGCAACGGATTGTAAAATTGAAACGCAGCGAGCAGCAGCGTGTATACGGCGGGCAGAGGTAGTGATGGGGAAATAGCGAAGCACAGCGGCGGATGAAGTGTCGGGCGGCGAGGAGTCCGTACGTGGCATGCGGCAGCTGGGGCGGACGTACAACCGATTGGAAGAGTATTATTATAGGAGGTGCAGTTTGAAAACATGTCTAAAACAGTATTCAAAGTAATTATTTCTGTACAAAAGAACTCTACTTGAGTTTGTCCATGAGACTTATGGATTCAATCAGGTTACACATGTTTTGTAGGGTTGAAAAAATAGTGACACATGACATTTCTACATGATTTCTAATTTGAATTTGTATTTGCAGGCAAACCATCCAACGCCACTGACATGAATTTGGATGAAGTAATTAAATTTAAGTAAATAGTTACTTCTAAATTTGCTTTGCAAACATCTCTGCTAACCTCCCGGCCTTTTCTAATCTCCGCAGAGTTGAGCAGATATTGGAGCAGGTTCTGCAGTCGTGCCCAAGTCAACAAAGTGACACCTGGGCCTGTTTCTTCCTTGCAAAAAGTCCTAGGTTCGTGTATATGTATGATAATATTTTGGCGCATGTAAATGCTTTCTACCGAGAGTTGAGGATTTTGAAGGTCGGTAGTAAAAACTGAGACGCTCCTGAACTCCAATTTAAAGTGTTTAGTTTTTTGTATGCATTAGAGTCTCATGGCACCTGCTGAGGTTTATGAAGACCGTGTTTGCAGGTTTCTGAGTGAAAGTGGCCACTGATTAATGAATTTAACTTTTCAAGGGTTTCAAGGAGGCTCACGTAGCTGTTTTTGGTGATGAAGGATGTGAATACCAACATATTGTAATGTTTACTGTTAGCTTGTGTTCAATAACAATTATGTGGTCTACATTGAGGTTCTTTTTCTGTGGGTGTGGCAGTCATGAAATGTGCTCCTTAAGCGTCCCATCTTTAGTCCGACAGTGTTGTGCAAGTGACTGTTGTTGTGCTAAATGTGTGTAATTGTAGAGGAGGGAAATGCCAATTACAGTGAACTAAAATGCGAATACATGAGAAAAAAAAACTCTCAATAGCATAACTAAAAACAAATATGTGTACATTAGTAAGCAGTGGTTCGTATAGTAGGGAATGGCTATCTTAAAAATTACCAATAAGAAAACAAATAAGCAGCAATAACAGGTGATGTGCAGCTGTGGAGATGAAATTTCAGACTTCATATTTTTTCCAGCATCACAAAAATCGATAGGGTGACATAGAAATTGGGGAAATAGCGAAGTTGGCTGGAATAGGTAGGTTAGCGAGTACCTCAGTACAAAGGAGGAAGGAAGTGGCCCTTACGGTGACCTGCAGGTGACCTGCAATGCAAGGACGCGAAGAAAAATCGAATGTGTAGCAGGACGATGAGGAGTCGGAACCAACGAAGAGAGCGAGAGGAGCGGACATGCAAACCTGGAAATTCAAGCAGGCGGTCGCTGCAGTAGCGACGGTGAGCGGAAGCGGCGCAGGAGCGGTGCCTGACTGACACAGGCAGGCGGTAATTAGTAGCGGCAGAACTGGACCTTACGGTGAGCTGCAATGCAAAGACGTGAAGAGAAATCGAGTCGTTAGGAGGACGATGAGCAGTCGGGAGCAACAAAGAGAGGGAGAGGAGCGGAGATATAAACCTGAAAATTCGAGCAGACGGTCGCTGCAGCAGCGGTGCCTCACTGACACAGGCAAGCGGCAATCGGAAGGGGCAGAGGGGAGATGCGAAGGTAAAGGGCCTGCAGCAAGATAAAATCGGCTGTGATTGAGGAGGAAGATAAGTAGGAGTGAGGATTGCCTGGCGAGAGGAAGAGGAGAGCGGCGCGATGACACGCGGAGGGAAGGCGGTGTCGACCCAGCGCAGCGCGTAACATCCGTGGCGGTAGCTAGCGGGGAGAGGCCGAAGCGGCGCTGCTTGCGGTAAGCAGGCAGGGTTAAAACCGCGGTGAAATAAGAGATAGCTTCAGAACACGCGGCGCGATTTCGGGAAATGGGGCGTGACGGAGAGAAGAGCCTGATTCGCGCGTGACGGAGAGAGCGGATGATCTTTATTAAGTATAGATATATATATATATATTAAGAATACTTTCAACTGTTATCATTAATTAAGTGAGATTATATTGTCAACAAGTCTATGATATTAGCGGGCCCAATGCATTAAAAGAGGCATTGTTATATATAAATCATATTTGAAAATATACAAATCTAAATTTTAGTTTTCTTATCTTTTTTTTCTACTATATACAAATCAAATAAATATTTTCATCCTACCAAAAAAATCACTTTCCTCATTTCCAGAAGCATAGCTGCTCCCGTCTCCTGCCCTAGTCGCTCCCGTCTCTCCGCTCCCGTGCGACAAGCTCGACTCCCGCGACCCCGTCTCCAGTGGTCGGCATCGTCAACTGGTCGTCGTCTACCTTTCGCGACCTGCAATAGGTAAAACCCTAACCATGTCTCGCTAGTTCTATGAAAGGAAGAATCATGATTTTATTTACTATGTGCATTCATTTGTAAATTTTTCGGCTTAATGTCGCAATGAACGATGCAGTCCCTACATTTCGCATGAAGATAGGCTAATCCGCGAGCGGTTCCAAGTGCGATTTGGTATCTTTTTCCCAATCTAAATTTGTTTCATGTTATAATATAGTTTTTATCCAACTTTCACAGTTTTAAAGCCTCCCTTTCTACCGTTGAATTCACCGCCGCCGCCAACACAAAGGCTAGTTGCAATTGATTACATAGATGGAAATCATTTTGTATATTTGGTGTTGCATGAAGGATGTCTACTACCTCGTATTGTCTCTTCTTGGAAAAAGTTTTTTGATCCAATTGCTAGCACATGGGAGGACAAATAAATTGCACGAGTATAGATTCCAAATTAACAAATATCCCCAAAATGCGAGGTAGTAGATTTGGGTGGCTTCTAAGGTATAAATTATTTTTTAGCTTTTGAAGTTTAAATTTTTATGTAATAAAGAGTTTGATTCAATCGGATATCTAAAATTTATTCATTGATTGTAGGTTCCCTTTATTAGAGCGTTTGAAGCATCCGCGTGACCATCAAGTTTGAAATGGCCTACCCGTTGCCCCCAGCAGGGGTATTTATAGGAGAAACCCTAAATCCCCGACTACGGGATTGGATGCATATCGGATCCTAACCGACCCGTTAAGGAGCTCATTAACACATATATAAATATACCACAACAATCTCCTCTTATATTGTATATAAGTGTTAGCATAAGAAAAAGGGCTACTTATCCAATAGTTAATAATGACCAAACAAAAGAGTTTTTCCAGAAATATAAATATGAGTTTTAGATAACAAATGCTAAACTCAAACCAAATGTTCCAAACATGAAATGAAGCAATAAACTGGAAAGCTCAAACTGATAATTGATCTAAGCGAATAGCAGATCATCATCATCTGGGTCAAAATCAACTGTCTCTCCTCTAATCTCCACTTTTCCTGCAAACAATTACAACAAGAATGTCATGAGACAAATCTCTATGAATTCAAACATTTGCAAAAATAAAGTGATTAGTTCTAACAACGGGTGAACTTAATACTCTAACTGGGAGGAAAGAATCCCAAAACAGCATCTATATCTAATTTACACAAAATTAGATTAATTGATTTCATAGAATCAAACCATGTTCCTTCGATTATTAAGATTATTATTAACGTTCCACAATTGTGTTATATCATCAAGTTTGGAATGATACAACAAGTTATGACTATTATATCATCAAGTTTGAAATGGTATAACTAATAATCATAATATCAGGACACATATCAGCAACCTCAGTACTCCTTTTTGAAATGATACCAAATTCAGCATTTGGCAAAAAATAGTTACGTAAGTCATCAAATTTGGAATGACTGGCAACTATCTCACCTCTAGCTTTCATCAGATAACATCTGAAATACTTTAGTATGCTCAACGTAGATGCTTGAATGTAAGCAGACAACGATTCTTAAATTTAAAACATAAGCTGAGTATTAAGTCCTCCTAAATGGACGTTAATCTAATCTCCCCCGATGTTTTAGATATGAGAACCTTACATAAGCCCTTAGTAAGGACATCTGCTACATTATCTTTTGATCTCACGTCCAATAGGGAGATTATCTCATGACTGGTGAGATAGGTCAACCAGGTCCGTTTCATCCTTAGTTGTCTTCGCTTTCCATTGAACAACGTATTTGTAGCAATGGTCTTTGTGGCTTGATTGTCACAATAAATCGAAATAGAGTTCATTTTTAAACTCGTCATTAGAATGTCCAATATCAGATCTCTTATCCACTCTGCTTCTTCTCCAGCTGAAGCGAGAGCATAGAGTTTTGATTCCATGGAGGATAGTGCAATGCACGTTTGCCTCTTAGACTTCCAAGCTACTGCAGCTCCTCCTAGTGTAAACACAAACCACTAGTGGATCGACAATCAACTATTTCTGAGCACCAGGATGCGTCGGAATACCCTTCAAGCACTGGAGGATGCCCACTGTAACATAAAACATACTTCTTAGTATACTTTAGGTATCTCATTAGCCTGTCTAAGGCGTCCCAATGGTCCTTCCCAGGGTTACTGGTGAATCTACTTAACATGCCGACCGTAAAGGTTATGTCAGGTCTAGTGCAGGTAGTAGCGTACATGAGACTTCCTATGAGTTTGGAATAATCCAACTGTCTAATAGCTGAACCTTCATTCGGTCTCAGTCTACTGTTATAATCGTATGGAGTCTCAGCCTTTTTGCTCTTATCGTAACCTCACTTTTCTAGTAGATTCCTAATGTAGTGACTGTTGATGCACGAAAACGGCACCTGGGGGATAGCTGTCACCGAGGGGGTGATTGGGCCTCACAGGCTAGGTGAGGATGAAGGAGAAGGTTGCGGAGGAAAGGGAGAGGCTTGAGAGGAGAGGCGAGCCTTGATCAACAGAGAGGGTTGATCAAGAAAGAAGGAAGAGGGAGACCAAGAGCGGTCGAGCAGTCAGTAATTGCAACGGCTGCGCTTGCAGGTTGGATGCCGAGAGGAGCTGGGCTGAGCAAAGGAGCAAGGCTTGCTGAGCAGAGGAGCAAGGCTTGCTGAGCAGAGGAGCAAGGAGAGGGGGCCGCTAGCAGCGGCAACAACACACTTCGCCCGTCGCGGCCTAAATGCCACTCCTGCGATGGGCTTTCCTTTTATTAAAAGCTAGAGGTTACAAGCTTACAAGTACACCTTTACAACAAAATCACTTAAAGGGTACAAGGAGAAGCTGGCGGCTAAGAGAGAAGAAGGTGCCAGAAAGCAGAGAGGAGAAGCTGCCAGAGATTAAGTAAAATAGTCTGCTAGCTGCTGGAGGACTGGGAAACTGAGTCTGCAGAGTCTGCTGGCAAGCTGCTGAAGCTGCGGAGGACTGCGCGGACAGGAAACTGAGTCCGCAGAGCTTGCTGGAGAGGTGATGACGGACTGGAAACCGGAGTCCGCAGGGTCTGCTCTCAAGACTTGTCTTCAGCTCCAGGATCCGGAACCCCCCAAATGAGAGGCACCATGGGCTATTTATAGGCCCAGGGAAGTTCTTCTAGAAGCGGGGCCCAGTGACATCAGCATGACGACCTGCGCGGACTCCGCGGACTGAGATTTTGCGTCCGCCATTGTTGACTGAGGAAGCAAGCGGAAGGACCCACCTGCAGAGAACTGGAGGTCGCCCCCTAGCGGGCGACCTGGGCGGACTCCGGGAGGAGTCCGCCCGGCAGGCCGAAGGCCGCCCCCTAGCGGGCGGCCTGGGCGGACTCCAGGGGGAGTCCGCCCGGCAGGGCCTGGCCGCCCCCTTGCGGGCGGCCTGGGCGGACTCCAGGGGGAGTCCGCCCGGCGGGCCAGGCCGCCCCCTTGCGGGCGGCCTGGGCGGACTCCGGGAGGAGTCCGCCCGGCTGGGCGCCGGGGCCGCCCCCTAGCGGGCGGCCTGGGCGGACTCCAGGGGGAGTCCGCCCGGCGGGCCAGGCCGCCCCCTTGCGGGCGGCCTGGGCGGACTCCGGGAGGAGTCCGCCCTGCTGGGCGCCGGGGCTGCCCCCTAGCGGGCGGCCGGGGCGGACTCCAGGGGGAGTCCGCCCGGCGGGCCAGGCCGCCCCCTTATGGGCGGCCTGGGCGGACTCCGGTAGGAGTCCGCCCGGCTGGGCGCCGGGGCCGCCCCCTAGCGGGCGGCCTGGGCGGACTCCAGGGGGAGTCCGCCCGGCGGGCCAGGCCGCCCCCTTCCGGGCGGCCTAGGCGGACTCCAGGGGGAGTCCACCCGGCTGGCGGGCAGAGGCCGCCCCGGGTGGGCGGCCTCAACGGACGGCGGCAGGAGGCCGCCGCCTCTCGGGCAGCAGGGAGGTCGCCCCTGGTGGGCGACCCTGACGGATGGCGGCAGGAGATTGCCGCCCTTGGGCTGACTAGGAGGTCGCTCTCGGTGGTGCTGTTGGCCGACTCCTGCAAGGGAAAGCACTGCACGATTAGCGGACCTAACCGCATGTCCCACAAGGGTGAGCCATGGGAATAGCCCGCCGTCCCGCAGGGCACGCGGTTGCTAAGAGAGCTAGGCGGACTGGGAAACTGTCCGCCTACGCTGGGACTTGTCGCGATCGAAAGAGAGAAACTAAGGGTCGCGACTAGCCAGCTGGCCACCTTGGGAAGGATCGCCGATTTCTGGGTTAACATAATCCCCGCACTTTTTTAAGTTCCGAAGGGAACTTCGAAAAAGTTGGAGACCCACGAAAATCGTGATCCACCCCAAAGGAAAGAGAGGGGGAAGTAAGGAGAGATAGAACCTGAAGCCTCTCCTTACAAGCTTGGTGTTTCCTGTTTTATTTTCCTGCAAGAGGAAAATTAAGGGTAAGCACGTATGAGTGGTACATCGAGTGTGTACCTGAGTTTGATTTTGCAAAACGAAGAAGGCGCTTCTCCTGTAAAGTTCTGCAAAGCAATAGTGAGGGAAAACAGGAAGGCATAATAACTTGCAAGTACCTGATAGAGGCTTGCAAGCACCTGTCATTCTCTGCAAAAAGAGAAGGGAAAAGAGTATACAAGGGCAGAAAAAATGAGTTACAAGTACCTGGAAGGAACTTGCAAATCTTTGGTGGTCTCTGCGAGAGAAGAGTTAAGAGTATGCATAGTACATTAAAGTAACTTGCAAGTACCTGAATGAAGCTTGCAAGTGTTGGTGACTTCTGCAAGAAGAGAGTTAGAGGCAGATATTGTATATAGAGATAAGCTGCAAGTACCTGAATGACTTGCAGATGTCTGCTAACCACTGCAAAGTGAAGAGTAAGCAGCAGAGATAAAATAATGATTTAAACTGCAAGTACCTGGATGAGGTTTGCAGGTGTCTGTTGTTCTCTACAAAGAGAAAAGTTAGAAGCAGACAATTTGCATATGAATGGAGCTTGCAAGTACCTGTGGAGAAGGCTTGCAAGGGTTTGCTAACCTCTGTGAGGAGAGAGATTAGAAGCAAATAAGACGCGAGGATAACCGCACCCGAACCATACCAAAAATGTTGATATGACTCGATTAATGTTTGACGCCATTAGAATTTGGCAAGAATAATGAGTAGCTCTGTGAATCTCCGTATGATAGAGCTTGAGTAGGCAAAGTATATGAGGTGAGCATAAGCAAAGTGATTGCTGAAAATCTTCTTGAGATAACCCATGAAGGTTGATGAGATAGGGTCGATATGACCAAGTAGCAAGAGAAATGCCTGATGAACATTATCACGAAGTACAGATTAATGAATCGAGCACTAGCTGTTGACATGGCTGGAAATCCTTTTGGTAGGTTGGATTAACCTGTTCACCTGTGAAAGGAGGGAAGAGAGAAAAGGAGGTCTGTACCCGAAATGACTAAAGAGGGTTGAATGCTGCCACAGGTGTTCCCCGTGGGCCTTATGCATCACTTGCCCGAAAAATCATCCCGAGTACAGTCCTACTCAAAGCGGGCTGGCCGCGCATCCTCAAAGAGGGGGGAAAAGGAAAAAGAGGTCCATATTCGGAATGACTAAGGAGGGTTGAATGCTGCCACAGGTGTTCCCCGTGGGCCTTATGCATCACTTGCCCGAAAAATCATTCCGAGCATGATCCTGCTCAAAGCGGGCTGGCCGTGCATCCTCAAGGAGGGCACAAAAGAGGAAAGCAAGGGAAAGGTCCTGAGAAGGACCGCTAGAAGGACCGCTCTCTCGCCTTGGGTACAAGCATCACTGATCAATGAGACGGGTTGCGCCAAGAGGCATATCTTGTCTGTGTATTGATCAGTGGAGTTGCGAACCCGAGAAGGCACGGATCGAGGATACCGGAGAGTGCTTCGGCCACCATAGTTGAAGGATGAGCAAAGAGACAAGGCTACGCTTGATTGTCATTGCTTGTCCAGCGAAGATCATCCTAACCGTAGTGTATCCTATACGGCGCACAACAGAGCTAACACATGGGGCTCCCCTAGCACACACTCTGTATCAGATGTTGGCTAGGATCCTAAGTCTGAAGCCCATAATCGTAGAATGAACTGCTCCCACTACACACATGGGTATACTCCCGCCATGTGTGGTCGAAGCGGTAGTGCGAGAACAAACTACGGAGGGAACGTTTCAGGCTCGGCGAAATCTCATTGGCGTAACGATCGCTAAGAGAGGGAGAAGAGAGGAAGGAGCAATACAAGAAGGGAACTGTGTCAGTACGGGATTCCTGAATAAAAGCTTTGCTGTAAAGCAAGTAAAGAACACTGAAAAGTGTTGTAATGAAAATGTTTGAAAAGGAGAGAGAGTAAGGGTTGAGATAACCCCTGTAGGTTGCAAGGAGCTTCGGAGGACTGTGAAGTCCATCGCTAGCTTAGAATAGCCTTCCCAGTATACCCTCGTCATTGGCATCGAAGCATTCGACGGTTGGGTGAACAACGAGGAGAGGAGGCTCTTCGACGTGGTTCACTCCTCTTGAGGAGCAAGGAGCGTCCGAAAGTTCTTTGCCCTTTGAAGTTGATGGATCAGGGCGATCTTCTTTAAGAAGGTCTTGCATCTTGCCCTGCCGGAGCATCCTTTGCACAAGCTGGCGGAATGCTCGGCAGTCTTCTGTTCGATGGCCTGACTCTTTGTGGAATTCACAATAAGGCTCTGAGTTTCTGGACCTCTGATCGGTCGGCCGATAGGGCTTCTTGCAGTTTGCCCTATCTTTCATGATCTGGACTACTTCTTGCACGACGTCGTCGAGATCAGACTCATGCAAGTCATCGTCTTGCTCTTGTTGAACAGTTGATGTTTGAGAACGAGCTAGCGGCAACAATGAGTCTTGAGCATCGCGGCTCGGGAAGGAGTATCGCTGGCGATGAAGCCTTCTCTCCTTCCTTGAGTAAGTTGGGGCGTGATTGCGAGGAGACCTTGGAGGATGCTTGCGGGAGGGATCCTCCTCGGATAGAAGTTTGGAGACGAAGCCTGGATTGCTCTTTTCGCCTCGTATGTATGAGTTGGCTAGAGCGATAAACTCTTGATAAGTCCTTGGAGCACGGACGTTAGCTTCAAATTTGAGAGGCCCTTCACGAAGACCGTGGATAAGAGCCACTCGGTACATCTCTTGATCAATAACCTCGATGTCCAAAATCTCTCTTTGGAATCGATCAACAAATTGAGACCAAGTTTCATTCCCGCGCTGCTTGATCTCAAAGAGGGCTTCAGGACCGCCCTTTCTCTTAGTTGACGTAGAGAATCTGAGAAGAAACTCCCTTCGAAGATCAAGGAAGGAAGCGATGGAGTGAGGACGGAGGCCATAGAACCAGTCCCTCACTTGCCCATCAAAAGAGGTAACAAGAAGCTTGCACTTGGTTGCATCTGAAAGAGTCTTGAGAGCAACGGCTGACTCAAAAGCTTGGAGGTGCTTTACTGGATCTGTCTCTCCAGTGTAGGTTGGCAGTCGAGGCTCTCTGAAGTTTGCTGGAGTTGGCTCATGGCGGACACTCTCCGCGAATGGTGAAGGTTCTTCTTGCTCTCCTACAGCATAGGGAAAGAAAGGAGCATAAGCTGCAGCTGCAAAAGGAGCATGAGGATAACAAGGAAAAGCTGCTGCAGGAGGAGCAGGGACAGGAGCTGAAGGGTAGGGATGACTTCCCTGAAAATTGAGAACTCTAGCAGGACTTCCCCGGGCTGCTTCCCGGAAGAAGTTATGGCGAGCAGCGAACTCTTCATCTTGAGTCCGCAAAGGAGCTGCGGGCCCTTGCGGAAAGGTTGGAGTGTACGGGGGATAGAATGATGGGCAAGCTTGAGAGTAAGCTTGCTGACGCTCTGCTGTTGGTGTTGGGTTGATTGGAGCAGCTGCTGGTTGAGCATCTAATCGCTGCGTTATAGCAGCAAGAACTTTGTTGATAGCCTGGAACTGTTGAGCATTCTCTCGGCGCGACTGCTCAAAGGCTTCCCAGAGAGGATCTTCACTGAGACTTGGAGCATGGTTCTCGGCTGACTGATGGTCTGACATGGTTAGCTGTTGCTTTCACTGCCTGTTCTGATCTGAAGGTTTGCGCATGAGCTGTTCGGGTCCGCGCTCACCGCACCATGTTGATGCACGAAAACGGCACCTGGGGGATAGCTGTCACCGAGGGGGTGATTGGGCCTCACAGGCTAGGTGAGGATGAAGGAGAAGGTTGCAGAGGAAAGGGAGAGGCTTGAGAGGAGAGGCGAGCCTTGATCAACAGAGAGGGTTGATCAAGAAAGAAGGAAGAGGGAGACCAAGAGCGGTCAAGCAGACAGTAATTGCAACGGCTGCGCTTGCAGGTTGGATGCCGAGAGGAGCTGGGCTGAGCAAAGGAGCAAGGCTTGCTGAGCAGAGGAGCAAGGCTTGCTGAGCAGAGGAGCAAGGAGAGGGGGCCGCTAGCAGCGGCAACAACACACTTCGCCCGTCGCGGCCTAAATGCCACTCCTGCGACGGGCTTTCCTTTTATTAAAAGCTAGAGGTTACAAGCTTACAAGTACACCTTTACAACAAAATCACTTAAAGGGTACAAGGAGAAGCTGGCGGCTAAGAGAGAAGAAGGTGCCAGAAAGCAGAGAGGAGAAGCTGCCAGAGACTAAGTAAAATAGTCTGCTAGCTGCTGGAGGACTGTGAAACTGAGTCTGCAGAGTCTGCTGGCAAGCTGCTGAAGCTGCAGAGGACTGCGCGGACAGGAAACTGAGTCCGCAGAGCTTGCTGGAGAGGTGATGACGGACTGGAAAACGGAGTCCGCAGGGTCTGCTCTCAAGACTTGTCTTCAGCTCCAGGATCCGGAACCCCCCAAATGAGAGGCACCATGGGCTATTTATAGGCCCAGGGAAGTTCTTCTAGAAGCGGGGCCCAGTGACATCAGCATGACGACCTGCGCGGACTCCGCGGACTGAGATTTTGCGTCCGCCATTGTTGACTGAGGAAGCAAGCGGAAGGACCCACCTGCAGAGAACTGGAGGTCGCCCCCTAGCGGGCGACCTGGGCGGACTCCGGGAGGAGTCCGCCCGGCACGCCGGAGGCCGCCCCCTAGCGGGCGGCCTGGGCGGACTCCAGGGGGAGTCCGCCCGGCAGTGCCTGGCCGCCCCCTTGCGGGCGGCCTGGGCGGACTCCAGGGGGAGTCCGCCCGGCGGCCAGGCCGCCCCCTTGCGGGCGGCCTGGGCGGACTCCGGGAGGAGTCCGCCCGGCTGGGCGCCGGGGCCGCCCCCTAGCGGGCGGCCTGGGCGGACTCCAGGGGGAGTCCGCCTGGCGGGCCAGGCCGCCCCCTTGCGGGCGGCCTGGGCGGACTCCGGGAGGAGTCCGCCCGGCTGGGCGTCGGGGCCGCCCCCTAGCGGGCGGCCTGGGAGGACTCCAGGGGGAGTCCGCCCGGCGGGCCAGGCCGCCCCCTTGCGGGCGGCCTGGGCGGACTCCGGGAGGAGTCCGCCCGGCTGGGCGCCGGGGCCGCCCCCTAGCGGGCGGCCTGGGCGGACTCCAGGGGGAGTCCGCCCGGCGGGCCAGGCCGCCCCCTTGCGGGCGGCCTGGGCGGACTCCAGGGGGAGTCCGCCCGGCTGGCGGGCAGAGGCCGCCCCGGGTGGGCGGCCTCGACGGACGGCGGCAGGAGGCCGCCGCCTCTCGGGCAGCAGGGAGGTCGCCCCTGGTGGGCGACCCTAACGGATGGCGGCAGGAGATTGCCGCCCCTTGGGCTGACTAGGAGGTCGCTCCCGGTGGTGCTGTTGGCCGACTCCTGCAAGGGAAAGCACTGCACGATTAGCGGACCTAACCGCATGTCCCGCAAGGGTGAGCCATGGGAATAGCCCGCCGTCCCGCAGGGCACGCGGTTGCTAAGAGAGCTAGGCGGACTGGGAAACTGTCCGCCTACGCTGGGACTTGTCGCGATCGAAAGAGAGAAACTAAGGGTCGTGACTAGCCAGCTGGCCACCTTGGGAAGGATCGCCGATTTCTGGGTTAACAGTGACTCTGACTCAGGGTAATACCCTTTTTGTGAAGTTCACTTCCATTCCTAGGATGGTTTCACCTCACCTAGGTCTTTCATGCTAAATTGTGCCTTCAAGGAAACTTTCACGTCTTTCACCTCAGACTGATCAGTGCCCAGAATTAGCATGTCATCAACGTACAAGTATATGATGGCTACTTTATTTGCACTTGTTCTCACGTACATACATTTATCTGATAGACTGGATTTGAAACCCAAGACTTTTACACATGTGTCAAATTTTTCATGCCACATTTTAGGTGCTTGTTTCAATCTGTATAGTGACTTAATCAACTTACAGACCATATTTTCTAGACCTTCTATGACGAACCCTTCAGGCTGGTGCATGTAGATCTCCTCAGTCAGATCTCCATTCAGAAATGCAATCTTGACATCCATCTGATGAACAGTGTAGTGTTCAATAGATACTAGTGCGAGAAGAATCCTAATTATCGCATAGTGACATACATGTGAGTATATATCAAAGTAGTCTACACCACTCACTTGAGTGAAGCCTTTGGCAGCTAGACGTGCTTTGTATTTTGCGATACTCCCATCAGGATTTAGCTTCTTCCTCAGAACTCACTTATTGCCAATGGTTTTAGCCCCTTTGGGCAAATCGACCAAAGTCCATGTTTTGTTCTGCATGAGAGAGTTCATCTCTTCGTCTATGACTTCTTTCCATAATAGAGAGTCTCTAGATCGCATCGCTTCCTTATAAGTGGATGGATCAGCTTCAACTTGGTAAGTCGCGAAGTCTGTACTGAAGCTTTTAGGCATTTTCTCTCTACTAGATAGCCTTCTGGTATCTAAACCACTTGTGTCTACAGGTTCAGTGTCAGAGTTACGTTGTCCTGGCTCAACTAAAGGCTCAGTACTAGTGGCTGGCAGACGTGGCAATGTCAGGTTCTTATCCTTGAGGAATTTATCCTCAAAGAAGACAACGTCTCTTGATTCTATTACAGTATTAGAGGAGAGATCCAGAAACCTGTCTGCAGCACTATCATCTGCACATCCTAGGTAGACGCAGGTATTCATCCTAGGTCCAATATTTGCTCTTTTAGAGTCTGGTATCCTAACATAAGCGATACAGCCCCAAGTCTTAAGATTGTCAAATCTACGAGGCCTCTTAAACCAAAGCTCGTAGGGTGTCTTAGTCAACTTTGCATGAGAAACTTTATTAAGAATGTGATTTGACGTGAGGACGGCTTCACCCCAATAGGCCGCAGGCATGTCAGCAGTCAGCAACATAGAATTCAACATTTCTGTCAAACTTCTGTTTTTCCTTTCAGCGATGCCGTTGGATTGTGGGGAATATGGAGCGGTGGTTTCAGGGATTATGCCATTGCTGGCAAGGAAGTCTCTGAACTCCCCCGAGACGTATTCTCCTCCTCTATCACTTCTTAGCCTTTTTATTTTCATGTCAAGTTGATTTTCAACCCTATTTTTGAAAATACGGAATTTTTCAAATGTTTCATCTTTGGTTTTAAGAAGGTAAATGTGACTGAATCTAGAGTAGTCGATAAAAGTTATCAGATACTTCCGACCGCCTCGAGTGACAAAACTTTTGTAGTCACAAATATCGGAATGTATTAACTCTAGCAATTGTGTGCTCCTAGAAACCTGACGAAAAGATGTTCTAGTTATCTTAGTTTGAGCACAAATTTCACATTTTTCAAATTTGATTTTTGTGCCGAGGGGTATGTTGTGAGTTCTAGCTAGCAGAAGAAGTTTTCTATAATTGACGTGTCCTAGTCTTGCATGTAAATTCTTAGGATCTATCAGATTAGAGTTAACCTGATTTACTAGCTCGTGTGCTAGACTCAGCCTATACATCTCGTTAACGACATATGCACAATTAAATTAGCAGCGAATGTTGGTATAAATTTAATATTTTTCAAAGTTAGAATCTTACCTGAGGAGAGAGCCAAGGTAGCGTTGCCGACCTTCAGCACGTCAGCTACAACTCCATTTGCAACAGTGACCGTCTCTTCCACCTTTTTGCATCCTCCAGAAGCTTTGGATTGTGGCAGACGTGGCAGGTAGCACTTGAATCGAGCCACCACTCTAAACTGGTCGTCCTGTTACCGCTCATGGCAACAAAGTCGGTAGGTGCAGTCTGATAAACCATGTTGGCTTGATTATCAGTACTTGGTGTGCTGGATTCGCCCCGTTTGGGCTGTCGGCACTCGGAAGCGCAGTGACCCCACTTATTGCAGTTGTAACACCTGCCTTTGAATTTCTTCTTTATCTGTTTGCTGGTGGCAGCAACTGCGGGTGCACTGGTCGGTGGGCGAGTCTTTCCAGGCTTAGGCTTCCGCTTAGGATGCGTGATCATGTTAGCAGTAGAGGACTGCTTGCTGATCGTCTCTATAACGTGCCTAGTCTGGTTCTCATCCTCAATGCAGATGAAGCGCTTGAGGTCTTTAAGACTCACCTACGTCTTCTTCCGGTACATCTCAGTCTTGAAGGAATACCAGGCCGAGGGCAATTTGAAAATGATCGCCCCTGCAACAAATCCATCTGGCAGAGGGATGTTCTCACTGTTGAGCTTGTCCACCAAATTTTCGAACTCAGCAACCTGTGGCAGGATTTCCCTTTCCTCAGTGAAGGTGAATGTCATAAACTTGTCCACCAGGTGCGTCTTGGACATATTCTCCTCCTCCTTGAATTGCTCCTCTAAGGCTTCCCAGATCTCCTTGGCCCTTTGCATCTTGTCGTACGTCTCTGCAAGCCTGTTGGAGAGGCAATTCAGGATATAGTCTCTGCAGAAGTCCTCGTCGTTGACCCATAGATCTTTATCTTCACTTCCTTTGAATTCTTCAAAAACAGTCTGCACTGTGTAGAAGATGTTCAGGTACTTCATGCCGAACTGAGTGTTGCGCTTCCAGGCACTGAACTCGGCGTTGGAGAATTTCTCCAACTTGATCATCAGCACGGGAGAGGAGTGATTGATCGCCTTTGACATTGCGTGTTTCTTTCCAAATGATAGTATTTTACTAGCAATCTAAATTACAAGCAGAAAAAACTAGAAAGCGATCACCTGAGCGAGGCGACGACAGTCTTCGGATCCAATCCAGAAAAATTGCTCCTCCTCTCCGACTGACCGCAGTCGTCAGAGACTAGATCTCGATCAGCAGACTTCCACAGCAAAGCTCAGAGCAGGCATCAATTTTTAATTTACTGCTCCACTCTGATCTGAAGAGAATGACAGTAGTAACAAAACATAGCTTCTCCTTCTTTTTCCTTGGATCTTCCAATCAGTGAACAGGAAGATGACTCCCACTCTTTCCCGATCTGGACAAGGCGGATCGGATCCGGAGTCTTCCTCCCTTCTTGCGCAGTAGTGAAAATTAGTGCTGGCAGAATATACCGATCAGAGCGGCAAACAGTGGCGGTGAGGCAACACGAGAACAAATCGCGATGCAGAGCAATCAGAGGCGGCGGCGTCTTCCTTCATTTGGCGATTCCAGATCGGCGACGGCGATGCAGAAGGATTGCGAACCGGAGAGACGACTCTGATCTACAACAGCGATCAAGTGGCGACGCTTGAATCCCTAGCAGGATTCCTTCTCCTCCGATCGGCTACTTCAGCGATGGCGATGCAGAAAAATCGCGGCGTGATCCTCCGGCAGCGATGAAATTGCCCGAGAAGAAGCGGCGGCGCTTGAAATCCCGAGCGGGACTTCCTCCTTCCTTCGCGATGCAGAAACACAGCGGCCCCTTCCGATTGAGAGAGGGGGCTAGGTCTTCCTCCCGATGGCAAGCAACGACGTTTCTGATCTTCTTCTTCGATCGGGAGCGGCGGCTGTGATCCAGAAAATCGCGTGCGGGAGCGGGGATCGGTCACGGGGACGGAGCGGGGCTAGGGCAAACTTCGAGAATGTTAGAGCGCTCGAAGCATCCGCGTGACCATCAAGTTTGGAATGACCTACCCGTTGCCCCCAGCATGGGTATTTATAGGAGAAACCCTAAATCCCCGACTACGGGTTTGGATGCCTATCGGATCCTAACCGACCCGTTAAGCAGCCCATTAACACATATATAAATATACCTCAACACCCTTCACTTGGCGAAGATGACGAACGACATGATTTTTTTGAAAGATTTAGAATTTTTTTGTCTTGAATAACCTATTTTTTGTAATGTTTGTTAATATAATATGTCATACATGTTCTTCTAATATAATACTAAACGATTGCTTATAAGAAAATTAAGTTTGAATTTTTTTTTAAAAAAAATTTACATTGATTTGTATATAACAACTTCGTGATTACATATAGTCGGTTATAAATTAATATATTACAATGTTCTTAAAAAAAGTCAAATACCCTATTTCTATCCTCTGTAATAGCAGCCATCTTTCTTCCATTCTCTCGCACCCGATAGAAATCCCGCCCCAATCTCTCGTCGCCCTGCATTCGCCCCTCTTCTCGCTCGCCGAATCGTCGTTGCCGACAGCCGAAAATCGTCGGAGGAGCACCATTGGTCGCCGGCAACCTCATTTGGAAGGTCGGATCATCCATCGCCTTTGTTTGGTCTGGAAGGTCGGATATTCCACGCCGCCGGTTGTAGCTTGTAGCAAGTTTCCAGGCAATTTTCTTATATGGGCATGGGGGGATTTAGTAGGATTTAAGGTTTCGCCAACCCGGTTCCTTTGTTATACGAGCTTCCCTGTGTTCCCTAGATCTTTCTTACATTCTTCTTTGAATCTGAAATCCGATGCGATGCTAATGGATACAAAAAATGAACTATTTTGTTTTTGTAGCACGCGATTAAGAATAAAAGGGGATCTCCCTGCTTTTGGCGTAATAATTCATCTTTTTAACAAATATTTCATGCAATTTGTATGCTTCAAAAATGCACTATTTCTCAAACATAAGCAGACGTAGATAACTATAATCGGTGCATGATTGTTATATAGAACCAGAATTCATATGAATTATACCAGCTGTTTGGTAGAATCATAGAATTTGTGGTTTGTAAGATTGATGTTGTCTCTTGATGCTTAAATGTGGACTATATACTCTATTGAATGATTGAGTTACATGGTGGCATGGTCATATAGTAGTATTTATGGTATAAATAGTTGGATTTTATAGATGGATAGAAAATTGTGGTTGAAAAAAACTATGGACTGCTATTTTAAAAAATATTTGACCTGGTTAAATGCGAATGTATGTCTAACAGTGTTGGATATTGGAAGAGAGCATTGAGTCGAACTTCAAGTTGAAGACTGATTCCGGCCTAAGTATAAGGTAAGGTTGATAGTCAAAGAGTTCAATCAAAAACATGGTGTGGACTATGACGAGATATTTTCACTAATGGTGAAAATGTTTTCTATCAAACTGGTGTGGGCTTGGTTGGCTCTAGTGATCTTGAGATTGAGCAGATGAATGTCATGATGACATTCTTGCATGGAGATATGGAGGAGCTAGACTCGCTCCAAAATAATGGAACATCACCCCCTCTTTTGTCAGCTTTCGATCACCTCGAGCAATACTTGGCATCACCCCTTCTTTTGTCAAAGTTGGTGCCCGGAGAAGCACTGTTCTTATATCTGGTCGTGACCCCAGCAGCCCTCAGCTCCGTGCTTATAAAAGATAAAGGAGGAGTTCAGCGCCCCGTCTATTACGTCAGTAAAGTACTCACCAACACCAAAGCAAGATACCCGGTAGCTGACAAAACCGCCCTAGCAATTGTCTATTCAGCAAGAAAGCTCCAGCCTTATTTCCAGGCCCATACGATAAAAGTGCGGACACAGTTACCGCTCCAGAAAATTCTTTAAAGGTCGGAGGTCTATGGAAGATTGGTCAAGTGGACCATCGAGCTAGGAGAATTTGATATTCAATTCCTCCCTCGCCCCGATATCAAATCACAAGTCCTTGTAGACTTTATGATGGAGTGCACCCTCCCCCCTACATCATCCCCGGAGGAAGGGACATCCCACGCCCATTGGACTCTTTATATCGATGGCGCTTCGGGGACAACAAGAGCCAGAGATTGCTTGATCTTGATAAGCCTAGAAGAGATTATCCTAGAGTATAGTCTTCGGCTAAGGTTTCCCGCCACCAACAATATTGCAGAATACGAGGCTCTGGTCGTCAGACTCTGGCTCGTTGTCGACTATAAGGTCAAGAGCCTGACAATCTACACAGATTCTCAGCTGGTAGCTTCTCAAGTCGAAGGAGATTATGAGGCAAGAAATGATCAGCTAGTGCAGTACCTCACGCTCGTCGGATCTCTCCTCCAGGGAATTCCCTTACATCAGATCCTGCACATCCCTCAGGAGCAAAATACTAGGGCTGACACACTTTCCAAACTCGCTGGTACTTTGACCGGGTATTAGTCATGAAGAAGGAGGGTCGAGGATGTGATGGGTCCAAGTGTACAATGGCCGTGGGAAATCGTTGTAGTCGATAAAGAATCAACCTGGATGATGCCTCTGCAGGCTTACCTTAGTCACGGGCAACTCCCAGAAGGGAAGCTCAGCAATTGTGGATACGGACAACAGCATTCTCCATAATAGACGGGGAACTGTACAAGCGATCCTTCTACGGACCTTATCTAAAGTGCTTAGCAAAACCCGAGGCAGAGTACACCCTGCGTGAAGTTCACAAGGGAGTCTGCGGAGACCACCTTGGCGGGAGAGCCATAGCAAGGAAGATACTCCGCCAAGGATTTTATTGGCCGACAATGAAAAAGACGAGATCCAATTCGTCCAAAGGTGTGCAAGTTACCAGCTTCATGCAAATATCCCACACCGACCGTCGGTCACGCTAACTACGCTCCAGAGCCCCTGACCATTCACTCAGTGGGGGATTGACATTATGATGCCGCTTCTGATGGCAGCAGGTCAAAGGAAATTTATTATCATGGCTATTGACTACTTCATCAAGTGGGTCGAAGCTGAGCCACTAGCAAAAATAACAGATGAAAATGCTAAGAGGTTTGTCTGGAGGAACATCATCTGCCGCTTCGAGATACCAGCAGTCATCGTTGCCGACAACGGAACTCAGTTCACTAGAAAATCATTCACCAAGATGTGTGGGGATCTAAAGATCCGCCTCCCTTACACGGTCGTAGCACATCCGCAGTCCAACGAGCAAATATAGATGACTAATCGAACTATCCTCAATAGGTTGAGGATGCGCTTACAGGAAGGTGAATGTAGTGGGCAGATGAACTCCCAAGCATATTATGGGCCTATTAGACCACTGAAAGATCTCCCACTGGGAAAACCCCATTTAACCTCTGCTACAGCTCCAAGGAAATAATCCTTGTAGACATCGAGGTTCGTAGCGCCCGCGTACAAACTTTTGACCCCAAAACAAACGATGAGAAACTTTGGGAAAACTTGGACTTCATCTCTGAAATCCGAGACAGGTCAGCCCAACAAATCGCAGCCTACCAGAGGAGAGTGGCCCGGTTTTATGATCGACGGGTCAAGCCTAGACCAATCGTCATTGGAGATCTGGTCTTACGAAGCATCGAAGTAGCCGACAAGGGTCCAAGCAAGAACAAACTATCGCCATCATGGGAGAGACCATTCGTTGTCATCTCGTTTATCAAACCAAGAACATACAAGCTCAGGACCGCGAAAGGGAAAGCTCTGCCTCGAACATGAAATACGCAAAATTTGCACCGGTTTTATCAATAACAACTTTCATTCTGGCTACAATTGTGAACATATAAAGTCGCAAACATCTGCTTGTACACGAACTAACTTTCATTTCTGATAATTGCAAACTGTTTGTCTACTTTAAATATTGTCGTTGCAAGGCTCGTCGTAGACTAGAGCGCGAAAGCTGACGCCAAACTCCTGACTGGGGAGACAAGCCCTCACAACACCATACTATCGTGGAGACAAGCCATAACAGCACCTTACTATTGTGGATCAAAGGTCACTTCAAATAGAAGGTTGCATCAGGATTCGCCCTCAGACTCTTCTCTAGGGCTCCCAACCCCCTGTGCCCTCATTGCCTGAGATCGAAGGTTCCCCCTTCTCCTACAGAGGGTCACGACGTCACTAAGACCTACCCCCCCCCCCCATGCTCGCCAGCGGTATGCAAGTTTCTGAACTTTCCCGTTTCTCCAGGGCACCCAGCCCCTCGTACCCCTCACTTCCTGCGATCGAAGATTCGCCCATCTCCCGTAGAGGGTCACGGCATCGCGAGGGCCTTCCCCCCTCACGCTCGCAAGAGGTATGCAAGTTTCCAAACTTTGTTGTTTCTCTAGGGCTCCCAGCCCCTTGCGCCCTCACTACATGCGATCGAAGGTTCGCCCTTCTCCCGTAGAGGGTCACCGCATCGCCAAGACCTGCCCCCTCGTGTTCGCCAGCGGTTTGCAAATTTCCGAACTTCGTCATTTCTTCAGGGCTCCCAGCCCCTCGTGCCCTCACTGTCTGCGATCGAAGGTTTCCCCATCATGAAGGAACTCCTTCATCCTCCTTCCTTAGCTTTGGACTCAGCCTCCTCCCTCCCTGTAGCATGCCCTGGCTGAAGATTCACTCTGCAGTCTTTGCAGATGCGACCAAGCATGTTACACCTGTAGCACTGAGGTCCGCCCTGCTTCTTCCAGTCATCATGCTTAGGAGCCTTGCTCCTTTCCTGCTATGATGAAGAAGACGGACCATTACTAGCATGTGTCTTCTTCTTCCTGTCCCACTTCTTCTTCTTTCCAGAGAAGAGAGCCTTATCATCTCCCCCTGAGATCGAAACTCCAACCATCTGCTTCGCCAAACTTTCCTGTGAAGCCAACAGTTATCCACCTCGAGTAGTGAAGGAGGATTGGCACAGCCTTGCATAGAAGTAACAAATGTAACACACTCCTTCCGCAAGAAGCAAATGATGTTCCTCTTCAGCTTCGAATCTGAGATCGGATCTTCCGGGTCCAAAGCAGTTATCTCATAGCAGATGTTCTTCATCTTCATGAAGAAAGAATAAATGGACAGATCACCTTGAGTGGCATTTTTCAACTCATTTTTCAAGAACTGTAGTCAAGCTACGTTCTTCTTGTTTAACATGCCATCCAAGGTCATCCAGATTTCAGCTGCAGACTGACATTCGATGATGTGGTCAAACAATTCCGGTGAGATCGCACGCTTCAGAGCAAACGTTGCATTCGCATTTGTTTGCCTCCAATTTTTCACCGCTTCAGCATTTCCACCAGCAACGACCACTTCTTGTCGGTTGTCACCACTGACAACTTCCCAAAGTTCCTCGCCAAGAATGCAACTCTCCATGCAAGATCTTCACCTTTTGAAGTTGGTCTGCGTTAAGTGTTCAATTCCAATTTCTCTTGCATAACCGACTTTCATTGCACCTAACTTATTTACTTGATCTTCACGAGGAAATATCAAATTGTTGAGATTGGTGAACTGCTAACTCCTCAACACCCCTCTGATACCATGTAAAAATTTGTGAAGGTAGCAGCAAGAGGTCGCAAAAACACTTAACCACAACCAAAGGCAACGAAAAATCAGAAGAACTAGAAGCACAAGAGTCTCCAATTGGAATTTTAAAAAAATTTTACATAGCGAGGTATACATTTGTGAGACATGATTCACAGTGTAGCTAAAGAAAACAGAAAACTGCAACAAGAAGTAAACCGCGCGGACAGCAAGTTGTAACCGCACAAGTCGCCTAACCGCAAACTGAGTCCGCCGATGTTGCCTAATCGCAACTAGCCGTGCAGACTGTTTTTATTGAAAACTGAAGTGCTTGAATAGAACCCGCTGATAGACCGAGCGAACTGCTCTACTTAACCGCAACTCGGAGCAAGAGACTTAAAGTTGTAGAGACCGCGATCTGTTATTATCCGCTGACTGTTATCCACGAACTGTTCCACACCAAGCATCCACCGGTTGTCTAGCCGTCTGATGCTAGCCGTACAACCTGCACAGAGTCAACTTCACTTAATCGCACTGGTTATAAAAACGTAACCACAAGTTTTAAGCGCGAGTTGAGTTCTCGCTGTTCTCGGTTCTTTGTGATGAGTCGAGGGGGGGGGGTCCTATTTATAGGCGAGAAGAGAAGTGTGATCACCGCCCATAGCGATAGGATAACCATCCGTCTTCCTGCAGCTAACATCACATATCCACACAGTGCAAATACTAGCACAAGTCTGTCATTGATAACTTCTATCTGCATGGGTAGAAAGAACGACCAGTCTGTATAGGCGGAAAGGACCAGTCCGTCGGGCTGAGAAGACCAACACCAATCCAACAAGGACGGTGGACACAACACTGGTGGGCCGCCAGACATCGCCACTAGACCGAACTATCTTGCGGACATAGCTCCTAATCCGCGCATACTTCAGCCCATGACTAGAAAAAGGACCACGCCAAGTTGAGTTGCCAAACTCGGCGAGCTCCAAAAGCTGTCCGCACAAGCACACGATCTCAACGAGCTAGACAACAACCATGTACTTGTCACACGGGACCAAGTCCACAACACCAACGGACTCTGGATATCAACTTGCCTAAGAAGTCTCCAACGAACTGTGTGGTTAGCCACCACAGTCCGTGCTAACTGTCAGCTTTCTTGCAAGCCAGAGAACCTGAAGCATCAAGCAAACTGTGTGATCTCACCAATCAGACCGCCACAACCACAGTTAGAGAAGTCTAACCACCTGATTTCAACTCAGGGTGCTTGCTGAGCCAGACCGCAAGAGAGACCGATAATCCGTCAAAGGCTATCTGCCAGGCCGGCGACGGACTCTACGGTCTGCCCAATCAGACCACCAGCACTCTACTTCACTCTCACTTCAACAATTTTAATAGAATCGACTTCACTCAATTGTATTTGATAAATTTGTGTGTCTCAATAATACTTCGTTTGGCACGACGGCGGCGGTCGTGAATGCATGGTTTAAACCATCATTCGTTAAGGATCACCTAACAAACATCATCTGTTTGAACATAAAAGTGGATGAAGTTCCTTAGGTGGGTGTTAACAAATGACAATTTAACCCCTATATTTATGGCCGTCATCACTGTAACACACAGGTTTAGGACTCAGAGGCTGCCGCACCCTATCATGGGCCGCACAGCATGGACCGCCCCGATGTCTCGTTACAGGCCTGCAGGCCCGGCACCCCAAAGAATCTCCGGTCTGTTTCTCAGCGCGGTGCGTTGTTGTCACGAGGTTTCGAACCCGAGACCTTAATCAGATACCTTCAACAGTTCCAATCACCAACTGAGCTGCAGCTCAGCCGGTGATTGGAACTGTTGAAGGTATCTGATCAAGGTCTCGGGTTCGAAACCCCGTGGCAACAACGCACCGCGCTGAGAAACAGGCCGGAGATGCTTTGGGGTGCCGGGTCTGCAGGCCTGTAACGAGACACCGGGGCGGTCTATGTTGTGTGGCCCATGATAGGGTGCGACAGCCTCTGAGTCCTAAACCTGGGCGTTCACGGGCTGTAGATAAGTGGGGCAGTCCATGCTGTGCGACCCATGATTGGAAAAATTCGGCGCTATCATAGTATCAACTAAGTTCACGGGCTGGAGATAAGCGGACTCTAACCGCTGACATCCGCCACAGGGTAAACAACCGCCTCTCAGGCCTCTCCGACTAATTCTACCATAGAGGCCAACGATAGACAATAACTCACCCCCCCCCCCCGAACATAGCTTACAACTTTCATCGTACTGTGCTCTCCAAAGAGCAACTCTTCTCAAAATCTAAAAGGGTGCTGAGTTGGAATACCATTCTCAGTATTCTTGTGGTTCCGGAGAATCCAGCTACAGGAGAACCAGGAACAAAGAGCTCTCCCCCATTTTCCGCCCAACTCTTTGGTCTTCATAATGCTGGTTTTAAAAACGAGTTATTGCCCTTCTCCGACCCTTACTGCCCAACAGCGGATAGCCCCGGTGTCTCGTTACAGGCCTGCAGCTCAGTCGGTGATTGGAACTGTTGAAGGTATCTGATCAAGGTCTCGGGTTCGAAAGTGCACCCTATCATGGGCCGCACAGCATGGACCGCCCCGGTGTCTCGTTACAGGCCTGCATGCCCGACACCCCAAAGCATCTCCGGCCTGTTTCTCAGCGCGGTGCGTTGTTGCCACGGGGTTTCGAACCCGAGACCTTGATCAGATACCTTCAACAGTTCCAGTCACCAACTGAAGCTCAGTCGGTGATTGGAACTGTTGAAGGTATCTGATCAAGGTCTCGGGTTCGAAACCCCGTGGCAACAACATGGACCGCGCTGAGAAACAGGCCGGAGATGCTTTGGGGTGTCGGGCCTGCAGGTCTGTAACGAGACACCGGGGCGGTCCATGCTGTGCGGCCCATGATAGGGTGTGGCAGCCTCTGAGTCCTCAAACGGGCGTTACAACCACCATGCCAAATAAAGACTAAGGCTCCGTTTGGGGGACTTATTTTCACCGGTCAAGCGTCATGACCGCATGAACCCGGACTTAATTTAAGTCTGGGTTCATGCGGTCATGACCGCTTGACCGGTGAAAATAAGTCCCCCCAAACGGAGCCTAAGTTGGACCACCTACTCGAGTATGAGATTGCTCAAACATATAAAAAGAATCCACACTGTAGAGGCAATAGTAGTAGAGTACTAATATCAGACAGTATCATGCTATATTCATTTGTCCTAAGTGATGTCATATTAACACTTCAGAGCAGACCTTGTCAATTTAGTCGTGTGTTTAGCAAGAAAGATCAGCTCTTGGCCTTGGTTTAGGGGACATACTAAATTGTTGCCAGTTCATTTTGTTAGTGCGCTCGAAACATCTCGTGTGACCGTCAAGTTTGAAACGACCTCTACGTTGCCCCCAACAGGAATATTTATAGGCGCAGCCCTAAATTCCCGACGGATTATTAGATTCGTACAGGATTCTAACCAAACTCAATAAGGACCCGTTACCGTTCATATAAATATACCTCAATACATTTATCGTGAATGCGACTTCTTTGCCATCTATAATAAATGAACACATTAACATTGAATTAAATCCTAAGAGAATACACAGTTACATTCAGTGAGAGTAGGGGTGGATCAAACAAAAGAGAAATTCACAAGTCCTTTATTACTTTCTTCTAGCTGTCATCAAGTTTTGCCATAACAAGAATTGTTAATTCACAAAAAATTGACACAAAGTGCATAGAACTAGAGATCTGTGGTCTGCTCAACTTACATTTCTTCTCCACATGTGAAAATTTTGAAACTAATGTATCATAAATGAGCAGTTTTAACTCCAAATAGCAACCAATTTTGAGGAGTTTTTCCTTCATTCCACTCCAACTTTTGGTTGTGAGCAGCCTTGTCCTTCTCTCACAGAAAAAGAGATGTCCTATGGACGCCGCAGGAAGAAAGAGGGCGAACAACCATGCACAAAAAACGTTCGTTGGGATACATTAAGCGTTTGTCCGTAGACGAGTGATATATAAAAAGGTTGCCACGAGAAATCATCACAACGATCCGTCAGCAAATTTAGAGGCGGGACTCGCATACCAAAAATTATATTATTTGAGTTCTTAACTCAACAGTGTAAACCCTAAATTAACAAAGAACGACACAACCCGTGCGCCCCATGCCAATTGAGAATCAAATTGGATTATAAAAAAATGATGAATTGTATATCTCACAAAATTAACCCTATAACTTAAATAGATGTGCATCTCATAAACATTGGTGTACTAGATTTTGTTCTATGATGTTCGATATTAATTTTATTATGATTTGTTAATGCCAATTTTTTTTTCTCACGAAAGTATATATATATATATTCTAAAATAATAGATAAAAAATATATGTAATATAAGATAATAACTATACATTCTTTTATTTATTACTTAATACAGAATAATATGATATGAGTAATATCATCAAGCGGGGATAGCTCAGTTGGGAGAGCGTCAGACTGAAGATCTGAAGGTCGCGTGTTCGATCCACGCTCACCGCACTTTAATTTTGCTTTTTGGAGTTTTTTTTTAAATTACGCAAAAACCTGACGGCGTTAAGTGCATACTGCCGTTAATTCTGGTCGTTAGCTACGGTCCCGCGGATAAACGTTAGTCCCCGTCCTTCGAATATTCGGTGGAAGTAAATTTTTGCGTCAGTACTTTGAGACAGCAGTAAATTTTGAGACACATTTTGATAAATAAATTTATATTTATTTTTTGAAATTGTAAAATTTTGTTATTCATTTCATAAACGATGCACTTGTCAAAGTGAGAGAAGTGCTCGCAGTTTCATTTTCGTCGTGTCACTGTCCCGCTGTCCCCGGTCACAATTGAAGTCTCCATCAATCTCTCCTCTCAACGGAATTTTTTTGGTATGTGTAGCGTTCCTTTCTCTAGAAACGCTTTTAAATTAATATTATGCGGACCCCACCTAATTTTCACTTTCCCGCTATTGAGCTGCAGAACTCTCTTAGTCTTTCCGCTTTGGCGCTAGGTTTTTTCTTCTTCCGACCTACACTTTCATCTCCTCCGCCTTTTATCTCTTCCCCCGCCACCCGCCGCCTCCTCTCCAGGTCTCGTCGCCTTCACCAGCATCTGTTTACGTATTATCTTTAAGCTCAATGGGTTTTCCGTGCTCTCTTGCCTGCAGTAACATCCCTTTGGAGTAGGATCCATGGAGAAGGGGAGTACACAAAATGAGGTTCAACAGTGATAATATGTTCAACATTGAACATACGACTGTACATACAGTTGTATATTGAACATAAAATACAGTTGTACTACTACTAAAAGTTAAATACAGTTGTCTATAACACTATATGAAAATACAGTCCTATATTATACCTGAAATACAGTTGTATTTCACACTAATGCAAATACAGTCCTACAATATACCTGAAATACAGTTGTATTTCAAACTATACGCAAATACAGTCCTATATTATGCCTGAAATACTGTTGTATTTCACATTATATGCAAATACAGTCCTACAATATATATGGAATACAAATTATATATAAAACTGCATGTAAATACAGTCATATATTATTACCTGAGATACAGTACTATATACAGTTGCTCTAATTTGAGATGAGGCTATCGTCGATGAAAAAAAAGTCATACCTGGTTCTTATCAAGCCGTCGACGCCGTCGACGAGAAAATGCGCCTGGAAATCTGTTGGAGATCGCGAGTGTGAGAAGAAGAAGAGTTGGCCGTCGGTGACGCCGACATTAACAGGTACGTTTCACCGGAGTTCGCCTCGCAAGAAATATGCCGGAAATCTGAACAAGGAGGAAGAAATCTGCCCGGAAATCGCCTAGGTTACATTAGGGAAGAAGAGGGAAACCCGAAAAATGAAGTGGACCCGCGTTTTTTGAAAGTGGTATTTAAACGCGTTCCTAGCACAGGGAACGCTACACATACAAAAAATTTTCCCCTTTCAACGCCCTACCAACGGTGCCTGCGCTCTACTCGCGAGATTCTTGCTGATCGAAACATCCCAATCACTCACATTTGTCGTCCTTGCTGATAGCACGGGGAAGAGAGGCCATTTTCGAACCCCAGTCCATCTGCCCTTGACACACTTGCCATTTCTTCTCGAGCCGAATGCTACTCGTTCCATTGAGCCCAACCTCGTTTGAGAAACCATGTGGACCAATCAGTCGGCCCACAATTTTCTCCCCTAGCCGCACCATCGTTGCAATCCTTCGTATTTAGCTCCACTGACCCCCATCCTAATGGCCTTGCCGGCTACCTCTCCGCCTCTTTTGCTTGCCCCCCTATGTTGAAATTTTTGCATCCGCACCTGCTCGAGAGAGAAATATATACACGAATAATAGTGCACAAGATTTCTCCGTGAGGCCATCGCCTGATTCGCCTTATCATTGATCATTTATGCTCTTTGTCGGCAGTGTGAGGCTATGATAAGTCGATACGTATCACTTTACTTGATATGTATTTATTATATATTTTCTCGTAAAAATTATTTAATGTAATTTATAATAGTATTCTTGGTCTATGTTTATTCCTTAAAATATCAATTTTGTATTTTTAATAAAATATTATTTAAATATTAAATTAATTTTATTTACATAATATTTACTTTAAAAAAAATTCAACAACAACAATTACGGTTCCTCCGGGGCAAACAAATTATGATATTAATTATTTTCAATTTTCCCCCAACAACATATTTTGATAATTAACTCACATAAAATTTGTTTTTGGTAATTACAATATCAAATAGAGCAATGTTATATGCAAATCATTTTTGACTTTATGCAAGCTGCAGAAATTTGCAGGCCATAAAATTATTCATGCAGGCTAAGTTTCATATCAGCAAGCCATATTCAAAATCTAAATGCACAATTTCTTAAATAAATCATCATAGATGCCACGTGTCCCTTCATCCACCGCCTATCAGCTTTTGATTTATATTTTATTATTTACAATGGCCATTGAGTTTGCTCGAAGCTGCCACATCATCTCCTTAAAAAAACATCATACATTCTCTGCTTCAAACTCGTCCATCTTTCTCGTGTTGGTTTCATCTCCGACAAACTTTTCGGCCTTCAACCACCGGCCACAATCTCTGTAGATAGAAAAAACATCTTATAGCCAAACTCATGGATGCATCAAGAATGGATCACAATTTTATTAAATATTGTCATTCATTGCAGGGTCTTAGTGTGATGGCCAAGGATCAGTTTCTTTAAATGTTGACATTCCTTGCATCTTCTTCAACCGAGCTATCATGGCATCCCTAAACACCGAAACTCGCTGCGACATTTCAACAAACACCTTGGCCGCAACCTACACGGACCCAGACCTCAAATGCCAACTCATCACAGATGCCATGATGAACAAATCAGGCGTGAATCCCAACCTTTCTATCAAAGAATGCATCATTTAAAGATCTCTCAGCACTCCGCAAGATTTGACAGCAACGGGGAGGTGACAGAATCCAGACAAAGCTCAATTTTGGCAAGGCGGAGGGAGTAGAGGAGAGCATCAGGGAGAGAGCCATGGCGGACAAAGGCAAAGATCATGAAGTTCCACGAGAATATGTTCTTTTTGGATATTCCAGTGAAGGTGGCGGCAGTGGCAGGAACATCGCGGAGGCAGGAGATGTTGATAAGATCGGTGGCGAGAAGAACATCGGAAGAGCGGCCAGAGATGAGGAGAGAGTGGAGGATTTGGGCAGAATGGAGGGAAGTTCGCAGCCAGCAAATTTCTTAAAAAAATAAAATTTAATCAATATTTGTGTCCTGCATACCGCCAAAGCCGACCTGCATATAACATCGCTCTATCAAATAACTCTTGCATTTCCAACTTACTAATTCCAAACATTTGGATAGGAATCTCCTTCCAAATGAAGGTCTATTTCATGATGGTGATTGATCACTTTCTCTAAAGATGCATAAATTTTTTTATTAAAGGAAAAATATAAAATGATGTGATTAATATGAACCATGAAATAAATACTATTCATTTGGACTCAAATAGAGAAGATCCTGGTGTCCATTTAATAGTCCAAATCAATTTTAATTTATCCACTGCTGTGTAATATTTTGGCTGTACAAAAAAGAAGATAGGATTACTAAACCCGTGAGATGAAACAAAAACAAATCCCCCACCGCGAAATGGATAGTTCCATTTGAGTTCAAATGGAGAGGATCCCAATTCTCATTCCCTAGTTCCGCACAGAGAGCCATCGAGTATTGCCCGCTGCTACAAATACAAATATTATAGCGAAATACTGACAATAAAGTTTTTTGGCAGTCATAGTGAAAAGCAAGAATTGAAGGGAACAGATAAGAGAAGGGCAATGGGGATCAATAAGAGAGTAATAATGCTTCAATCACAAACCCTAACTTAGCAAAATCAGGCTACAGGAGGCTAAAACTCATAAAACTAACACACAATAAATATGCAAACAGAGAGAATTATTAAAGAAAAAAAAGAACAAAGATAGAACTGCTTGATTGGTTCACAAGGCTTTGGACAACCTACCTGCCAAACCCTCAAGTTGAGCAGCACCCAACCTTCTTGAGAGCAGACACATCATCCTTGACATTGATCTTCTCCCCTCTGCCGGGAACAGAACCCACAGAATCGACACCCGAGTCTATGATCTTCTTGCTCACGATGCGGTATATCTGAGTCAAGACCTCGGCAAACGCATTCTCGACATTCGTGGCTTCGAGGGCCGATGTTTCCATGAAGCAGAGCGACTCCTTCTCGGCAAAAGCTTTCCCGTCCTCCGTGGAGACGGCGACGAGATGGCGTAGGTCAGATTTGTTTCCAACGAGCATGACGACTATGTTTGGATCGGTGTGGTCCCTCAGCTCACGCAGCCACCGCTCGGCATTCTCGAAGGTGGTGTGCCGGGTGACGTCGTAGACGAGCAATGCGCCCACGGCTCCACGATAGTACGCACTGGTAATGGCACGATACCTGCGCATATCAAAATGAATGTAAATCTATTTGCAGAAACTAATAACAACCGAAACAGAGCAAATCTAATCTCACCAAAGGAAAAAAACTCCCTTTCCTTTTATAAAACATGAATAATTCCCATTAAAACTTGAATATTTTCTACCTAAAAACCTTCTCCGACGAAGGACGAATCTACATGTAACGGACACACGATGCCCTAATAACCCTAAAAGAATGCAAACAATCATGCGACATATGCTAATATAGTTACGGACCAACTTAAAGAAAGATTGAATGAATGCGGGCATGCAATCTGATGAACTAATCAAGGTACGAATAAATCTAGGCTCCATTTGGCACGGTGGTGGTCATGAACATGGGGGTTAAATTGTCATTCGTTAACGCCCACCTCAAGAACTTCGTCCACTTTTATGTTGTAACGGATGATGTTTGTTAGGTGATCATTAACGAATGACGATTTAACTCGTGCGTTTACGACCGCCACTACCGTGCCATACAGAACCCTAATCTCACCAACAAACAAAGAAGGAAAAAACCCCTTTCTTTTTATAAAACATGAATAATTCCATTCTCTTTAAACACATAATTACTTTTCCTTTAAAACATGAATAATTTCTACCTAAAGACCCTCTTGATGCACGATGAATTTGACGCACGATGAATTTATAGGTGACGGACACACGATACCCTAACCCTAAATGAATACAAACAATCATGCGATAAATGCCAATAGAGCTACGGACCAACTGAAATAAACTTTTGAATGAATGTGCGCATGTAATAAACTAATGAAGGTACAAGCAAATCTAATCTCACCAACAAAAAAAGGGAAAAAACCCTTTCCTTTTATAAAACATGAATAATTCCCTTCTCTTTAAACACTAATAATTACTTTCCCTTTAAAACCTGAATATTTTCTACCTAAAGACCCCCTGATGCAAGACAAATCTATAGGTGACGGACACACATGCCCTAACATAAATGAATACAAACAATCACACGACATATGACAATAGAGCTACAGACCAATTGAATTAAAGATTTGAATGAATGCACACATGCAATCCGATGAATTAATGAAGGTGCGAGCAAATCTAATTTCGCCAACAAACAAAGAAGGAAAAAAATTCCCGTTCATTTTATGAAACATGAATAAATCCCTCCTATTAAAACACAAATAAATACTTTCCCTTTAAGACAAGAATATTTTCTACCTAAAGACCCTCTTTGACGCAGTACGAATCTACATGTGACGAACACACGATGCCCTAACCTAAATGAATAAACAATGATGTAATAAATGACAATAGAGCTACAGACCAACTGAAATAAAGATCTGAATGAATGCACACATGCAATCTGATGCACTAAGGAAGGTACAAGCAAGTCTAATCTCACAAACAAACACAAAGAAAAAACTCCCTTTCCTTTTATAAAAAATGAATAATTCCCATCTCTTTAAAACATGAATATTTTCTACCTAAACATCCTCTCAAACGCATGACGAATCTACATGTGACGGATACGCGATGCACGAACCCTAAATGGATGCAAACAATCATGCGACAAATGCCAATAAAGCTACAAACCAACTGAAATAAAGATTTGAATTAATGTGCGCATGCAATTCAATGAACTAATAAAGGTTTACCCTAATGTGATGCAAATGCAACGACTCAATCAAGCAATTATTTTGATGTGCAATAATTAAACAATAGTAATTTTAAAATACTCGTGCATTTAAACTCAATTAAGCACAAACATCCAATATTAGTAATTATACAACGATTGCAAAATAAATTTAGAATACACCGAAATTAGAATGCATGGGGGATAAATGATACACTTCTAAATAAAGAGTCCAGAAAAAACCAATGAGAGCCAAAAATTACTAACAATAAAAGTATATCCGTACAAATATAAAAGCAACAAAAGTAATTGTGGATCTCACCAAACTGAGAAGTTGTCAATGTAAAGGCCGAAATTCGGTAACCATAAGAGCATCAGTATTGAACGTGTTGACACGATGCAAATTATTACATTTTTGTTGCAAGTATGTGTAATTGAATTTTACAATAAAACATTACGCTCTTATACTCCTCTGATTTACTTAACTCTTAAAAGTTCAATTCATTATCTTTTGCTTCATTATAGAGTTGATAAAAATATCTTTTTCATCGCTCTTTAATATCCACATCATCCGTCAAAACTGTATCTGTCTCATCTTTTATGCATTTTACTTGACTTAAATCTCTTGTCGTTCTTTCTCTACATCGAGCAATTTTATATATGTCATGCTCTTCATCTTTGATATCTAGTGACTTATAGAAAATTTCATAAGCTTGACTTTTTGCTTTACTTACTGTCTGTTTAGATTCTTTTTTGGCAATTTTATACCTGGCTAAGTTTTCATCATTCCTACGGGCGTAGAGTGATTTATAGCTGGCCCTCTTTGCCCTCACCTTGTCTTGCACTTCCTCTTTCCACCACCAAGATTCTTTATTTGGGGGCGCGCGACCTTTTGATACTCCAAGTACGTTCTTTCCACCTATCCTTAAATGCGAAGAGATAACTTCTCATGAGACATTATGTAACACTTTAACCTAGTTTAACAACAAATCAACAGTCCGGTCGGGCCCCGCGATAAGAAGTAAACTACGCCACAATATTAAAACTAGTACATAACAGACATAAATAAAAGTACTAAAAGAAACTTACAGCGGAAGTAAATTATGCGGTTAAGGGTAGCCGATGGTACCTCAAATTTGATTCACAGAGCCAACTAATAAAGGTAAGAACTGTAAAATCTGAATCACTGAAAGCTTACAAAAAGTCTGTTACATTGAAGACATTAGACAATTTTAGTACATGACGCCCAAAGAACAAATAAACTACTGAACTGGGACACACTGAAGGGAAAAGACAACCTACAATGAAGAGTCGTGACGTTTATCCTAAGCGCAGCTCCCCACCGGTGACCCCTGTAAAAATAAGTTCCAACTGGGTTAGGCCCACTGGAAAGTAAGAAATACTACTCTCAGTAACACTAAAAAAAACTTTTTCTTGTATAGAAAATACGTAACATTAAGTGCCATTAATCTTGTCATTTTGTACTCTTCTTCTGATCATGTAATTGACTTATTATGAGTTCTGTCTCAATTTCTATCTTTAGCTGGATAACGATTCCTGGAGTTTCTGAATTGTGTCAGCTATAAGGTCTAGTAGATTTCATGATTGACATATTGAATCTTATTATTAATGGCGATCATGCACAAAACTGAAAACTGTAATTTGAGTAGCAAACCTGATGGTGCCCTGAACTGAATGTCCTACGAGAGGACCACAGGCTCATATCTGAGGAGTTCCGTATCTGGAATCAAGGGTCATCGACCCGAAGTCTGAATCTCGTATGATGGGCTGTTGGCCCCAAGTGTACGGTGGTGTGCCTCCACCAAAAGGATGAGGGTAAATCTCTCTCGCCATTTTTCTGGATTGATCTGATTTTAAAGTGAAACATCCAACTTGAGTTCACTAGATCAAAGTTTTTCATGTGGTTTAATCTTAAACTTTTGTCTACATGCTTCTAACATTTTAACTGATCATGTCCATATGTTAAACTGATAATTTCATGATCTGACTGTAAGTCTTGCTATATTAACTTAATTAACATCTGGTTCGTGTTTTAAGGCTACACGAGATTTGATACCAAAAAAATATACCTTATTGACTTTTCGTTGACTTGATTTGTAACAGTAAGATTTTTTTTATCTTCATGTACGTATACTGTCATAATTTAATTATACAAAATAATATATTTAACTGAAAGACGTCGAATTTCTTACTTGTACTGGTTCTTAGAGCCCTGAATTATTCTAAAAATTTGGTAATCTAATCCTATAATTTATGATTTGCAGGTTTAGACTGCTTTTGGAGCCCAAATGATAACCCAAAAATGCCCTGAACTGAAGTGCTCTCTCCATGGAACATGGCCCGCAACTGAAAACCTCCAAGTCTGGAAGTGTGTCTGATGACCCCACGTCTACGACTCATAAGGAGCGCAAACCATAAGAGAATGAGGCCGCAGACCTAAAGCTTTTAACTTAATGAACACTTTGCTTCATTACTTGAGTATATATATGTACATACTTAATTATGTTTGTTCTTGTCATGGCTGTATATTTCATAATACTCAATGACTGGTATCATCATGCATTATTAAGTTTCGTGGTTATTATTTTTTCACTCTCTCTGAAGTAACTCAATTCTTTATACCGGTTGAATAATTATATTCTTAAGGTGTTCTGAATTAACATAGAAAATGCATTTATATACTATGATATGTCTGGCCAAAAGGAGTCGGATTTTTTACAGCGGTGCTGCGACGCTCATAAACGCGATGTGACAGCTTTATAAGAAATAATCTGATGACAAAGAGTCGTTCTCCGATTACCTACGGGGTTTACCATTTGAGATCTCCTCAAAACCCTAAAAGAGCAAGAAAAACATATAATCACTTCTAATTCTAGGGAATACTTTTTTATAATGAAGGAAAGGAAATTACCACTTCTCTATCAGTGACGATTTGCTATTCTTGAAAACGGAAACAATCCCGCCTGAACCCGGGGTTGCTGAACCAAACACAAATTGGTGGGTTTAAGACCTAAGTAAAATTTCATACGACTTACGTAGAAGTTCCATAAGGAAGTTTAAATGAGTATCGAGTGATGATAAAACGAGGGGAACACAATTACCTGAGTAAAATTGTAGGAGGTGGTTGATTGACCACAAATCCCCACTGGAGGGTTTCGATTAAGGCTTGCTACAAATCTGTAATAAAGGAAAAATACAGAGAAGATGGCTTTCTAATCTGAAGTCTAAGAAACCGGAGGGACAAGAACCTCAAACTGAAATCAATTGTGGGGAAGACAAGTTTTTTTTGAGCTTACCCGACTATATCAGCGGCTAGGGGAGGCTGAGCATGAGTCGGAAAAGCCGACAAAGATGTCGTCTGGTCTCCTCGAGAAGAAGGGAGGCAACACTATGGATTTCCGCCGTAAGAAAAGGTACCAGCGGCTGCTGCTGACGACATGAACTGGCGGGGAGGGCAACATGCCATCAGTTGTCGGGAGCGAGAGCGGGATGCCCCAATATTCCGTCGATCGAGCCAAGAGGGAGACAGAAAGTTGTGTGCGGTTCGTCGTCTGCGCGAGGAGAAGAATATGCGAGCGGCGATTTTCTCCTTCCACGGCTCTACGGGGCGGTTTTTATTTTTTGTGAGAGAGAGCAGTTACGCCCGAGCGTGCGGGAAAGGATTAAAACCGCCCAGAATAGTTGTGACTCCCGGATTCAAAAAGGGAAGGGGAAGAAATAAACAGATACATGGTTTATGCTCCATGCCTGAAAAAGGAAAACCCAATTTCTTCTAAATTACAATACTGTCATCATTTTTTAAGCGTAATAAAATTCCATCAGAAACCATACCTCGGCATGACGCTAACTCGGTCAATCTTGCTCGCACTCGGACCCTGAAATTAAAAACTCTCGACGTAAATTTTGGATGTTACACATTATGATTAACATAAGTGTCATCAACTAGTTGTTCCACAATTGTTCTCTTGAAAACAACCTGTTTTTCCATCTTCAAGTTCTACCACCGAATTTTTTGCAACATTTTTGTTCGTCTTAAATTTATTATATTTAATTTGTACACCTAACACCACTAGCCTATATTGTGTTGTCAAACTTTCTCCTGGTATGACTTTGCAATCCTTACAAATAATTTTATCCATTTTGCGAGTCATAAAATAATCAATTTGTGACTTATTTGGTCCGCTTTTAAACGTAATTAAATGTTCTTCCCTTTTTATGAAAGCGTATTTGATACAATTAACTCATATGCTATGACAAAGTCTAAAATGGTTCGTCCATCTTCATTCCTTTCTCCATATCCATATCCTCCATGAACGGTTGTGTAATCTACATTTTTCTTCCCTATATGTTCATTTAAGTCTCCTCCTATGAAAATCTTCTCTCTTTGTGAGATTTCTCTTACTAAATCATCTAAGTCTTCCCAAAATTGCACTTTAATAACTTCATTTAATCCTACATGTGGCGCGTAAGCACTGATCACATTAATAATTTTCTTTTCTATGACCAATTTAAGAGCTAAAATTCTATCACCTTTTCTACTTACCCCAACAACTTCATCCTTCCAAATAGTATCCACAATAATACCTACTCCACTGCTTGTTTTATTTTTTCTTGTGTACCATAATTTAAAACTTGAATTATCTAAAATTTAGCTTTCTCACCCACCCATGTAGTCTCTTACATGCATAAAATATTTATCTTTCTCATAATCATGGTATCCACTACTTCCATCGCTTTCCCTATTAGTGTACTTATATTCCAACTTCCAAACCTAAGTCGATCACAACTTGATGAAATTAATTTTAATTGATTAATCATTTTCTTGATTGATTATTAACAATTTCATCATATTATTATGGGGAACACCACGTTGACTGTCGTGGATGCCACCACCATTCAATCGAAGCTACGAGAATGATGAGCTCCATGGACACACTCCTCCGGAATGTCGACGCACTCATCCACCACATTAAGAATCTGACAATCGCCTTCTACCGCAGCCCGTGCCCGTGCCGCTTCCACCGTTGTGTCTCTCGTGCAATCGTCATCTGTGCCACCCACTGACGTGCCACCACTCTTAGCGATAATTGCCCTTTTGCCATCACCTGTCGTGGTGGTGCCACTTCACTTTGGGACCCCTTCGTCAGACATCGTGACCGCTTTCCGCCAGCACTCTCTCTGTCGGCCCCCACTCTGCCGACCTCGAGGGACTAATTCCTGCCTCCGGCCACCTCAACGCTACCGCCGCCGTCGCTACGCGATATTATGTATTGTTCGGGCGGGAGATCAAGCTACCAAATGATCTGGTCGCCACGTGAAGTTTGAGCTTGATGGCAAGCTTAAATTTCGGGGGCGAATGAGATGTTACAGATCAGTTTCGGAACCTTCTCCGTTTATCATATTCTATGTTGTAAGGAGTTCGTATTAGGAGTAAGTCATATTATATTAATATTTATGTACTTTTTAATATTTTATGCGTCATCGTGTAATTACGGGTTTGCCACCATGGGGTTTTATAAATAGACTTTTAGAGTCTTGTATCAAGGTATCAATGAAATGAAGTCTAGTTCTTATCCCTTGTTGTGAGATCTTGGTGGCCCTCTCCTCCAACGAGCAACCCCGCCTAGGCAGCTACGGTTCCGGCTCCACCGTATCTTCCACCACCACCATCTTCTCTGCATTCGATCACTACTTCGGCGAGTTATTGTTGTTACAAAAGTAGGCCCATAACATAACTACAATATCTCTATTTATATTTTCTTTGATGAAGTGTCTGTCGATTTCAATATATTTTGTACTGTCATGTTGCACAGGGTTGTGAGTAATACTGATCACAGCCTTGTTATCGCAGTATAGTCTGATCGGCTCGCTACTTTTAAGCCCAAGATCGGTCAAGATAGTCCGTATCCATAGCCTTTCACAGATTCCGTGAGTCATAGCCTCGAACTCCGTCTCAGCGCTAGATCTGGAAACCACGTGTTGATTTTTGCTCCTCCAAGTGACTAAATTTTCACTCAACATAGTGCAATACCCAGACATGGACCGTCGATCTTCAATCGATCCAGCCCAGTCAACATTCGTGTACACCTCAATAGTCAGCTCTTGTCAGCTCTTCATTTGACGAAAACAGGATGCCCCTCACAAGTGAGGACTTGAGATATCTGAGAACATGAAGTGTCTGTCGATTTCAATATGTTTTGTACTGTCATGTTGCACAGGGTTGTGAGTAATACTGATCACAGCCTTGTTATTGCAGTATAGTCTAATCGGCTCGCTAATTTTAAGCCCAAGATCGGTCAAGATAGTCCGTATCCATAGCCCTTCACAGATTCCGTGAGTCATAGCCTCGAACTCCGTCTCAGCGCTAGATCTGGCAACCACGTGTTGATTTTTGCTCCTCCAAGTGACTAAATTTCCACTCAACATAGTGCAATACAAAGACGTGGACCGTCGATCTTCAATCGATCCAGCCCAGTCAGCATTCGTGTACACCTCAATATTCAGCTCTTCATTTGACGAAAACAGGATGCCCCTCCCAGGTGAGGACTTGAGATATCTGAGAACATGATGAGCATCATCTACATGACGGGTCCTTTGGGAATGCATATATTGACTGAGCACTCCTACCGGCGGAAGACGGCGAGGTTGAATTCAATCCGCTCCCGGCGGAAGAAGCAGACGAATGCGACCATCATAGCGATCGCATTCGGGTTCAGTTGCGCGGGCACCGCGCAAAATACTTGAGGATATGGCGGATTTCCGGCCAGAGAGGCAGGTGCAACCCCACCTCGAAGTGCAAGATGGGGAAGGCGAGCTCGTCCCGATAGAAGGTGTTAATGGCCTCGCCCTCTGCAGGCCGGCGTGCCTCATAGCCAGGGGGCACGTACTCGGCTTTGAAGTTGGCGAGCTCGCGCTCGGTGGTATTTCCCTCGAAGAAAAGGTAGTCGGCAAATTGTCGGGCGCACTTGGACCGCCCGTCGGCGTTAGGTCGCGTCTTGCCCATGTCCGCAAAAAAGTTGGGGTGCGGGAGCAGGTAGGGAGAAGAGCAGCAAAGGGGGGTATGAATGCAATAAAGGTGATGGCCCAGGGGATTGGTGAGGGGGCCTATTTATAGAAAACCGGATTTATGGCCAGCCCTAGCTCGCCAGCCCCAGCTCGCCAGACCCAGCACGCTAGCCCCAGCTCGCCGATTCCGACTCGTCGACCTGGCGACCTGGCCTATCCTAGTGCGAGCTAAACCTAGTTGGCACAGCGTATGATTTCAAGTAGCATATTGAGTTCTAAAAAAATTATTTAAGTTATTACAGACAGGGATATTCGCAGCCCCGAGAAGGAAGAAGTTCATAACAAGCAGAAGAAAGTTCGGTCAACACGCGCGAGCTGGGAGTGTTGGAAGCGAGGGCCGGTAGGATCAGCTAGGGAGCCATTTCCATCTACCCCGGCCTCGCGCCCCCATCCCCGGGGGTCAGCGCGGGTTGAGGAACTCGCGGACTAGGTCCAGGTCCCGACTGAAGGTCTGCACGTTTTCATCAAGTCTCTCCATAACAGGGGTGGGGGACATCATCTCGCTCGCCGAGCCGTGTTCCACCTTATCCGCGAACAGCACGTAGTCCTGCTCCAGCGCCTGTAGTCTCTGCTCGCGATATGCATTGTCCGCTCGAAGTTGGCGCAAGGCAGCGTCCTGCTTCTTCAGCACTTCTATTACTCGCCGCCTCAGCTCGGCAGGATCCAGCGAGTCATCCAAGAAGCTTTTCAACACCCCAATGTCCGGGGGTGGCGAGCGGCGAGCCGGTTCTGAGGATTCCTCGACTTCAGATGGAGCAGGGAGCCCTGCAAAAACAATCAACTCCGATAGAAAGAGGGTGCGAATACAATAAAGATGCCTAGGCAAAATGTTTTGGTAAAAGTGGAGCTTACAGGATGAACTCGGCAGTCCTTGGGGGGTGTGCGAAGGAGGTAAGGCTAAGTTCTTGCCGTGACCCGGAGGATGGATTCCTGGGGAGATGAGGTTGAAGTTGGGAACCGGGATGTCTCCGGCCCTTTCCCCCGCGAGTGCAAGAGTAGGTGTGGGCTGCCGAGAAGGAGTGCGAGTTAGCGACCTGGACTTCAGCGGATCCAGCCCCGTGGTCCCAAAGGGAGGTGATTTGCTCTGCAGGCGAGTGTAGGGGGAAGTCTGGGGCCGCAAGTCGTCGTATGGGGTGGACTCGCGGCGTGGAGGTCTCGACATTAGTCTGATGGTTCTCGGGGTCGGCGGGAATGTCAACAACCATTTTCCCCTTGGGGTCGGCAGCCGGTTTAAAGGAGGCGAGCCCAGGAGTCAAGGAGCATTCCAGGTTACGGTAGATGGATTCAACATCTTTTGGGATGCACTTGGCCTTCTTGGCAGGATTGGATTTCGTCGGCTCGCGCAATGTAGTGTTGGGAGACATGCCGACTAACGCGGCAGCGCGAGTGGCGTTGAGCTCGCGGGCGCGGCTAAGCTTCTCTTGGATCTCTTTGGAGAGAGGCATCTCGGCAAGGCTCAAGTAAAGAGAATGGCGGAGGCCGCCCAGGTATGTGGGCATGTATTTATAACCGTTGGTGGAGCCCACCAAAAGATTCTCTAGCTCCTGTCGCACTCGCCGTATATTGCGGGGTTGGATGATTCTTTCCGAGCTTGGGCCAACCTCGCAAATAGCGGGCATTGTGTACAACCCCATATCCGGCGAGTAGTGGGCGACAGGGGCCAGCGGTCCGGGTCCTAGGCGAGCCGGAGGGAGGCGAGATCCCTGGGAGCCCCTTCAGCTCGCCCCAGTGGGGTGGATCGCGTGAGGGGCGAGTGGAGCAGGTCGGCTCGCACTCGCCCCGGGGGCTCGGCGAGCAGCGGGCGAGTGGGGCAGGCCGGGCCTGCACTTGCCCCGGGACGGGCAGTAGCGGCGAGTGCCAGCTCCATCAAGCACTCGCCACCCCAGGCGAGTGGAGGTTTTAGAGGGCCACTTGAAAAAAAAAATTTACATGCAAAAAAAAATTACATGCAAAAGAAAAATTACCACACCGAAGCTGCATTGTAAATTTTCAGTGCGAAGCGTTTTTGCTTTGGCCAAAATCGCAACATTATGGTGCGGTTGCGGTATGTTTTAAACCGCACCGTGCATGCTCGCTCGTGCAACTCATTAGAGAGGATGACTGATTTTATGCTAAGAGATAGACTCTTCAGTAATTGAGTCAGCCACGTCAATTAATGATTGCACTGAAGTAAGGGGGTACTCAAACTTATTAAAAGAACAAAAAGTCATGGGGCATGACCGCAAGAGACGTATAATGTGGAATCAAAGAATGATATGTCACAAAATATTGCTTAAGCGAGGGAATATAACATTTGGATTTTTTTTACCTCTAAAGTCTATATACCCCTAAAAGACATATTTAATAAATTTGGTATCTAACTAACTTATCTATCCCAGGACATAGTGAACAAAGTGCGTGTGCCTAAAGGTATGACAGGGAGGAAGAAATAAATACTTATCTGGAAAAAAAAGGTTTATAAGGTGTTTGGAGATTAAGAATAGATGAACATTCCATTTTTCATATAAAAGGTTGTAAGAACGACATTAAATAAATAAATGCTTAAATAATGAGATTACAAAAGTACGGCAAAAAAAATAAATGCAGAATAAAAACCAAATCTTGGTGTAACTAAGCCATCATATTGCCGCCTCCTTCCATAATAACACTTGATAAATTTGTCTGTGACAATTTTTTCTCTGACTCCCTTCTCTCCCTAATCCGGGAGGACTCATTAGTGACTGGATTTACCAAAATGCCCCTCGAAAGGGAAAGTTACATAAGACTCACTATTAATGGGAAGACATGTACGCTAATGAGAAAGAGGCTCTCTGTCTTCAGTAGTCGCTAGGAAGGTTGAAAGTCGCGCATATTTTTATCAGCATCCAAGGAAATTGTAAGACTTCCGTGAATGTTTCTGTGAATATATTTATTTTCTAATAAGTTCATACTAAAAATATACATTAATTGCAATAATAATTAATGTTTTTCTATCTCCTCAATCTTGTGAGTCCAACTATTAACAAGAGTATTGATTTTGGCTGGTTTTGCTTAGATATTAAGAAATATCAATAATATATCCTAAATTTATCACCGATGTTGCATGATTCAGGTGCAATTAGCTACTGGAAACCAAGATTTAAGTCTTTTGATCGCACATGTGATGTGTTACTTAGGATCTAGAATAAACATTACTGTTGAGATAAGTTTATCTTTATTATTATGTTTTCCGCAACAGTAATTATTTAGCCTCACATTTCCTATCTTCCTTTATGTGCTCTTTGTAACCCTTAATATATTCCCTATATGGATGAATAAATTTTATATTTCCTTTTCCCCACAATTCAACATGGTATCAGAGCCTTACGACATCCTCTCGTGTATCCAACCCCCGCCGCTTCTGCATCCCTCTTCCACCCCGCAACACGTCTCGCATCCGCCTCTCGCTCTGACGTGCGTTCCCGCAACCAGTCGCGCGTCCCGCATCCGTCGCATGTTCCGCATCCGCAACCGGTCGTGTGCCCCGCATCTTTCGCGCGTCCCGCTCCCCAACAACCACGGCCTCTAGTAGTCAACCTCCTTCTCTAGCAGCCTCCAACAGTGATATTTTATAACAGTGATATTTTTGTTCATCCTTTGTGCATTTTACTTGTCTTAAATCTCTTGTCTTTCTTTCTCTAGCTCGAGCAATTTTATATATGTCACACTCTTCATCTTTGGTATCTAGTCGCTTATAAAATTCTTCATAAGCTTGACTTCTTGCTTTACTTAATGCTTATTTAGCTTCTTTTTTGGCGACTTTATACCTGGCTAAGTTTTCATCATTTCTACAAGTACGTTCTTTCTAGCTGTCCCTCTTTGCCCTCACTTTTTTTTGCACTTCCTTTTTCCATCACCAAGATTCTTTATTTGGGGGCGCACGACCTTTTGATACTCCAAGTACGTTCTTTCTACTTATCCTTAAATATGAAAACATCTCATATATGACACTATGATAAAATTATCATCTAACTAAATTTAAGTCTACATTAATTCAATCATTAGAATAGTCAATTTTGAAATGAGATTTCAAGTGCTCATAAAAATCATGCAAATTGTAGAAGCATGAGTTATAAAATAATAGTGTTTTTGCATATTTGGCCATTATGTTTCACCTTTGCTTTTAAGTTTTAACTTCGAATTAGTATGGTGTGATATGTCATCATTAACAATATTATCCTAAATTTTATTATATTTTTAAAATTTAGAAGAATAGTAGGTACGATTTTTGGGGTTTCCAAGATCTAAAAACAGTACCACACCACATTGTGATCGGTTTATAAAGTTCTAAACCGTACTACACCAAAACTATGCGGAGTATCAAAAGGTTTAGAACTTTAATTCTAAACCGTACTGTTCATAAGTATTTTCACAAGAAAACGAGTAAAAATGCTAATCTTGTTTCCCTAGACTCATCTATATTATCCTTTGAATCTTCGTTGCAGGGCACCAATCCCACTATAACGGATCAAAAAGATCAACGATGTGTCGACCCAAGGCCGACCCACTCTGAATCACACATGGATCACTCTGAATCACACTGTGGGCCTGTGGCCTCATCTAACATCGTCTGGGTTGCAATCCAAGTCTCAACCCCTCTGCATTCATAGGCAGATTGTTAGTGACCACAACCTCCCTTTGATGAGACAAATTTGATAATTGAGCGCGCAACACGGGGACTTCCCAGGAGGTCACCCAGCCCAAGCACACTTAACTATGAAGTTTTTCAACTTCTCATCACAAAAAATTGCACTTTTTTATGTGAGGATCCTGACCAGCCTGACACACCAGTGTTGTTTTCGTCCCAGGTCCCCATCATGGGCCGCAGCCCATGCCACCCCAACCCCTCTCCGCGCCCATTCGACCACAACGGGTTGTTGGAGACCGCAACCTCCCTTTGATGAGAAGTGATCTAGTTAAGCGCGCGGCACGGGGACTTCCCAGAAGGTCACCCATCCCAGAACTACTTCCATTCGAGCACGCTTAACAATAAAGTTCTTTCACTTCTCATCACCAATTGATAAGCACCCCATGTCACTCAACCCTACTCTGCACTCATTCAACCACGGAGGGTTGTTGGAGACCACAACTTCCCTTTGATGAGAAGTGATCTAATTAAGCGCGCGACACAGGGACTTACCGAAGGTCACCCATCTCATAACTACTCATATCTGAGCATGCTTAACTATAGATTTCTTTTACTTCTCATCACCAATTGAGTTGGACAAATGGGCATGGAGAGGGATTGGGGTGGCATGGGTTGTGGCCCATGATGGGGACCTGTGAAAACAGCGCTCGTGCGCCAGGCTGGCCAGTGTCCTCAAATAAAAGTGCACTTCTATGTGAGGACTCCAACCACAGCCTAGCGACCAGCCGCTGATTTCGTCCAAGGCCCTCATCAAGGACTGCAGTCCATGCCACCCCAACCCCTCTTCGCACCAGTTTCTCGGTCGCGGCGGGTTGTTGAGGGCAGGGCTCGAACCACTAACCTCCTTGATAAGGAGTCTCCAAACCACTCCTCATCACCAATTAAGCTGCAGCTTAACTAGTGATGAGGAGTGGTTTGAAGGCTCCTTTATAAAGGAGATTGCGGAATCGAATCCCGGACTCAACAACCCTCCACGACCGAGAAACAAGCGCGGAGAGGGGTTGGGGGTTGCATGGGCTGCATCCCGGACAGTCTCAGTGAAGCTTAGCCCATGTAGGGCCGGCCCTGGATAGTTACAAAAAAGTGCATTTTTATGTGAGGACCCTAACCATAGCCTGGTGCACCACCTACTGTTTACATTCCAGGCCCTCATCATGAGCTGCAACCCATGCCACCATAACCCCTCTCCGTGCCCATTTGGCCACGACAGCCTATTGGAGACCGCAACCTCCCTTTGATGAGAAGTGATTCAGTTAAGCGCGCAACACAGGGGCTTCCCAGGAGGTCACCCATCCCAAAACTACTCGCATCCGAGCACACTTAACAATGGAGTTCTTTCGTCACCAATTGAGTTATTCCTGCATCTCTCATATCTACTATACTCTATTCACTTCCATCTTTACAGGGAGAAGTCTAAAGAAGAGGCAAGATGATATTATTTTCCTATAGAGAATGACATGCGTGCTCTGCCAACTCATCCAGTGAAATTTATTTTCTCACAAGAACCAAAATATATAGTTCACTTACTCAAACCTACTAACAAAAATTCAAAGCTGATATTGAATTAAATGTTATGAAATCACACTCAATTAATATCAAATTTAAACCTCCTCATGCTTCCAAAGATCCTAACCTCCCTAAGAAAACCTACAAGGAAGCGCTACAAACCAGCTCTACCCAATTTAACAATGTGTACACAGCATAAAATTTCTAAAACTCAACTGATATTCCTAAAACCAAGGAGCATAAAACAAGCTATGGAAGAGGAAAATAAGCTATGGAAGAGGAAAATAAGCTATGTAAACAAAAAATAACCTATAAGGTATAAATGGGTACACCTTGAAATATAATGCTGATGGATTTCAACAAAGATACACGGCAAGATTAATGACAAAAGATTTAAACTTAAACATGGAGTTAACAATTAGGAAAACTCTGCACATTTGAAAAAAATAAAAATTATTAGAATATCACTCTCTTTAACTAGTGTGTTAACTGACACAACAATATAGCACAAAAAATACTTTTTCTTTTGTAGACTTTGAAAGAAGTTCTTATGGAACCACCATGTAGTTTTTTGGTAGCAAATTTGAGAAAGAAAAGATTTTGGCAACTGAAAAAAACATTATACTACCATAAATAATCATTATGTGCTCAATTTGGAAATGTTGAAAACTCTTCTCCAAGTGATTTCACCAAAAAAAGAGAGATGATGACCTCTGAAATAAGAACATTTTTTTTAATCTGCCAACCACCTATTCAAATCTCACTTCATCTTTGGAGAAAGAATAAGTCATGCCAACACAGAAGTATAAACAATAGAGTCTTTCACAAATAAGCTCCTAGTAAGTAGGCACACTCCATAACAGGGCAAAAGGAAGAATTTTCTGATCCGCACAAATAAGATAAATCAACTCCATCAAAACACATTATTATATGATCGAGACCCAGATCTATAAATATAGGCAGTAAAATGAAGCTCAAAGCATAAGAAAGTAGGACAATATACAGTAACAGATCGTGACCCATTAAAACTCTCACCAAACTCATTACATTAACCACAAACAATATCACGCGTTTCTACAGATTCGGCACCCTAAAATCTCAGAATGAAAAAAGCTGCTGAATTGAGAAAAATGCATGCGATCGCACTCAAAGAGCTAAAAAAAACATATGGAAAAAGTAAGGCAGATCAAGAGAAAGAGCATGGCTACCTTTCTTGGCCGGCGGTATCCCAAATCTGGGCCTTGATGACCTTGCTGTCAACGTTGAGACTCCGGGTAGCGAATTCCACCCCAATGGTAGACTTGGACTCCAGACTGAACTCGTTCCTCGTGAATCTCGAGAGGATATTTGATTTTCCCACCCCCGAATCCCCGATCAGCACGAGCTTGAACAGGTAGTCGTAGTCGTCCTCCGATCTGTACGCCGCCATTGCCTCTCTCTCTCTCTCTCTCTCTCTCTCTCTCTCTCTGTATCTTACACACACTCTCTCGCGCGCGCGCGCGCTCTCGCCGGGGGCTGAGGCGAAGAATTTGGGATGATTACTCCGGCTCCGGCGAGAGATCCGTATCGTAGAAATACGACAGATCTAGGCCGCGAAGCAAAGGATCGACGGGAGATAGTGAACTTACGAGAATACCCCCATCGCCAATGCCTTCTATGGAATTTTTTTCGCAGCCAAATAGCCAATAGATGTTTACGTGTGTGCTTTATAGTAAGTTCTCAGCTGTGCGTGAAGTTGGAGGTGACAACTGGGATTTCCGAGATGGACGCTTATTTAAATAATGTCATAATGGTATATCTAATATATATATATATATATATTTATTTATAAATATAATATAAGTGCACAAAAAATTCGTTCTGGCCGGGTTTAGACAGGACCGATCGGGCCCGGGTTTTTTGTCTATCGAGCTGGGCTCGGACTCTCTCTCAAAGGGGTTCCGATAAGGCCTTCCAGACCGGCCCGCGCCGGGCCGAGCCAAGGCCGACCTGATTTTAGACAGGATTAAAATCCCGCCTAATTAGCTGGATTTTAATAGAAATCCCGCCTAATTGGGAGGATTTTCCCTAGCCCGCGTGCCAGGGCCAGGCTAGCCTGGTGCCCAGGCTTTGTCTGGTCCGGCCCGACCCGGGTAACTGACTAAAATGGGGGTTCGATAAGACCAACATGCCCGGCCTTGGCCCGGGCCGGCCTGGCCAAGCTTTTCCCCCGGGCTCGGGCGGTATTTCCGGACCCGAGGTTTTTGAACACAACTTTATTAATAAATTCAAATAGTTCATATTGCTTTTATTTAAAGGACAGGCTTTGTTGCTTTAGACTTTCAGATAATAGCTGCCTAATTAATCAAATTTTTATGGATAAATAATATTCCATCTGTGCATGTATATATTCTATACACGAGTGATAGATACGAGACTTTGCTCCTACGGCCAGTCCGACAGTATCTCGACTGACTGTGATAGATTTGAATCTTTGTCATATCAATTATTTAATGCAACTTAAAATAAATACACTATTAATTAATCACTTTGATAGAGTATTGGTTTAATTATACCTCCTTGAAAATACCACTCTTATGCTTAATTACAATCTTTCTTGAATTGCCATCATATTAGTCTTATTAAATATAGAAGTTCTAATAAAAACTTTTTAGATTTTTATGAATTTTTGTCGTTGCTTTTAGTTTTGAAATGATATAATTATTTGAATGAACATTTTATTTTTAAAAATAAATTATAATATATATCAAATCATTAAATATTTCCTTTTAATGTCGTAAAGATAATGATCTGGCAGGCAAACAGTAAAAATATTAATACTGTGCCTTTTATAATGTTTCTTTTTTGTCCTTCACTTGTATTAGGACGAAAATGTGACTGCTATAGTTATCTATTACTATTCTAAAAATATATATCATGGTCTGCAAATAAAAATAAGTTCGAAAATAGGCTAATTATAAAGGCCATTAGATTTGACTGTTTTATTCCTGAGCCGTCAGATCTGGGGCTGCAAAAAAACATAATTGGTCTGCAAATAAAAAAAACCCAAAAAACTCACTTCTTCTCTCTCCTAAAACCCGATCCGGAAATCACTCTCCAAACATCGCACTCCGCGTCTTTCACGGCCATCTCCGCCGCCGCAGGCGGCCTGACCGGAGGGCCCCGGCGGGTTCGCCGGGCGCAGGCGAACCTGCCGTGAGGCCGTGCTTATTTTTAAAAAAACAATTTATTTTAAATTTTTTTATTTAAATTTTTTTAATTGGAATTAAATAATTAAAAAAATAATTAACAATTAAAAATCAGGGGCTGCTGTCGTCAGGGGGGCGGGCGAAGCCCGCCGTTGCCGGCCGGATACTGTGGCGCGTGGCCATCAGGCCGGAGGCCCGTGCTTGTCACTCGTAACAATATATAAATGTTTAATAATTAGTATAATACATTAATAAAAGTAAAAAAAAACACGTGCAGCCTCGACAACAACTTTGCTTATACTTGTGCGCCTTCTGGTGGACGGGCTTCACATGACGGAACTCCCTCCGGTCGTAGCCCCGTTGAGCCCGTTTTAAAAAAAAATCAAACTACAACCAGCAAATTGCACTTTTTCTAATGGGCTCTGAGGGATTGCAAGCGACAAGAACTCCGCCGTGCGAAACACATCCTCTAAAGAGGAGGCGTACGAGCGGAAGTACTGCCACTATGAACATGGCGCATAATCAAAGCTATAGAGAAACGGGTTGAATGAAATTCTTTAGATGAACGTTAACAATAACAATTTAACCCTTATGTTCATGACCGCCACTACCGAAGTCATAATTTTAAGATCAACACACTTTAAAATATTTGAAATGATTTCAAAATTCAAACCAAAGATTATAAAAATTATCCATTATTATAAATCAATCAAGGATTCAAGGATCAAGATCTTGACACAAATAATAAGGATCAAGGGCCAGGATCAGCTTAACAAAGTGGGTCATAATCAAATTCTCCAAACTCTCCAAAACAATGTAAACTCACATTAGCAGAAAAATAAATTGAATATCATTAGAACAAATTTATGTAAGAATGTAACATAAATGAATATAAGTACAATGCACAATCCTTCACTACCAATACAATATCAACAAGATAAACAACAAACGCTTTTTGTTAAAAACATCAAACTTGAGAAAATTGAGAATGTCTTTTTAGTGAATATAGGAATAGATTTGGACACATTTCATCAATCAGAAATCAGTCAATCCCTGAACAATGCTGAAACATCCGAGCGATCACAATGAACTCTTCGTACATATAACTCAGATGAAAGGATTCAGATAGCAGTCAGATTTTCTCCAAGGTTCAGTAATAGAAGAGGGATCCAACACAGATCAAGACATCCACTAGTAGCAGCCCAATAAAATCAAAAACAAATTTTGGTGCAAATAAACCCCAAACCTGCAACAGAAAAATATATTTAAAAGTAAAATCTGTCATAAATCTATCCCTGTAAAGAGACTAGAGATTCGTCAAGCTCCAAACCATGTGGCCTTAGGATTCTCGCTCCTAAGTCAGCCTAACCAATACTTGGGTGATTTTGCCCTTTTATAGTTCGGAACAACGTTTCCTTCTGGAGAATGGAAGATTCTACAAATCTCCATGCTCGTTATCCCCCCACCAGCACAGTCCCTAGGTTATTTACAACATATGAATAATCTACAATATTCCGGAATATCTCACGACAAACAGGTTTCTTCTAACCCATCCATGGCCAACTAATAGTAATGGAGAATTGTAGTAGAAACAAATATGAAGGACTTGCCATCAAATGCCGTCTTTGAATTGTGACACATATTATTGTTAAAGTAGTTGTGACTGCTGTGATAAGCCCATACATCAAGAATGCCTATTGAAAAAAAATACTGAACCTGGTTAGTCGAGCAAAATAAAGCAGGAAATAACAGACACTTTTACTTAAGAAATGAAAGACATTGAAATATTCTTATTCTGCAGGTGTGTTCCTATTTTAATACAACATTTATAACATGGCGGATTTTTACAGCATTTAAAAATCATTTCTCTTCTGAGCTTCTCCTTTAATTTTCTTATGAGATGTGATTCAAAGTGATGACCCAATACATTATTCTTTACATTTTTACTGGGACTGAGTAAGGATTTGTCAAGAAAAAAACATTTTACTCTAGGAAGCACCAATAAGGATACTATATGGAAAGAAATAAGGACAATAATTATAAAACAATTTTGAATGAAATTCAAAAAACATAGTTCATGTGGATGTATAAAAAATTATGAGGGGCAACAAAAGAAAAAAAATGTGATTCTGATGATGATGTAATTATCAGCACAATTGAGGAGCAAATATTTAAATCAACATTTTATACCATCTCATGATAAATAACACTCATGTAAGACAAGTCCTCAAAAGATCGACGGAATAATTATATTTGTATAATTTGTTCAATACATTAAGAAGAAGACCAGATCCTCAATCCAGTCAAAAGATGTCTAAAATGCCATATGCACTTTACTGAGATTTAAGATTAATCAATTTAATAACACGTTCACTACAATATAATTTTTTTGCATCAACACATTTTTCAAGATCATTACCTGTGTAAGGTTGACCCAAAGAAAACCCTTCGATGGTTCTTTCTTAAAAATTTGGTGCTTGGATATAACAAGAAAGGGAAGGGACATGACAGGAATGATGTGGGACACACCAAATGTATCGATGGCAAGTAAAATGCCTTGCTGAACTATGTTGAAATGTTCAAACCTGGATGAGAGGACATTAATAACATCAGCAATCACTTAATGTTGCAGATGAAGATGCATAGACACCATTTTAAATCTCCAGAAAAATAAATAAATGGCAGCATCTTGCAAAAAAAAATTCAAGACTGAAGACCGTATAAAAAAAATTACAAATTCATCTAAACTTACCCAGTAAATGCTGCTACGAACCGAATGCCATCAAAGGTACACCTGCAAGAATTTGATCTTATTATAGGTTCTCGAGATATTGCACATAAAATTTCTTAAAAAATTCTGCATTGCATTCTGATTGCAACAAATATTAGGTAAAAAGAACAAAAAGTTGTTGTGTTAGCACATTCTTTATTATACGGCAAAAAAAAATACATTCAAAAAATACTATATTTAACCACGCATGCACACAAACAAGAAGATATACAATAATAAATTCCAGTCACTTCCTGATAGGGGCATCCCTCATTTATAGGGATTTCGGGCTGCAGATAGCCGGAATTCTCTCATCCCCCACTAACTTAGTGGGGGTCAAGGGGGCCAAGTGGGGTTGACAAAAGTAAACCCCACTAACTCCATAACCAAACCACCTCAAACAACCGTGCATACACTGCGTGTGGCCAAACCGCCGCACCACCGGCAGGCCGCCCGTCGCCGGCCTCCGGCTGAGTGGCCTTATGGCCATGCACGGCGGTAAAACCACCCACGGCCGGCCACCAGGCGGTCGCCACCGCCATGCGGCCCACCGGCCGCGCAGCGGACCTCGGTCGTGCACTCTCCGCACACGTCCGCAAAGTCTCGCGTCCGGCCACTCGGCCGGCCACCACCTCCACTCGGCCCACCGGCCGCGCGTGGCCGCAAGGCCCGGCAGCTGGCCTCCTGACCGGCCGCCGCCACCGCCGCCCGGCCTTGCGGCCACACGTTCTAAGACCGTGAGACATCGCGGCCGAGCGCCTAGCCGAGCACCACCCCACAGTCGTGCAGTCGCCGCAGGCCAAGCTCTCGACCGGCCTCCGTGGCCCCGATCGGCCCTCACCAACTGAACCGCCCCCCACCTACGGGGGCGTGTGGCCGGCCAGCCACCCAGTGCACCCACAGGCCGGACTCTCGTCGCCGGTCGGCCCCTCGACAGCTGTCAGCCGGTTCCTCCCCGGACGGTCCCACGTAACCATCGTGTAACCACCCCGGCGTAAACCCCCATTATGGGGGTGCGTATAACTGAATCTCATAACGGGTGTGCGCATAGTAAATTTCCTAAATCTTTATACTATAAGCAAGCCCATTTTTTGGATGGTGTAACCTTCGATTTCCCAAAATACCCCCTTATCATTCTCTCTCTATTTCAAAAAAGTTGATTTTAATGTAATTTCATCTTTCCCGCACATATTTCCCACCCAAATTTCATTTCCCATGCCTATCAAGTCTGCCGCAAAGGACCGGTCTCCTCCACCTACAGGACTTTCTGCTGCAAGTACCCGTCTCCACTTTTACTTTCTCACACATCTCTCCTTTGCAGAAGACCTACCGGGATCATATACAGGACATCGATACTTCTCCTGCGCCTCTCCTCAGAATGCTTCATTGACTTCTTCGTTGGCGGTAAAGGCATCTACGATGATATCCACCCTAAAAATGAGAAACCCTGCCTTGCCCTCCTCATTCTCCTGATCGGCGACATAGGCTTGCTATGATACTCAAACGCAAAGGCTCATTTTACTGATATGCTTGCTGTCACGCTCCAAGGTGGTGGTGTCCGCATGTCTATTCTATCGGCTTCTTCCACCGCTCCTTTGATCCTCAACCTCAGCTTCTTCCTACGCTGTTTTGATTCGCTATCGCTGTTAGGTATGGATCCTTTGTCTGCACTCAATTTATCATCCTGTGATTCTTTTAATACCTAACCATTTCCCGTGCTTCCGCTAGCAAACAGAGCCTCTGTTAGGGGTTCTATGCTTTTACCCGCAAGAGCAAGAGAGAATGAACTAACAGTATTCTTGAACCAAGAAAGATATTTCTTCTGGATTGAAACCCTAGACCAGTGATTCATTTCTTCTCAAGTAGCTTATTCCTCTACCTCTTCTCCATCTCCTCCTATGTTCCAAAGATGAAAATAACTTTTTTTTTGCCTATTCATCCCTGATTCCATCCTCTACAATGCTGCAGATTTTACTTTAAAAAATGCCCCTTGAGGCAGTTAATATCGTATCAAGGTTGCTGCAATATTATTCAACTTATTCAAAATGTTATATTATTTTGCCTGCAATCATACGTGGAGTTACAAAGAAGGAAATCCGATGTTATATAAGTGTTAACAGGAGGTGGTACGTAGGACACTTGCATTTAAAAAAAATGTGAGTCACCATAATCTATGTAGATTTACTTTAAACTGGAACAAATATATGCATCAATTCATAATTTATGCTTATTTATATCTATCCATGCCTAATCTTGACAGAAATGGCACCAAATTTTTCCCAATTGTTCTCAGTCCATGCTCAATTTTCTGCCCTAAATTCTCATGAAAGAAAGATTTCAATCCTTAGTGCAGCAGCCTTTTCTCCAATTAGATTTGATTTTGCCAAAATTAAACACTTAGGCTCAACCGTTGTGGCGGTCATAAATATGGGGGTTAAATTGTCATTCGTTAACGCCCACCTAAAGAGCTTCATCTACTTTTATGTTCAAAGGGATGATGTTTGTTACGTGATTCTTAAGGAATGATGATTTAACCCATGCGTTTACGACCGCCGCCACCGTGCCAAACGGAGCCTTAGTTTATGCAAATAAGTATGGGCAAAGAATATGGGGGGCACCCTGCCTATGCATGATTCATTGACTGACCTTGACGGAGCAAAGAAGCAGCATCAAGATTTCACCCAACTGTTTGTTGACTTTCTATATTAACTGTGATGCATGGTGATAAAATGCTTAACTTAAACTAGATTGGGATTTTAATATCATTTTTTCATAGGAATGTTCGTATATAATTGTGCAATAAAGGTATTATTCATATTTTTATATGCCAGAACTTAAGTCTGCATGCATCACATAATAATCTGCTGAATGATACAAGAATCGCCGATTATCTTCGCCCACGGTCAATGTCGTCGTTCATGACGAATGTCGCCGGCCACGATCAATGTCGTCGCCCACGACCAATGTCACCATCCCGACCAATGCTGCCGTCCACGACCAATGTCGCTGCCCACGACTAATGCCGCCCCCACGACCAATGTCGCCGCCCCCAAGACCAATGTTGTCGCCTACGTCCAATTTCGCCGCCAATGAACAACGTCGTCGCCCCGACCAATGGCGTTGCCAAGACCAATGTCGTCACCCACGACCAATGTCACCGCTCCGACCATTGTCACAGCCCATGACCATTATCGCCGCCCACAACCAATGTTGTTGTCCACGACCATTGTCGCCGCCCACGGCCATTGTCGCCGCCCACGGCCATTGTCGCCGCCCACGGCCAATGTCGTCGCCTCCCCGACCAATGTCATCGTCCTGCACGGGGTCCCCCGTACACAACAGCTTGTATATGTATAACAAGCAGTTGTGCACGGGGGACCCCGTGCGGGGAGACATTGGTCGTGGGGGCGACATTGGTCGTGGGGGCGACATTGGTCATGGGGGCGGCATTGGTCATGTGGGGCGGCATTGGTAATGGGGTAGGCATTGGTCATGAGGGAGACATTGGTCGGGGGCGGCGACATTGGTCGGGGCAGCGACATTGGTCGGGGATGACGATAGTGATCGGGGCGGCGACATTGGTCGGGGCGGCGACATTGGTGGTGGCGGCGACATTGGACGGGGCGGCGACATTGGTCGGGGACGACGACATTGGTCGGGGCGGCGACATTGGTCGGGGCGACGATATTGGTCAGGGACGGCGACATTGGTCGGGGCGGCGACATTGGTCGGGGGAGGCAACTTTCATTAGGCGGCGACTTGGTGGGGCGGGGGGAGCGGCGACATTCATCGGGGCGAAGACCTTCGGCTCGAGGGCGACGACAATCGTCGTGGGCAACAACATTCGGCGGGGGCGGGGATATTCGAAGCAGATGTCGATAAAATTGGCCGATTAGTTTGTGCTGAAATTTGAGCAAGAGCCCACAACAGTTGAAACAAATTATAGACACTGCTTAATTAATTTTGTCATAGTTCATCATCCTATTGCTTGGAGACAAACTCCACAGCCTGCAGCAAGCTTTGACATCATATACTTCTATATATTTTCAAACTTCCAAATGAATTACGTTCGTTTACTTTAAACTCACCTCTAATTTAACAGTTTATTGCAGTATATTTAATGTTACAAAACAAAATTCTCAGGGGTTTTACATCTAAAATGCAAAATAAAACTTCATAAAAAAATCAGGCCTTCAAAATTGTTAGAAGGCATTGAATCAAAAGAAAGTTGCTGATTTTGCCAAACAACTCGTTGAAATCACATGATCCATGAATTATTTGAAAAGGTGAATCCTATGGAAAATTTGCAAAAAAGCACAGATTTCTGAAACTAAATGGTTTTTTTTAAATCAATCAATTCAGACAGCTTTAAGAACTTCAGCTTTAATATAGTTGAAAAAAAGGATTTAAATGCAAGATTTAATTACAGCTATCAAACAGCTGAGAACATGATTTAAACACAGGATTTAAAGAGATTTAAACATGTAATCAGAAACCATTGAGCAGGATGAATAACAAACTAATTTTGGTTTTACATAGGATGAAAGCATCCTGTATAGGCTTCTACTTTTTCCACCATGCAATCAGAAACCATTGAGCAGGATGAATAACAAACTAATTTTGGTTTTACATAGGCTAAGTACGTTTGGTTCGGCTGTTAGGCTCGGTGCGGGTCGGACCGCACCGTGATTTTAGCAAATAAGCATTGTTTGATTGGCTTTTTTCCTAAAATTCGTTCCTAAATTCCGACGTTTTCTCTATTATCATCCGCCAGAAAAAAATGGCTTTTCCTGTGCTTTTGGCGGATGAGGATGGCATGCTGCATGCGGAAGCATACTTTTGGCGATAATAGGCAGTCTGTCACTATTCATCCCTCCATTTTCACCGAACCAACAGCCCGTCACTCGCTCCCTCTCTCTCCATGGAGGCAGATCCAAGAGCCGAGCTCATCCCTTCCGTCCTCCGGTCCTCCCTCCTCCAAGCTCGATGGCGGAGGTTCTCCTCCTCGATGGTCGACCATCTCTTGTCCGGCGACCTCCACGGAACTGGATCTGGAGAGGTAAAAGGAAGGTTACGCTCACCATATGGCGCGATTGTTCGTCAGCTCCTCACGGATCTGGAGGCGGTACAGGAAGGTAATCCTCACTCTCACTTTCCATTCAAAGCTTCTCTTCTTCTCGGTTGTTCTGATTTCTTGTTAAATGAATTTTCAATCCTTTAGGTTATAATTAACACGAATTCTTGGTGTCCTTTCTATTCTTCTAGACCGTTCTTATTTGATGTTTGTGCTACTAATTAATTTGTTTGTAGCTAATTTTTTTCTAGGAATAGATATGTTGGGTGATTCTTGATGATCTGCAGGGGTTTTGTACATTTTAATTCGTTTGATCGATGAATTTTAGCCAAGTCAATATTATGAAAAAAACCCTATAATGATATCAATTGAAGTAATTATATAGTCTCTCTCGAGAATATTTTGAATTTTTCGTTTTGCACAACTCCATTTCAACCAAAACAGTTTTTATCAAACGCATTTTTCAGAATCAGCACTTTTTCTATCAGCAGTTTGTATCAGCAGCTTACATCAGCAACGCCAACCAAACTGAGAACTAAAAGCATCTTGCAATGGTAAAACAAAAATCTTGCATTGGTGCTAAAAGACATCTTGCAATGATAACAAAATTGCTGACCATTGCTGAATATGCTAAAAAGAATCAAGGAACTTGAAATAAGCGCTTGAAAGAAAGCGAGAATGGAGAAGCCAGGATGACGAGCTCTTACCTTTGCTGCGGAAAAGTGAGCAAGGCCAGGAAGTAATGGCAGGAAACGACTGTGAAGGGGGAGTTGAGGTTCTGGAATGTGATTACCCATGGAGTGCAGTGGCGTTGTTGGAGAGAACTGGACGGGTGGCGATACCGGTGGCGAAGCAGCGAGGGATGAGCTGTGGAGCAGGGCCAGTGGAGGAAAATATGCAGAGTAAGAAATGAAAGCTTGTAGAGAGCGGAGCTCTCCTTCTTTGTTAATGGAGGAGGGTGTTGCTTGAGGAGAGAGAAGCATGGGCTGCCATACCAGAGAATCAAGTACCTTAGGGCGCAGGCAAAAAGCTGGCAGGAGGACTCCTTTGCCGGAGGGAGGAGTAATTTGTTGGCGGGTCAAAAGTTGGGGGCCAGGAAGAACCGAGGAAGAAGTCGCGGAAGAACACAAAACTGAGGGATTGCGATGCCCTACCTGCGCAGGAAGAATCGAGAAGAAATCGCGGCTATCGCGATTTGGGGGTGGACGAACAGTGCAGGACCAAGATTTAAAATAAAATAAGCGCTGAGCCCAGCTGTAATCTGCCCTAAAATTCTTGATCAAAATATTGATCCGCCCTTGATGAGTTGTTTATACCTTGTGCAGGGGTGCAGTCACGTTCTGCAGCCAGGAGTGCAGGGAGCGGCAGATCGTAGAGAAATTGAGGAATATGAGGAAGAAGCAGTCGATCCGCCATTGATGAGTTGTTTATACCTTGTGCAGGGCGCAGTCACGTTCTGCAGCCAGGAGTGCAGGGAGCGGCAGATCGTAGAGATTGAGGAATATGAGGAAGAAGCAGTCGTTGTCATCGATGAAGAAACCAAACCTTGTGCCGCCCCTCCGGCGATCTGAAGCTGCTGTCAAGGCCGACTCTTTGGCCGCTTGCGACGGAGACTGTCATGAGACGGCGACTGTCTTGAGACGGAGACAGTCTTGCGACGGGAAGGAAGAGGAGGAGATGAGCTGTAGGAGATGTCCATGGAGAGGAACGAAGAATCCACGCTGAATCGTCGGACGCCGAGCAGAGGCCACGAAAATTCATTTGTCCTAACTACGTAGAAGAAGAGGGGTATCGGAAAAATAGGGGAATGAACAGTGCCATTCTATATTAATTAAGCGGTTAATGTGCCAAAAGACCAGAATACCCCCCCAAATTAACCCAGGAAACAGTTTTTAGGAGGGCATTTCAGGATATAAATGTTACACCACCTATAGATTAAGGGGTTTCCTTATAGTATAAGATAAAGCATAAGATAATTGGTGCGTGCAAAGCACATAAATTGGTTATGGTGTGCGGATAACTGCATGACCACCCTCAAACACTATAATAGGACCCATCTTGCCTAGTATACCCCAGATAGAGCTCTCGAAGAATCCTCAAGAATCTCCTTGCGTCTTCGAAGAACCCTTCGAATATCTTCGAACACCTTTGAAGATCTTCGACCATCATCAAAGTCCCACTGGGGATTTCGCCACGCACAGTCCATCATGTGCGCATTCCACCCTACGCATGTTTCTCCCCGCGCGTACTTCGCTACACGCATAGCACACTCTGAGTACACTGCACCCCCCACTCTGCAGCAAGTCCTCTGCCCCTGACTCTGCTTGCAAAAGGAGAAAAGTTACAGACTCCAGGCTGTGCGGAATGCGCTACCTCAACTTCCGATCACCAACAAAAGACTTCAGAGCGCCCAAAGCGCGGTACTCCCCACAACAACATAGAAGATAGAAGATACTTAGCTCTGTGTGCGGTGACCTGTCACCCTCAGAGCCCTCTTCCCTCCCCCTACCACTGTAATGAGAGGCGGATTGTCGCCCTCGCATTCTCTACAAAGCCCTACAACAACACTAAGAAAATAGTGGAAGTTTGGTTGGCACATTCCCAACCACGTGGTTTTTCACCATTTTCGGGTTTTTCACGTTAAAAAGTCTCCTTGCCAGCTGTTCGAATTTTCTATGTTGTTTGCGCGCTCAACCCGCTCCCGAACTAAGACGGTTTGCTTCGACCGATCTACGAGCGCTTCGATCGACACACAACACTTCCGAAAAAAATTTAGTCACATCATTTAATGCCAATATTAGATTAGAGTTGGTCGTAGTTACATGAAAATGATAAAAATATAAATTAATCAGTTGATCCAACGCTTTAATTAGAGCATTTGAAAATGGTCTAAATTTCTAATGAATGTAACATCCAAAATTTATTTCAAAAGGCACGTGATTGCAAGGCACGTGATTGCAGGGCACGATCGCGAGCGTATCAGATCGAGACAGCGTCTTGTCAAGGTACGATTTTAGTATGATTAAATATTGTTGTGTAATTGTTGGATTAAATTCAGTCGTTGAGTTCGTGTTCGCCGCATGTTTAGTGGTAACGCGATGGCGTAACTTAGAAATTTCTCTAAGTGTAAAGAGAATGGAAATTTTGTAATTTGAGTGTAATCTCAAATTCATCTTGGGGGACAGTTCCCGTAACCGTACCTACTCGCCGCTCAGGCTGCAAATTCCTCCCCCAGTCGTGACCTAGTGTTCGTTTCTCCCAACCGATCCGGATTCCAAGCAGAAGCAGCTCGTTCTTCCTTCTTCCAGCAGCCGACCGTTGTTTCTCCTGCTTCCTGGCGTCGACGAAGTAAAACCCCAGCCCCGTCGGTCACATGGTGATGAGCACCGACGGACCAGGCGTTGGTTTTGGTGGGCCTGCTGCTTTTGTGAGCCTTCTCCAGCGTTGCTCCTTCGTTTTCTGGACTTGTTCGACTTCCTCTTCCAAATCGAGGTTTCTCTAGCAGGTAACCCTAGTGTTACTTTTCGTAATTGTTCTCAGTGTGGGATGAATTTTCGTTACCCTAGCACTGAGATTTCAGAATAGTGACTTGTTGTGTGGATGGTCCTTCAACAGAAATTTTTGAAGCCCTCAACAAGATTTCCCGAGCGAAACAAGTGGTCAATCGACCTTTCGTTTTTTGTTTTCGTTCAAGTTTTGTACTGTTTCCCCTTAATTTCAGTCATTTTTTTGTTTTAAAAATTCCTTATAGTATGCATGGATCATTATTAGGGTGTGGTTCAACAACACCAAGCATATCCGAGGATGACTTGCCTCCGTCTCAGGAATAATAACTCCTCTATCGGGGAAGTGGTAAGAGTCTTCCCTTCGTTATAAATTATCATCTCCTAAATTCTCGAGAGATATGTAATAGTGTAGATGCCCTTGTAGGTCCTTGAGGAAATAAGTCTTCTGGTTACTTGGAGACCAAATTAGTATTTCAGACATTTCTTCAAGAGAAGTATGTTGTCATGTCAGGTGTACGAACACTGCAACACCGGAGTTCGTTAGTAGGACCCGAATCGTTAGACTAATATTGCATGATAGAAGCTACTCTGTCTAGAGTTTTAACGAATGAAAACCATAAGTGAATTGAGAACTCAAGTATAGACTGCACCTTAGAAATTCCTAATTAACCAAATTATTCGAAACTTGAGTAAACTGCACATAATATGATTAATTAGAACAGTTATTTATCTTACAAGTTTTATTTTAAAAAAGCATGCATAGTACACTAGCAAATAGTTATTTTATAGCACAGTGATTATTTCTAATGCATGCATACATTTCTTTCAAAATAATTTGTGTCAATAGGAGCAATAGTTGTTCTTACTCTCCCTTTGCACTGACCCATCTTTGGGTATGTTTTTACAGAGCACTCAGGTAGGAAACTGCATCTAGGATGACAGTGATGTTGGAGTGCTCCTATAGTTTGTTTTCCCTTTCAGTTGTTGTTTTACTTTTAGTACTGCACTATTTAATATTGGACACTTGTAATGTTAATGTTTAAGAGTTTATCTGTGTACCAGACATGTTACAGTATTTCAGATATTCAGTTACTTGACTTTTCATCTTTCTAGTGACTCTATGAATTCAGTTTGATGAGGTACAATTTTATTCTTGCACTTTTTTTTACTTCCACTGTAAGTTCATTTCCATATCTTTTCAATTATACCTGTTATGTACTAGTTTTAAAATTATTTCTTAGTTTACTGCTTATTGTTCGACCCGGACGGACTGCTGATTTATTGTTAAACTAGAATGAGGTGTTACAATGAATATCTTGTATTTCTCTTTCATTTTAGAGTATTCTTCTCTGCATATTTAGATTTATGGAGTAGAATGGGTATAATGGAAAAAAGTTTAACTAAATACCCAAGATTGGCATCATGGAGAAGATGCACAAAAAATATTGATAGTAGTGATGCAGTTCAAGTTGATGGCAAAGATGTATCTTAGTAGCTATTAGGAATATTTTGACAGGTAAATGTGATACAAGTGTGGTTTTAACAAAGAAAAATAGCGGAAAGTACTTAATCTGGAGCAGTTAAGTTGCATGATGAAGATTTTACAGGAATGAAGAATCAAAATATATTAACAAATACAGAATCCAAAAACAGTTAAAAATCTCCAGCTGATAATGATGATAGAATTGAGCTTGGAGGTAAAGGCATCCATAAAGAAACTTAACCAGCCAAAAAAAACTCTAGCTCGCTTCAACTAGCTAAATAAAAACTTTGCATGCGAGCCATCATACTAAACTTGAAATTTAGTATGTACTAGAGCGGATAATGTAAAAATATGAGCAAGGAGCAATACTCGTATGAAAATACGCAATAATAACAAAACACAAAATCATAATGATTGTCATTCCTGAAATTAGTATATTGCATGTCTCATACATATAAAACATGAAGACCTTGATAACTCTGCTACAGATCTGCATGAGGACGATCCCAAATGGCAAGTTTACACGCGTCGGGCGAGAATATCACATGGTCCCACCGAGATCACGGAGAATATTTAACGTTTATTCTATTCTATGCTTAACATTTATTCTATTCTATGTTTGGATGTCGCAATTTTAATATTTCTCGTTTTCCTTTTATATTGCTTTCCTTTTGTATTCACTCCTTGTCTCTATAAGATGGTGCGCGAACGTTGTAATCGTCATGTTGGATGAAAGTATGTTTCTTTCCTCTTCTAAATTTCTGACCCTAACCTCTCTCTCTTTCTCTCTCCCTCACTCTCTCTCTCTCTCTCTCACGGTCTCAATTCAGTCGCCCACCTTCCTCGTCCACCGAGCCCCCATCAAACTCACAGTAAAGTGAACCACCAAGGAGGACTTATTTCAAGCTCAATGTAAGAATTTACATGGAAAAACTAATATGGTCAAAAGATATCACCATAGAATGCATGCCAGCTCGCAAATACATGAATCTCATGATACAGTATTTTTCCTGTGACCATTAGCGGTTAAGAAAGATGTTGAATGGAAAACATATAAAATATTCATATTAAAAAGCACTATGCCACCAGATGAGCCTCCCTATAATGTAGAATAAGTAGCAGGTTAAGTGGTGCTTCAATACTAAATTATAAGCAACAAAAAAGCAATAGAAATTAGTCAATTGGGTGCATACATTCTAAGAATTAGGCCACCAAAGACTATACAGCTTACCAATGACCAGTGTAAAAGAACAAACAAACTGCTAGAAGGTTCCATTGCAACACCGGGGTAGGATCAGAAATGAGTTCTGTAAGGGCCCCTTTTCCATCATCGACTTGTGCTGCATATTTCAGTTTTGCTATACACCAAGCTGCAATATGACAAAAACCAATTTTCACCAAACATGAAAAACATCTGAAACATGCAACAATAGCAAATAAAAAAGGTCTTTCTTAAAGGATCTAGTGTAAAAAGATAGACTGAAGTCACTGGATGATATAATAATTTGCAACTCTCTTTTTTTCTGCTTCACATAATCATGAATTTAACCAAAAATAGCAGCTATGACTTTCATAATAATTCCATACCTCCAAGTACACAGACCAACGCAACATATGGGCCTTGCCTTCCCAACAAAATTAAAATAGTTGGACTCCAAGCAGAAAGCATGCAAGTGGTTACAATGGCTAGGGACTCTGTTGGTTTTGAAACCAGAAACATAACATTCTTGTTTACAGTGACCATAAGTGCTAATAGTACAAAAAGAAGAAGTCCAATGGAATAAATGATTCGAGGCGCAAATGTTTTCCCAAAATACTGAAGTACTTCGGGAGCAGCAATCATATTGTTTTCCAAGACCCAGTGAACTGACATGAGCATGTAGCTCAGAATATTTCCAATAATACAAAAATGTTTTAAGCATTTCCAACAAGAACTTCGAGATATATAAATACACATCAGGATCGCTAATATATACAAAGCAGGGATTGGTAAGAATTCCTGCAGGCCCATCCATAAAGAGTATCCCTTCTCAATGCCAATATTGCCAGGAGAATTAGAACTCAAAGATCCTGAACCAACAGTATCTTTTGACATCCCAGATTCTATACCGAATCTGATAATGATCGTGAGAACTAGAAACAACAAGTCCTGTAGAGCAACAAAAGAGTTAAATTCACAGAATACCTGAAAAATATAAATTTAAAATGTAATGTAGATTATAGTTGCTGTCCTATAAAAATTCATTATAGAACTTTCGAACTCACTTCTGCAGTAACTGTACCAGAATCAAATGATGACCATAGGTTAAGAATGCCACTTGTTCCTAGGAGAAAATTTGCTACACGGCCTTCTGCCACTGAAACAGACATAAGAATTATGCATGAAACAGTTACCTAGAAAAGTATATTAAAAGACCCAATGAGAAATTGAGGGACCAACTTACATATATAACTATTTGAGAGGAAACTAACTGCACGTATTGCCACAAAAACAATAACTGTCAATAGTCTAAAAGAGGAAAAAGAGCTGCCTGGAAATGTATAATATGATTTGCACAAGATATCGACCCTTCTGATGGTAAAAAGATGAACAGAAAGGGATGTTAACATAATGCATAGACCAAAACCCATCAACTTCAAATTGAATTCAGTCCATTCAGAGCGTGCAAGCTTTGCAACACTTCCCAAGAATCTTGAATATGCATCAACTTGTCTTTGGAGAGCAGACGTTGTGTTACCATTTATTCCGATATGGATGTCATTTTCATAAGAAACTGCTAGCTTTATGATATCTGGCCAGCTCTTCTGAGCTTCACTGTACAAAGTATTTATATAATACAAATCTTTTGCAGGAAGCCCAATAACAGATGCAGTAGAATATGAATCTATATATCTTTTAACCTGGAAAATGGTGCTCTTTAGCATACCAATGCACCAAAAGCAAGGGCAAATTTGTTGAAACTGAGATGTAAATATGAGGAACTTGATTAAAATCGTGAATGAAACAGATGCAGGTTAGGTATGTGAAAGTGAACTCTAGACGATGCAAGTTTTAAGCACCGTATCGGGGAAATAACCATGTCTAACCCTACGATAATGTGCCCTTGCGGGCAGTGAACTAACAATAAATTGCAAATAGAAATAAAGCATAAACATTAAACACATGATTTAACAAGCAAACAAGCTAGGAGGGCCGTTAGTTAATATTTGTAAGTAAATAGATCTTACAAGTGACAATAAGTCTCAAAAATGAATACGCTAATATAGAACGATATCCATAAGAATATAAATGATCTTGTCCATACAACAATGCTAAAAATAATAACACCAAACAATAAAAACTCAAAAGTGAGGGGTTGTAGGCATTATAGTGGAGATATAGTGATCATTGGAGTGGCATTGGCTACCCAGAATGGTAAGAATGTTCTCCATAAAGGATCGCCGGATGCTTCAGATGGGCACCACCGCTACAATGTCTATCATAGACGAAATAACCATCCCCATAGGTGTTGACATTCAAGCAACGCTCAGTGGACCAGTCCATCCGGATTGTCCTCAGAGAGCCAACCATTACAGCAGTTTTGACATCTACAAAATTCATCACCGCCGCCGTATCTACTTTCATTTCATTGCAAGTGTTTGTTCCTATTAGAAAAGCCCATGTAAAAGGCCCATTTGATGGCCCATTTTTCCTCCTCCTTCTTTAGTCCCACATCATGTATAGGATTTATTCTTCTCTCTTCTCTCCTATATATTTGTATTCTCTCCTTGTATTTACATACTGGAATAATACATACAAGCTTTGGGCACTTCCAACATGGTATCAGAGCCAGGTTCCGACTAGCTGCGGACTGCCCTTTTTCTATCCGCCCGGTCTCCTGCGGACTGCCTTCCTGCATCCGCCTCTCCTGCGGACTGCCTGCCTTCCTGCATCCGCCTCTCTGCGGACTGCCCATCTGTCCGCTCGGCTACCCTGCGGACTGCATTCCTGTCCGCTCCGGTCTCGTGCGGACTGTCCTTCTGATTCCGCTCCTCTTTTCTCCCTCTGTGGTTCCACCCTCCTCAGGCTTCTTATAGCCATCTTCTGCTCTGACTCGTGGGGCCCACCTCTCTCTATCCGCTCCGGACGATCTTCCTGTCCGCTGCACTCTGTTTGTGTCCGCTCGAGCCTCGTTGCTCGCGGACTGCTCCCTCTAGCTCGCCCTATTTCCGTCCGCTCGAGCCTCTGTGCTCGCGGACTCTCTCTCCGCCATCTCTTGCGGACTGCCCCTGTCCGCTGCGGGCTCTTCTTGTGTCAACTGTGCGCTCTTCTCTTGCTGCGACCTCTGCCGCACCCTGCCCCCAGTTCGCCGCGGCCTCTGTCGCGGACTGCTCCAGCTCTGCTCTCAACAGCTGCGACCTGCTCCACTGAGCTGTGACCTCTTCCAACTCGCCGCGACCTCTTCTCGCGGACTGCTCCTGTTCGCCGCGGCCTCACTCAGTTCGCCGCGACCTCCAGATCGCCGCGACCTCCAGACCGCCGCGACCTCCAGACCGCTGCGACCTCCAGACCGCTGCGGGCTCTCCTTTCTCCCACTGCTTGCCGCGTGGTTTGTTCTCTCCGAGCCCTGCTGTCTGCTGCTCCTCAGTCGCCATGTCCTCCAGCGACTCCACTACCGCTCAACCCCCTGCCGACCACGTGGCTCCTCTCGAACTCCGCGATGAGCTTCGGATTACTACTATTTCTCTCTCTGGCAAGACCAACTTCATTCCCTGGGTCCACTCTGTCCGCCGGGTCTTACAGGCCAAGGGTCTTGCCCGTCACCTTACCCAGGGCCCACCAACTCCTCCTACTGATGATTGGCTCCGCAATGACGGTCGCGTCCAGACCTGGATCCTGAACTCGGTCGAGGGTGAGCCGTACCAGATGATCATGTATCATGAGACCGCTAAAGCCATGTGGGATGAACTTCATTCGTTGTACTCCGGGAAGGACAGCCTTCAGCACCTTTTTGACATCCTCACTGATCTTCAAGCCTTGGATGTTGGCAAAGCCCTGGACATGACCTCCTTCGTGGCCCGTGCTAAAACTCTCACGGAAGCCTGGATCCAGCACCAGCCCACGACTACTGATCTCGCTGCCCAACGCGCCCAGAAGGAGGCTGTTTGTATTGCTATGATTATGGCTCGCATCCCGCCACACCTGCACAGTATTCGGGCCCAGGTTCTGGCTTCACCCACTACCCCTTCCTTCTCTGATGTCTGCTCGATGTTACTTCGTGTACCACCTCCACCGGAGGCTCCTGCACCACCCTCGCCGGCCCTTCTTCAGCAGGCCCTTCCTCCTTTACTTCCACAGCCCTCTTTTCCTCGGGGTGGCCGTACGGGCTCTCGTGGGCGGGGCCGTGGTGGCCGCGGACGGCCCAAGTGCACCTACTGCGGCCGGGATGGCCATACTGAAGCCGTCTGTCACAAGAAACATGGCTACCCCCCTCGCCCGCCTACTGCTGCTGTTACCGATAGCTCTCCTCCGCCTGGTACGGACATTGAGGCTCTTCGCCTTCAGCTGCAACACCTCCAGGGGCTCCTCAACCCCCCTTCTGCTTCCATTGCCTCCACCTCCCATACAGGTATTGTCTCCACCTCCACTGCAGGTACTGCCTGTCTCTCTTCCAGCTCTCGCTGGATCCTGGACTCGGGAGCCACCCACCACATCACTTCCATGCGGCCGCCCCAGTTCTATGCTGCTGCTCACCCCCCGTCTATTACTGTGGCCAATGGTGCGCTTGTCCCGGTCTCCGGCTGCGCGGATCTCCTCCTTCCTCCCTCTCTCTCTCTTCGCTCCGTTCTTTATGTGCCAGCCTCGCCTTTTAATTTACTCTCTGTTGGTCGTCTTACTACTGATATGAATTGCTTTATCACCTTCACCTCTTCTGGTTTTTTGATACAGGATCGGCAGACGCGGATTACCATTGGTAGGGGTCGGCTGCAGAACGGACTCTACCTCCTCGATGTCTCTCCCACATCCCTTTCCTCTGTTTCCTCGTCAGATTGGCATTGTCGGCTTGGGCATGCCCCTCTACCTATCCTGCAGAAGGCGCTTCCCGACCTTTCTCTTCCTGTTTTTAAATGCGATTCTTGTATTATTGGCAAACAGCCTCGCTCTTCTTATCCCGCTCATTGTACTAGGAGCTCTGCTCCATTTGATTTAATACATTCTGATATTTGGGGACCCTATAAAGTTTCTAGCATTTCTGGTTATCGTTATTTTATAACATTTATTGATGATTACTCTCGTACTACTTGGTTGTATCTCCTGCATGATCGCTCTGAGCTTCCTCGTGTCTTTCAGGCGTTTGTGTTAGAGACTCGTACGCAATTCTCTACAACCATTAAAACTTTCCGCTCTGATAATGCCCGGGAATATACTAGCCACGAGTTTGCCACTCTCTGCGCAAACTTCGGTATTGTTCACCAGACCTCTTGTCCCTACACCCTCAACAAAACGGGGTCGCCGAACGCAAGAACCGCCACTTGCTCGATGTGGCTCGCTCTCTCATGCTTCACATGCACGTTCACAAAGTCTTCTGGAACTTTGCGGTGTCCACTGCATGTTTTCTTATCAACCGTCTCCCCTCTCTCGTTCTCCAGAACGCTACCCCCTTCAGCCTTCTTTTTCCCTCCACACCCGCCTTCCCCCTCACCCCCGGGTTTTTGGATGTACCTGCTTTGTCCATACCCTGGGCCCCACTCTCGACAAACTGGATCCCCGTGCGGCCAAACACATTTTTGTCGGCTACTCCCGTACCCAAAAGGGCTATGTTTGCTACTCTCCGATCACCCGGAAGGTCTCTGTTTCGGCTGATGTTACTTTCCGGGAGGATCAACCCTTCTTCCCTCCTCCTTTGCCACCACTTCTACCACCACCTCCTACAACACCCTCCCTTCCCCGGCCGGTGATCCACGTCCACTCACCTCCCACCATCCCTACGCCTCCTCCCACCATTGACCCTCCTCGACCCCCCGTTATTCGGGTCTATGCTCGTCGCCCTCTTCCTCTCGTTGCTCCTCTGCAGTCGGCTTCGACCTCGGTTTCTCCGTGTTCTGCTGCTCCGGTGTCGGCCTCTACCGCTCATCCAATGGCGGACTATGTTTCTCTCCATCGCCTCTCTCCACCTCTTCAGACATTGGCTACTTCGCTCTCCTCGGTCTCTATTCCTACTTCTGTCCAGGACGCTCTTCAACATCCTGGGTGGCGTGCGGCCATGGAAGAAGAGATGGCTGCTCTTTGGGCCAACCAGACTTGGACCTTGGTGCCCCTTCCTCCCGGCCAGAAACCCGTTGGGTGCAAATGGGTTTTCGTCATTAAACATGCTCCTGATGGGACCATTGATCGCCTCAAAGCTCGGTTGGTTGCTCGTGGCTTCACCCAGCAACCGGGGCTGGACTATGATGAGACCTTCTCTCCGGTCGCTAAGCTCAACACGGTCCTCATTCTCCTCTTTGTGGCTGTCCATCGCCAGTGGCCCTTGTTTCAACTCGACGTCAAGAACGTTTTCCTGAATGGCGACCTTCAGGAAACAGTTTACATGCACCAACCTCCCGGGTTTGCGACCACGGGGGAGTCACGGGTTTGTCATCTTCTCAAATCTCTATATGGTCTCAAACAATCCCCTCGGGCATGGTTCGACAAGTTCAGCAAAGCTCTCCGGGACATTGGCTTCACTCGCAGCTCGGCTGACTTCTCATTGTTTACTCGCCACCAGGCCACTGGTACGGTTCTCCTATTGGTATATGTCGACGACATCATTATTACTGGCAGTGACTTGGACGGCATACAAGCCGTTAAGCTACATCTGAGCTCCGTCTTCCAAACTAAAGATCTGGGTCCTCTTCGGTACTTCCTCGGTCTGGAAGTGGCCAGACGGTCAGATGGGTTGGTTCTCTCTCAGCGCAAATATTGCCTGGATCTTCTTCATGATGCAGGCTACTCTGGTTGCAAGCCTATTAACACTCCCATGGATGCAAACCACAAAATATGTGCTCAGGGCTCAGATTCTGATTCGCTTCTATCAAATCCAGAATATTACCGTCGTCTAGTTGGGAAGCTTATCTACCTAACAGTTACAAGACCTGATATATCTTTCGCTGTGGGACTTGTGAGTCGCTATATGCACTCTCCTCGAAACTCTCATCTCCAGGCTGTGGAACGCATTCTCAGATATCTTAAGACAGCTCCTGGCCAAGGACTTGTATACAAAACCTCATCTTCCATTCCTACACTAGTGGCATACTCTGATGCCGACTACGCTGGCTCCCTCGACGATCGACGATCTACTAGCGGGTTTTGCACCTATTTTGGAGGACATCTGATTACTTGGCGAAGCAAGAAACAAGCAGTGGTTGCTCGATCCTCAGCAGAAGCAGAATATCGGGCAATGGCTGCTGTGGTCTCTGAACTCACATGGATTGAGAGTCTCCTTACCGACCTTGGAGTTAAACTACCTTCACCAGCTCTCCTCCTTTGTGACAGTCAAGCTGCCATACATATTGCCAAAAACCCGGTCTTCCATGAAAGAATGAAACATATTGAGGTAGATTGTCATTTCATCCGAGAGAAAGTCCACATGAAGAAGATCGAGCTCAAGCATGTTCCGGGTACTGAACAGGTTGCTGACATCATCACCAAAGCTCTACCTAGTACTCTCTTCTATCAGTGCCTATCCAAGCTTGGCGCATACGACTTGTACGCTCCAGCTTGCGGGGGAGTATTAGAAAAGCCCATGTAAAAGGCCCATTTGATGGCCCATTTTTCCTCCTTCTTTAGTCCCACATCATGTATAGGATTTATTCTTCTCTCTTCTCTCCTATATATTTGTATTCTCTCCTTATATTTACATACTGGAATAATACATACAAGCTTTGGGCACTTCCAACAGTTCCTATACTTCTGTCTGATTTGGACCCACTAGAATCCTTATGAAATAGCAAGCTCAAGAATTTCAATCCAACCGAACATCAGCATCTAGTAACAGAGGAGTCCATCATTGGTTGGCCAAATTTACTATGCTACAAACTTTGTTAAAGATCTCGATAAATTCTTTCAACTTTGGAAGCATATATCGCATTTGTTCTCTTCAGCCTATCTTAGGGACTATCGTTTTCTAAACAGTGGGGAGTGTAATAGTCTAATAGACCCTGCTCACTAAACATGTCAATGATGTGATACGTATTTTGTCTTGTAGTGGGGTCTACATCTATATAAGAAGTCTCTTAGTGAGAGTCATTGATGGGAATCCATCAGATCGTGCACCTGAAGGGATTCGCCGCAAGGCGGGACCCACGTTCATTTATTCGCGCAGGAAGGCTTGAACAGATCGCCGATCTGACTCTGTGGTTGCGTCTGACACGTCGCCGCCAGTCAAAAACATAATTTAGTTTTTTTTTAGTTTATCTTCAGGTATTTAGTGGCCGATCCCACCGGCCAATCATAGCCGTTGACGGGGAAGCCCTAGGATGTTCTCTTCTTCTGAATAGGTGTTGTAGGGGCTGAAATCAGATCATTGCAGAATTCGGAGGCTCCTATTCCCGGATTCCAGTGATAGCCCCGCGGTACCGACGTCGTGGAACCCTAGGTGACGATTCCTAGGTGCTCGTTCTTCCTCCCAAGGTACCGCCTACCCTTGCCTTCATTTTCCATCCCCTAAACTCCCCTTTCCACCCGCTGCAACCCCCTATTCCCCCCCCCCCATAACCGGCAGCTTGTTGTGCAGGGTTTCCTGCAGACGCCGGCCAACCCGAAAGCCCCCTTGCTGCCCCCCTCCTCCTCATCGAGCACCCAGCCCCTTCCCCTAACCCGGCGACCCACCCATAGCCGCTGCCTCCCCCCCCCCCCCACGGCCCCTCTACAGCCGGCAGCCCCTCCCCACTAATGCCTGGCCCTCCTATCCCCTCCTCTTTATGGAACCACCCCCAAACCGCCCAAATTCTCTAGATCCATTCAGATATGAGAATTTCAACCCTCTATCTGTTATTTCCACCACCCCCACACCCTTCTCTAGCCCGGATCCGACCCTAAATAGCGGATCCACACTCCCCCGGCCAGGATCAACTTGTATGTGGTCGAATCTATCGATTTCTCGTCCGATCTCACCATTTATCGCCGAGGACAGCCACCGTCATCATTTTCACGCCGCCGGTTCCACCTCTGATCGTCGATCTACACATCCGGACCCAAATTCATTAGTGTCTTGGTTCAGTCCGCTACTTTGTGAGTTTCTTGTGATATTGGCGTATTTGATTCGACATTCTCATTGGTGAATTAATATATGTGTCGTGATTCTTGCCAGGAGAAAATTGTTTTCGATACGCTATTAATTTGTAGGAGTTATTCACTGCGCGCTTTGCTTTGTCAATCCGAGAGAAAAAAACCGTTATAAAATTGTCGAATTAAATAATTATTTTCAATTTTAAATATCTGTGTGGTGTTCAAAAATTTCATTGCCCAAAGTTATTTGTCGTTGTAACTGACGGCCGCATTGCACTTAGGGTCATACTGGAGAGTCGCATTTGCATTTACACCTAGAGTCCTAGGTTTTGTGCACCTTTTAGCCTACCCTACATCAGCTATCATTGAGCATTAGTATTTTGGTTTCTTTTTTGAGAGTGGAGTACTTTGGAGGACCTAGCCTCCGGGTGCTTGGCCAGAGCTTGTCTCTTGATTGTATTCGTGTTTACTTTTATGCATTGCAAGTTAGTTTTTCTTGTTTGAGATCTTGATAAAGCTAGCACATATAAATTGGTCCGACCTGCCGCGCACTTAGGATTTTTCTGTGAAACCTAACTCCATCGCACTATTCCTGCGGATTTGTCCGTTGAGAGCTTCTATCACCCACGGGACTCGACATCCTTCTACTTCTTCACGGGCCGCATCTTCCGCAGCCCCAATTTGCGCTCCTCACACAGATTGCGCCTCATCGATGTTCGTCATTCTCTGCATCGCTTACGACCTACAAAGCCTTTGACGGAATGCATCACCTTCCGCTACTCGGCTCAATCATTTTTTTCGAATCTTCGAAGGCTCCCTCCCAATCGGCCTGCACAACCGCCAATTCCAGAGCTCGACAAATCTCCTGCTCCTAGCGACGTCGCTCGCGCCCGCCGATTCTAGAAGCCATCAACTTCCAATGATTCTAGTGAGTCCTTCGGCTTCCCACGCTTCCAGACTGCCCCTCGTCTTCTTCTCCAACCGTGTCTGGACGCACCTCTAGCGGCCCACCAATACTTCTGCCTTCCAAGTTCCAACGCCGCTCTAACTACCTTTGGCCACTGCCACGTTAGGCCGGACTTCTTGCGTCTCTTGCAGCAATCTGGCGCTTCTTTCCGCTATGCCCAACCATCGTTCCATGCTCGTGGCTCGTTCAAGGGCCCTCCAAGCCGACGAGAATGCCTTTATCACTGCATATACCAACACCAATTGTATGGATCAACACGAAGCCCGGCTTGGGAATCTCACTCTCCTCCTTAGATAGCTCGGAACCACGACAGTAAACGCCCAACAGCTTTTTCGCAACCAACACAACAACCCCATCGGCCCGTTCCAAACTACATAAGGTTTCTCACCTCGTTAGGGGCATCCACCTGACCCATCTCCGTCGGATCGAGATCCATGTGTTCGACAACACCGACCGTCAAGGTTGGATCACCCGCACCGAACAATTCTTCAACCTTTAGTCCACCCCGCCAACCAGAAGGTTCCCCTAGCCACTATCAATATAAAGGGTTTGACACTCCATTGGGTGTGTTAGACGCGCTAGCAAGTTACTGACCTCTACTAGCCCACGTTGAAGGAGGAGCTCCTCAGCTGTTACAACCTATAATTTTTTTTAATTAATTAAATTTAACTACGGGAACGAGTAATAGAAAAAAGAGTAAGACAGGAGACTAACATCTCAAAAAATCAATTTGGATTCATGTCAGGGAGGTCGACCATGAAAGATATACATCTCTTGAGGAGACTCATTGACAACTCCCGAGAAAGAAAACAAGATTTGCAAATGTTGTTCATCGATCTTGAGAAGGCTTATGATAAAGTTCCAAGAGAGATCTTATGGAGAGTCGTAGAAAAGAAAGGTGTAAATGTATCATACATTGACATAATCAAAGATATGTACCCAAATTCAGTGACAAGGGTGAGGGCATCTGGAGGATTAACACAGGAATTCTCTATCACTGTTCGCCTACATCAAGGTTTAGCTTTAAGTCCTTATCTCTTTACCCTTATCTTAGATGAGCTCCCCAGACATACCCAAGTATTGTACAACCCCGTAATCGCTGAGTGGGCCCCTCTGGCAAGTTCAGAGCTTTGTAGGACATTGAGGTCCAAGAGTATCCAAGTAGGCAAGTGGGGCAAGCAGAATCATACTCGCCCAGAAGGAGAAAAGGGCTACCGCCCAGAGCAGGCGGAAGGGATCTCACCAATATAAGTAGGTGGCAAGTGGAAGGGCTCTTGCATCCGGCTTCAGAAGAGCTGTGGAGGCGAGTGTCTGGTTCACCCAGCACTCGCCCCCTTTTAGGCGGGTGGTGCCTTCATGGACCACTCACCCAGAGGGGCCCAGAGATAGAATTACCTGGGTGTCCTTGAGGGTCTGCAAGTAGTCTTTCAAAACAGCGGAATTACGTTATTGCCAGACCCAATTAGATTGCATTTAGCATTTCTGGATAGCGGAATTACGTTGTTGGCAGACCAAGGTTGGACATCTATAAATAGACCATGTTGGCACCTTTGGAGAGGAGACAACAAAATTCATTTTCCTGGCTTCTTCCTCCTTGGGTTGTTCTTGGTCTGGCTGTATAAGCCCTCCAAGGTGTCCAGCTCAACTTTTGGCTAGGGAGGGGAAGCTCTCTTGAGATCTTCCAGGTGTGTGGTGGGACCTCCACGCTGCAGCTCAGGGTCAGTTTTTTAGTTCCTAGCAACTGGTCACCCCCTTAGGTCTGAACTCTCGTTAAAGCCAAGTTTTGGCTTCAACATTTTTGGTACGGTGAGCGTGGATCGTAGCTTGCACAGGAAAATCTTGAGTTAAACTTCATGGCTAGAGGCGAGGACGAAGGGACAGGCTCGGGCAGCTCGCTGCCCCCGGCGAGTGGGGTCACGATCGGGATGTTGGAAGACTTCAAGCGGGAGGTCCTACAGACCATCCATTTGGCATTCGTCGAGAGAGGCGAGTGGGCTACGCCATCCGTTCCAGTTATCGCAGCTCCATCCTCAGGCGAGAACGCTCCTGGGCAGCGCCCCGGGAAGGAGGTCCCGGTTGAGAGCGGCGAGAGGGATCTCGTTGGGCGGGAGTTGTTCGCAGGCCAGGCGAGTGTTGACAGGGTCAGCGAGCCGAGGGCACGAGATGGGTCCACTCGTCAGGTGAGTGGGGGAGCCCATTCAGCGAGTTGATTGTCTCAGCCCCGGTTCCAGACGGGTTCAGCGAGCCAGAGATGTCCTACTACACGGACAGGGACGACCCAGTGCAGCATGTTCAATGGTTTGAGGATGCTATTTCCATCAGGCATAAGTCAGATGCATTCAAGTGCAGGCTTTTCACCATCACCTTGAAGGAGAAGGTCAGGCATTGGTTTCACCAGCTTCCTGCGAGTTCCATCTACTGTTTTGAAGAACTGCGTCGTGGGTTCCTGTTGAGGTTCTCAACATCGAAGAAGAGAAAGAAGGGGGCGGAGTGTTTGTTCGTCATCAAGTAAAAGCAGGAGGAAACGTTGGGGAGCTACGTCGACCGGTTTCAGGAAGAGATCCTTCTGGTTCAAGAGGTCCCGGGATATACCCTGATGCTCGCCTTCACCCTGGGTTTGAGGCAGGGATTCTTCAGCATGGAGCTGAAAAGGGTGTCCCCCCTTTCCTTCGAAGAACTGATGGAGAGAGCGGAGAAGGAGATAAGAGAGCGAAATGTCCAACCCAGAATTCGCCAAGAAGCTGGCCAAGTTGGTTGGGGAGGAGGTGAAGGAGCAGGGGGCAGGAAGGCAGCGGGAAGAGAGGAGGAGAGAATAGCCTCGCAGCCAAGGGATCCAGGGGCAGCAACAAGGTTGGGGGCATCGGGATCCAAACGACCGGTTGGGCTGGAGACCCCGGGAAGGACCTGTCCAAGGGCAGGTGAGAGGATTCCAGGGTTGGGAGAATTTTCGCGGAGGTCAGGGGCGATTCAACCCACCAGCATGGAGGCAGGGTCAGAGGGCTCCCCTCCAGCAGCAGTGCGAGGCGATGGCAATAGCCCGGGGAAGGGGGACGAGAAAGGGAGCTAGAGGAGGAGGAAGAAGAGGAGGGGGCGGGTGACTTCCATCAGGAGGAGGGGCACGCGACGGCCACCTGCCCAGAGTTCCTGGAAGTGAGGGAGGCCAGAGGGCGAGTTCAGCAACAGACACTGTTGAGGATAGAGGAGGTTCTGTCGGGGGCAGAAGAGGACAGGTGCGAAGACAGGGCCGACGTGGGGGCCCGAGGGGGATCAGAGTGATCCACGGGGGAGTGGGAATCGAAGCCACCCGCAAGGGGAGCTTCCAGACCATATTCCGGAGAAGCGTCGCCTCAACCTCCCAAATCCCCCCCCCCCCGAAGAAAAGATCACCTTCTCGTCGAAGGATATGTCGGACTATGAAGACCCGTTCTGCGACGCCTTCGTGATCCAGACGGCCATCGCGAATTTCACGGCCTCACGAATACTGGTTGATAACGGGAGCTCCGTGAACGTGATGTTCAAGAAGGCCTTCGATGAGATGAAGGTAGAGGTCAGGAGGGTGTTGGCCTCGGACGGACCATTGTTTGGATTTTCAGGGGAGAGGAAGGAAGTTGAAGGAGGAGTTGGACTCCATGTGACGCTAGGGGGGTGTCAAGGAATTGTCGGCTCGTCATTGTTGACGCTCCGAGCAGCTACAACGCCATCTTTGGACGCCCCCTCATCTTTTGCTGCGTCCCCTCCTCGTTCCACCAGTGCCTCAAGTTCAACAACGGGGGGTCCAAGTCCGGATCAGAGGAGACCCGAAGGTGGCGAGATAATGTTATGTGATAGTTGTCAACACCATAGCTTGGATGGCGGAGGCGGAGGTTGGGGAGAGAGCTCGCGACGCAAGAGTTGGAAGTGACCGGGGAAGGAACAGCCGGGGAGTTGGAAATGACGAAGATAGCGGTAGAGGAGCAGAAAGAGGGAGTGGTTTGTGCACCAGAGGCGAGAGAAGTGGGTGAAGTGGAGGATGAGGAGGTTCTTGAGCAGGAGAGGCTGAGAGGCGAGTGGGAGCAATCAAGGTTGGAGTCGGCAAAGAAGGTTGTGGAGATGGTCTTCGTCAAGGAAGGGAAGGTGGAAAGGGTGTGGATCAGTGGCGGCCTGAGCCTCAGGGACCGAGAGAGGGTGCGTGAGTGCATCCAAAAGAACGTCGACATATTCGCTTGGAGTGCGGAGGACATGCCAGACATTGACGCGGATGTGGCATGCCACCATTTGAACCTTGACCCCAAGACGCGCCCCATCCACCAGAAAAGGAGTACCATCGCCACGAAGCTGGAGGAGTCCATCAGAGAGAAGGTGGAGAAGCTCCTCAAGGCAGGTTTTGTATCAGAGATTCATTATCCATGTTAGGTCTCAAATATTGTAATGGTTAGGAAGGGAGATGGGCGATGGAGAATGTGTGTAGACTTCCCGCTTTTAAATAAATCATGTCCTAAGGATTGTTATCATCTGCCTCGAACGACGCACTGACTGACTCAGCCGTCGGTTTTTTATGATGAGTTTTTTAGATGTTTTTTCATGTTATCATCAGATCAGAATGCATCCACCCGACGTCAAGAAAGTTTCCTTCATTACGCGGGAAGGATGTTTCAACTACAAAAAGATGCCCTTCGGGTTGAAAAATGCAGAAGCTACATACCAACACATGATGGATCGGGTCTTCAAAGGTCAAAGAGGGAGGAACTTGGAGGTATACGTGGACGATTTCATAGTGAAAAGCAGGGATGTGGATTCCCACTTGCTCGACTTAGAGGAAACGTTTTCCAGCTTGCGGAGTTCAAAATGCGGCTGAACCCCTTGAATTGTGACTTCGGGGCGAGCAGGGGAATATTCCTGGGCCATCTCCTCACCCCGGCAGGGGTAGAGCCCAATCCAGACAAGGTGAAGGTCATACTAGAGTTGGAGTCGCCACGTAACACCAAAGAGGTTCAACACTTGACGGGGAAGCTCGTCGGGCTGAGTAAGTTTCTCTCCCGGGCAGGGGAGAAGTGTTCACCCTTCTTCAGGGTGTTGCGAGGGAAACAAAAATTTGAGTGGACAAAAGAGTGTGAAGAGACTTTCCAGGCATTGAAGAGTCACCTCTCCCAAGCCCCACTCCTTCAGGGACCAAGAGGGGGGAGGACCTGGAGTTGTACCTGGGAGTGGGAGCTGAGGCCGTGAGATCCGTCTTGATTTGGGAAGAGGGTAACAAATAGCTGTCCATCTATTATGGCAGCGGGATCTTAAAGAAGGTAGAGCTTTGTTACCCGATCCTCGAGAAGTTGGCTTTCTCCTTGGTTGTCTCAGCCCGAAAGCTCAGACCGTACTTTCAAGCGCACACGATCAAGGTGGTGACGGACCACCCTCTTCACAAAATCTTCGAATGGGTGGAGCACTCGGGACGGCTAGCCAAATGGTCCATTGAACTGAGCGAGTTTGATATCTCTTTTGTACCACGACTCTCCATCAAGGCACGGGCGGTGGCCGACTTCTTGGTTGACTATGTCGTCGAGGTAGAAGGTGAGGGGCCGTCAAAGCAGGTTGTCTGGAAGGTGTTGGTTGACGGAGCATCAGGGAAGCATTCTCTGGGGGGCGGGGTAGTGTTGGTAAGCCCCCAGGGGGTCATAATAGAGAAGGCTGTGATCTTGCATTTCTCAGTCACCAAGAACCAGGCGGAATATGCGATCGTGATAGCAGGGCTACGTCTGGCCCTGGAGTTGGGGGTGCAAGACGTGGAGGTGTCCGCCGATTCGTTGGTGGTGGCATCACAAATCAAAGGCGAGTATGAAGAAAGGGAGTCTTCCCTAAGGAAGTATTTGACCAAGGTAAGAGGGATCATCGGAGGATTCCGAACGTTTTCCATTAGACATGTCCCCCGGGAAGAAAATGTGGCAGCCGACCGTCTGGCCAAGTTCGGCCCCAGGGCCGGAGGTGCTTTGACAGAGCTGTTTCACCTAGCAATCAAAGAGGGTAAGTTGATGGAGGTAGATCGGCGCCCCTCATTGGTAGACCACTTCATTACTTTCCTGACCACAGGCAAGCTCCCGGAGGAAGTCAAGGACAGAAAGCGCCTCAGGCACCAATAGGTTCATTACCTGAAGCACGAAGGAAGGTTGCACCGGAAGACACTTTTGGGGCTCCTAGCCCGATGTGTAACGAAGGAGGAAATTCTGAAGATCCTGGAAGAAGTGCACTCCGGCCACTCGGGAGGCAGGACCTTGGAGGTAAGGGTGGTACAACAGGGGTACTTTTGGCCATCTTTGAGAAAAGACACGGCCGAATTCGCAAGGAAGTGTCGAAAGTGTCAGTTGTATACTCCACTGCAACTTCTACCCGCCCAGAGACTTAGGAGCATCGCGGCGCCCTGACCCTTTGTCATCTGGGAGATGGACTTGGTTGGACTTTTTCTCCAGGCAAGTGGACAGAGGAGATTTCTCTTAGTCATGATCGACTACTTCTCGAAATGGTTGGAGGTAAAAGTGCTAGCCAAGGTGACCTCCTAAGTGATACGTAATTTCGTATGGGGAGAGATCATATGCCGGTACGGGCTCCCACGGGCCATAATCACTGACAATGGACCCCAGTTTGTCAGGGAATAGTTCATCAGCTTCTGCACGCAGCTGGGGATAGACCACAGGTTTGTCTCCGTCCACCACCCTCGGAGCAACGGCAGCTGGAGGCGGAAAACAAGATCATTGAAAATCTGTTGAAAAAGGTGGAGAACCTGAGGGGAAGTTGGGCAGAACAACTTCTCTCGGTGTTATGGGCTATGAGGACCACCCCCAATACGGCTACCGAAGAAACCCCCTTTAAACTTTCTCACGGTTGTGAAGTTGTTCTGCCCGTGGAGTTCGAGGTCAGGTCGCCGCGGGTGGAAATTGTCAAGAAAGGAGATGAGGAATGGATGGTAGAGAATGAAGAAGGGCTACGGCTCTCCCTAGATCTGATAGAGGAACTTCGCGACACAGACGTCGTCAGGCAGGAAGAGATCAAACGACGGATGGCTAAATACTTCGACAAGCATGTTAGGATCAAACAGTTCACAGAAGGGGACTTGGTCCTAAAAAAGGTGGATGTCGCGGGGAAATCTGCAGCAGTGGGGAAACTTCATCCAAATTGGGAAGGCACGTACATCATTAAGGAAGCGCTAAAGTCAGCAGGGTATCGCCTCCAAAATGCGGAGGGGTGGGGGGGGGGGGGTCCTATGCCACTCCTGGAGCGGTGATGATTTGAAGCGTTTCTATCCTTGAACCATGTATGTAACATATTCTTTTTTAATATTAAGTCTCTTGGTATCCCAGACCTTTGGCAAACGAACTGTGTGAGTAGATTGGTAGCTTGAAATGTTGACCCCGAGAAGATCCCGCTGTCAGGCTCCCATTAGCTGGCAGGGCTGGAAGTCACTAGGTGGTAGCTTGAAATGTTGACTCTGAGAAGATCCCGCTGTCAGGCTCACATTAGCTGGTAGGGCTGGAAGTCACTCGGTGGTAGTTTGAAATGTTGACCCCGAGAAGATCTCGCTACAAGGCTCTCATTAGCTGGCAGGGCTGGAACTCACTCGGTGATAACTTGAAATGTTGACCCCGAGAAGATCCCGTTGTCAGGCTCTCATTAGCTGGCAGGGCTGGAAGTCACTCGGTGATAGCTTTAAATGTGGACCCCGAGAAGATCCCGCTGTCAGACTCTCATTAGCTAGTAGGGCTGGAAGTCACTCGGTGGTAGCTTGAAATGTTGACCCCGAGAAGATCCCGCTGTCAGACTCTCATTAGCTGGAAGGGTTGGAAGTCACTCGGTGGTAGCTTGAAATGTTGACCCTGAGAAGATCCCGTGATAGGTTTCCATTAGCTGGCAGGGCTGGAAGTCACTCGATGGTAGCTTGAAATATTGACCCCGAGAAGATACCGCTGTCAGGCTCTCATTAGCTGGTAGGGCTGGAAGTCACTCGGTGGTAGCTTGAAATGTTGATTCTAAAAAGATCACGTTGTCAGACCCTCACCTAGCTGATAGGTCTGGTGGGCCCTCGGTGGACGTTGAGTGCTTTGGGGCAGTTGTTTTAAAAACAACAACGATTGTTTAGAATATGACTGGCGGGATCCAGATGCACCAACGGTATTCGTATAACGCAAAGGGTCACTCGGCAGGACCCACTCGGCAAGGTCTACTCGGCAGACCTACTTAACGTATCAACCCCACTGGATAAGGAGTCAAAGTTGTCTACCACCAGACTCAGTTCACGAGCGCGAGCCACGAAGGCACCAATGTCACCACTTAAGAGCCTAAGGTACATGCGAATGCGCGGGAACGATTGCGAATGGTAAAATGCGAGAAATAAGAAATCAAGAGCAGCTGTCATTTCGGCAGATACAAAAGCTCAGAAAATTTACATGTCCAAAAAGAAAGTATCTTTTATATATATCAGGGGTCTCGCCCGTTACATGAAGGTCCAAGAACAAAAACAAAATACAAGTTAAAAATAGGAGGCGAAAAATCTTTAGGAAGAGTCGTCGGACTTCTCGCTGGAGGATCCTTCCCTCAGAAGTGAGTCAACTTCACCCTCGCGCTGGAGGTCGTCCTCACCCTCAGGCGTGTCGATAGGGATGAACAGCCGGGGAGGATGATGTGCGTCGTGAGCTTCTCGCCTCCTTCGTTCAGCAATCCGACATCTCGCAACACTTCGATCACGTGCTTGGTCGTCCCTTGGGCATTCTCCTGCATCGTCAACTCGATTTCATAGTTGGTGTATTGATGTCGTTTGACCTTCTCGCCCGGGAGCGACGGAAGGAGAGTTTCTTGCAAGCATTTGTTCTCGGCCTTCAACCCCGAGACCTCGCGCTCAAGGCTCGCCACCCGCGCGCGCAGCAGCTCAACATTCGCGGAGTCCTGCAAAAAGGACATTGAAAAAAGTTAGTTTGAGATGAAGCCACAATGCGGAGGTTTACTGAAGTTTCACCTACCCCTTGAGCTGGGCGACTGGCGAGTAGCGCCTCGGAGGCCTCAAGTTGGCGCTTCAGGGAAGTCACCTCTGCTGAAGCGAGATCTCACGACCTTTGAACCACGCCTAGATTCCGCTGGAGGGTGAGGTTGCGGCGCGACGACATGTGCGCGAGCTCGAGGGCGCGCAGCTGGGCCCGCGCAATCTCATGCGCGAGTGTCCGGGTCGTCTCCTTGTCGAAGATACTGTCATCCTCCCGGCTGTATAGCCCGAAGGCGAATGCGAAAGAATCGTCGTTGGTGGTATCCTGCTCCATCCAGGTTGGGAGAAGCGCTGAGATGGAGGCCCGGTGGGCCTCGGGGTCCCACTGAAGCAGAGGCTGGTCTGCCCCGTCCAAGTACTTCTCGAAAAGGCCAAAATTTCGGTGTCGTCTCGGCACCGGTACCGCGGGAGCCTTCTCTACTGAGGCAACGATCTTGGCGGCAACGCTGGCGGCAACGCTGGCGGCAGCGCCCGTCGTGTCCATTGCGGATGGGGCCATGGCGAGGACCTCAGCAACGGTCTTGCCCTTGGAAAGAGCTGATGTTTTCGCCTTCTTGGAAGACGTTGGGGGGAGGGCGTCCGGTTTCCGCTTCGGGGCACTGGGATGAGGCAAAGTGTCAGGCTCCTCCCTGCAAGCCAAGGCCACTGATTGGGCGGGAGATGGGTCGGGGGCGAGAGCCCCGGTTTCCTCGTAGGGCTGGTGAAGAGGCACTTCTCGCTCACCTGCGCGGATCATGAAGGTAAGTTTCACCAAATCTAAGGAAGCAATCTAAAGGTAGGGGCAGAATGGTACCTTCCCCGACGAGAACAGATTAGAGAGAGTCCAGGTTCCGCCGTAGATACTTGACATCAAAATTCTTCGTGCCGAAGAAGGCATGAAGGGCGGTCTTCTGACCCCCGAGTGCGGGAGGCCTGTAATTCGCCTCATCATACTGAACCGGCGAGAGAGGAACATTGTCGAGGTTCCCCGACACGAAAATAAACTTTTGGGGCCAGTAATTGTTCTTGTTGGCGAGACCGCTACTTTTGATCGTCTGGCCCGAGGAGAAGACGATCACACTCTTGTCCCGGAAGTTGAGTAGCTTTCGGAAGACCGATAGATTGAACTCGATTCGTTCCTTGTGCATGTATCAGGCGAATGCTACCAGGATGGCGACGGAATTCGGATTGAGTTGGGCGGGAACCACTCCGAAGTATCGAAGGGTTTGGCGCACCTCCGGCCAGAGGGGGAGGCGGAATCCCACCTCAAAGTGTTCTAGGGGAATGGCGAGCTCCCTTTCGGTAGGAAATTGATTTTATCCTGGCCATCGAGATGTCGCGCGACGAACCCCAGCGGCACGTAGTTGGCAACTGCGGAAACGTATTCCTCCTCAGTCAGCTTGCAAGGAGGGAAAATCATGGTCTACGAAGCCTTGCATGCATCGGGTCCGGCCGTCAGTATCTCCTGGCATTTTGCGAGTGTGAGGGGGAAGTTAGGGTCGCGCAAGCGCGGGACTTCAGAAATCGCGAATGAATAAAGAAGCACGACGAAGACTCGGGGTCAAAGTGATAGTAAATGCGGTTGGTAAGGGGGCCTATTTATAGAAAAATCTGGCAGTCATGAGGTTTCCCAGGCGGCGGGGGTGCAGATAGCTTTTTAAATATTTCGGCGCCTTGTAATCCGTCTGGCCTCGTCGTCGCTCCTCTTACCTGCAAATGGCGAAAGCCTCCAGGAAAGCCCCTGGGTAAAACATAGGGTGGCAAGACGAGCACAAAGAAAAGGATACAACATAGATCTAAAGGCATTCAGCAATGGAATTAAGCACTGCGCAAGACGAAACACTGTTTAAAAGTATGAGAAGCATAAGCGGGAGGCTGTGAAAAGAGGAGGCAGAAGCCGTCAGACTCAATACTGGATCCATTACCAACGGCACCGGCCTCGCTTCTTGGACCTCGGGGGCACTCGCGGGTAGTAGTAGACGCTCACGACAGTTAACTCTTGGTTGACTAAGTGCATCTGATTTCGAGCTTGCACAATGTGACTTCCAGGAGAGGTATCTGCGTACCCGCCTCCCTGTCGCTCCATCTCCCTGATGAGATGTGAGTTGTCCCTCTCGAGGATGCCTAGCCGACGTTCAGTTGCCGCCTGGTGCGCACTCTCCTGATGGGAGTCTTCCCCATGCATCCAGATCAGTTTCGCCAAGACCTCCACCATTCGCTCCTTAAGTGTCTCGGCATCTCCGAGATCACTGAGAAAGTCTGCGAGCTCGCTGGGAGATGGTGGGACGAGAACTCCTCGTCGGCATCCGGGCCCGTCGCCGAAGTGTCCCGATAACCTGGAGGGAAGTTTCAGCTGTTATCAAGATCGGGTTCGAGCAATAAGAGGAGGGTTAAGTCATTTACCTGTCGTAGGGATGGCGCTTTCGCCTAGTGCCCGTCGGGAAGGAACAGGTTTCCCCTCGAAGGGTTTCACGAAGAGCGAGTGGCCCGATTCTCCTCATCCCGGATGGGTCGGTGTTTGCCCCGGAGGGAGGATCTCGGTCGGTTGGGAGGTGTCGGGTGTTTTCCCGATTGAGGGCCGAGAACCTGGCGCTGGTTCATTTGGGTTCTCGACGGCTGGGGTCTTGGGCGCTGGACTGACCGGGCCCGAAGTTCTGAATGGAGGAGCTACGAGAACAGTGTAAGCGGAAGGACATGAGTCAAGGAGTGCGAGAAGGTGACGAATTGGCTACCTGGAGCGGTCACGGTTTTGGCCCGACCAACTGGGGAAGCAGTCTCCGGGACCGGCTGTTCGTTCCCTTTGGGGAGTCGGGATGTCTCGACATTCGCCGGGGGAATGACGGTACCGCTCTCTATCAGTGGCTCCTGCGAATAAACATGTGGCTCAGTTTAGCACACACATTTTTGGAGTTTTCGCCAAGGCGGGGGTAAGTAGAATACCTCTGTCGGAATGGTGAGGATCTCGCGGTTAGGGGTAGGAGTCAGATAAGCAGACCCATCCACCTAGGGTTCCGTCGAACCATCTTGGCCCTTTTCGACCGGTAGGGCGAATCCGCAGGCATCTTGGACGAGAGTCATGGGGCGTATCTGGAGGACTTGGAGCTGGCTTTTTCTTGTGCAGTAGCGAGACGGTAAAGAAGCTCTTGCGAGAGCGGCTTCGCGGCCAGTTTAGCATACATGGTCGGAGCGGCGAGAGCGCAGGTGATGGACAGTGGATAAGCAAAGATACCACCTTAGGGCCAAGCCCTGGGATATATATAGAGTCGTGGAGGGACCCACAAAAGATTCTCTTCCATGTCAGCAAGTCCTCATCAAATAACGAGAGTTGGGCTTCTCTTTCCGAGCGTAGAATTAGCTCGCAAAGAGCGGGGATTGTGTACAATCACGTATTCGTTGATTGGGCCCCTCCGGCAAGTTCAGAGCTTTGTAGGACATTCAGGTCCAAGAGTATCCAAGTAGGCGAGTGGAGCATGCAGAGTCATACTCGCACAAAAGGAGCAAAAGGCTCCCTCCCAGAGTAGGCGGAAGGGCTCTCGCCAATATAAGCAGGTGGCAGGCGGAAGGGCTCTCGCATCCGCCTTCAGAAGAGCTGCGGAGGCGAGTGTCTGGCTTACCCAGCACTCGCCCCCTTTTAGGCGGGTGGTGCCTTCATGGACCACTCGCCCAGTGGGGTCCAGAGATAGAATTATTTGGGTGCCCTTGAGGGTCTACAAGTAGTCTTTCAGAACAGTGGAGTTACGCTGTTGGCAGACCCAATAGGACTGCATTTAGCATTTCTAGACAGCGGAATTACGTTGTTGGCAGACCAAGGTTGGACATCTATAAATAGACCATGTGGGGGGCACCTTTGGAGAGGCATAAAAATCCATTTTCTTGGCTTCTTCCTCCTTGGGTTGTTCTTGGTCTGGCTGTATAAGCCCTCCAAGGTGCCCAGCTCAGCTTTTGGCTAGGGAGGGGAAGCTCTCTTGAAATCTTTTGGGTGTGTGGTGGGACCTCCACGTTGCAGCCCAATGTCAGTTTTTTAGTTCCTAGCAACTGGTCAGGAGCCCAAGCTTGGGAGAAGTAGGTGCAAGCTACCCCCTTAGGTCCGGACACTCGTTGAGGCCAAGTTTTGGCTCCAACAAATACCTTGGTGTTTATTGTTTGCGGATGATATCGTTTTGGACGATGAGACGCACGAGGGTGTAAAAACAAAACTTGAATCTTGGCGAAACACTTTCAAAAAGAAGGGTTTTAGGTTGAGCAAGGCAAAAACGGAGTACATGAAGCTTAAATTTAGCAGTGCAAGAAGGACTGATGACTTCATTATTAAGTTGGATGATCAAGATATTTCCCGGAGTGAATGTTTTAAATATCCTGGATCGATAGTTCAAAAAAACAGAGGTATTGGTAAAGATGTGACGCATAGAATCCAAGCGGGTTGGTTGAAGTGGAGAGGCACGTTAGGGATCCTATATAATCGTAAAGTACCATTAAAACTTAAGGGCAAGTTTTACCGTACTGCAATTAGACCAGCGATGCTCTATGGTTCTGAGTGTTGGACAATGAATTGTGCGCATGAGCAAAAAACTGAGAGTTGCGGAGATGAGAATGCTTAGATGGATGTGTGGACATACGAGACTGGATAAAATTAAGAATGAATTAATCAAGGATAAGACAAGAGTGACACCAATTGCAGAGAAGATGCGAGAAGCTCGACTAAGATGGTTTGGACATGTACAAAGGAGACCATTAGAGGCACCTATTAGGCTGATGCTCCCGATTTCCGCGTGCGTTGTGACTCTCGCTCTCGATTTCCACGTTCACCGCGGCTCAAGTTCCGGTTTTCTGCGCTCGGCGCCTCCCGATCGCGCCGGCTCCTGCTCTGGCCGGCAAATCCCTTCCCTCCAGTGTCCCTTTCCTTCTCCTCCCCAAGTCAATAGCAACAACTTCTTCCTCCAAGAGACCAGCAGCAGTAGCCTCCTCTTCCTCAGGCCGGCAACCATCCTCCTCTTCCTCAGGCCGGCATCCACCTTCTCCAAGGGTCGGCAACCATCTTCCCATCTTCCTCGCCGTTTTGTCCGGCAATTGAGGGAGGGACAACTATGGTTTCTTTCTCTCACCTCCTTGGGCTCGGATTTGGCTTCTTTGAGTAAGGAACTCACTTCATTCCTTTTTTATTCTGATTTTCTTACACCCTTTACAATTATTTTGTGTTTCAAGCTACATATATATTGTGATCCAAGTTTATGCATATCCTTTAATCGATTAATCACAAATTATTTGTGTTCCCCGGCGTCATTTATCGAACCAATTGGCATGATTGCTCAAAAGTCAAAACCCCTTCCGATTTAGGGTTTACCTAGCCAAAGAGCCGCCAAAATCCGACTTCCTCATGGTAGTCTCCTCTCCCCTCACCTTTGAGGGAGGTAAATTTTGCTAAACCCGCTCTTGATTAAGTTATGTGATGAGGAAGGCATTTGATAGCGTATGGATTTTTGTTATGTCAAATATCATTGATATTGTTCTTGAACAGGTTTGAAATAAGGTTTTAAAATTTGCTTGCACCACTTAGCTATTACCATCGGATTCAGTCTTACTTAAGGCAGGTAGAGAAATCTCTCTCGCCTGCAAACATTGAACTTAACTTGATGTGTCTTGTCTTATGTTTACGAATTTTACTCTTGAATACTTCAATTGTTAATTAATAGTTTAGGTCTTGATACGCTTAAAATGGTATGGGTTAGTGATTTAAAAATGATAAATGTTAAGATCTCTTGCTAACAAATAGGAGATTAGTGTTTTATGTCATGCCGTATCCGTACACACTTTTATTTACAAGGTGATCATGTCTAAGAATGATTTGTTCTAGATGAGTACATGTTATCTCGAAGATGATGTGTCGTAATTTTTCCCCTTTGATGTAAATTCGTTCCTATTAGAATCACTAAATTATGAATCACTTCATTCATTTGATGTCATAAGAAAAAATTGAAAGATGTGTTTAATTGATGTAACTCCTTGGTTCGGGCTCCCTCTTGAATCCCTAGTGGGAACAAAGGACCGGTCATAATAAGCATGAACTACCTGGCTTAAGTGTGAGGGTTCGTAAGAGCCACTCCTTAAAGATCACATATATAAATTCTAAATCCCTGATAAGTCCTTAATCTGATCTTGAATCCTTTTGAATCATGATTTTTGTGCATCCTATAAAAACACATACATCTTTCATTTGTTACAGTTTATGTCATTGCATGAATGAATATGTGCTACATTATGATTTAAGTTAATAATTCTCATTGTTTCTGCTTGATTTGCTTACTTGCCTGTTTTGCTGGTTTTTACTTCCTAGGTATCAATACAAGTACAGTTCTAATCCTTTGCTAGTTATGTATTTTACTTACTTTTGTCAATGTTCCAACATTTTTTTCTTGTTTGTCATAGCTTTTGTGACTGCGCCGCTCGTCACCTGAGCCTGATCCACGTCAAACTCCTGCATCCCGGAGATTTATCTTGTTTCTTGTTGTGTCAAGTTCTATGTTGTTTTTCCTTTACTATCGAACATTGCTCATTATGTAATAATTATGATCAGATATTTCTCTTGAATCATGAACAACTGTTAAGCTAAAATTTATGTACTGGAATTTGGTATTTTGCAATTCATTGAATGGAATTTATATCAGAACAAAATCTTTCCTATTTATTTAGTCTAAATATCGTAATGATGTCCTTAATTTTGTTGAAATGCATGTGTATTAAACTTCTTACTGTTATATTTTTAAAACTTTCGCATAAAGATAACATATTTTTCACCAAATTATTTATTTTAAATCCAATAATATTATTTCTGCGCTCTCCTAACAAACAAAGTGTTTTTTCCCCATGTTTGTCGAATCACAACCCGCTCGAAGCGGGCTCTGATTTTTGCTTTTAGATAGGTTGTGACATTCGCCACTATGATCCCCGTCAGGCGAGCAATGTGATGAGTGGATTTCATATAACATTTTAAGCAACCAGTCTAACTCATATTTTCATTCACATTCACTCTTATGTTATCTATTTTTAACGCATATCATCATCATTCACCAAAGTAGCACAAGAATAGTAGGTATGGAGCTAGAATTGATTGATTTCCACGTGACTGGTTTGGAAGTGACTTTCTCTCATTCTCATCTCTTTAATGTGACATACTATCTTTTTAAAGTTTTTTAATGATAATGCATACATGTTGGTGCAGGCAAGGGTCGCCTTGAGGAGGTGGTAACATGGTTTACAAGTTCATGTGAAACGCATGACCGTGCGAGCTCATTGTCGCATGATCGTGTGGCTTTCGACTTCTGAAAAACAAATTCCAAAAACGCTTGTGTGTTTTGCTCTCACGGGAGCGCGCAAGTTCAATAAGCATGAGTGGTCTGCATATAGAGATTTCGCACAACTGAGCGTTGTTCTACACGCACGATCGTGCACATTTATTGAACGCCATCGTACTTAAGAAACCAAAATCTGAAAACACTCGTGCGGTTTGGTCATGCACGATCGTGCACAACTAAAACGCACGGTCAAATTGTGGCTGCCCATAACTTCAATTTCTTGCCAAAATGGTTGTTCTTCACGCACGATCCAGCACATGACTGTACCCTCGATCGTGCGTGTTTATTTTCTCCTGCGGGTCTATAAATACGATGTTTACCGATTTAGGTCGGGCCCTTCAGGGAAAATCTTGGAGTTCTCGTCTTGGTTCCTCCTCTCGAGGGGTGATCCCCTAGCTTCCACCATCATCCCCTAAGCTAAAGGAAAGTGATTCCTTGATCATTCTAAATACAGCAAACAAGAGGAGCTCGAGGAAGGAGACGTGGACTATGCGTACCATCGAGAAGAAAGGTAAGGTTTTTGTGGAGGTGAAAACCCCCTTTGAACCTCGGACGTCATCCAAGGATAGCAGCGGATCAAGCTACCTATTCAGAAGCACCGCTGGAATCCGAGGAAGAGTCTCGAGCGTAGTTTGTATCTCTCTCATATCTCCTTGTCAATCTAGGTTTGGTTTGATTCAATTTTCTCCTTATTACACTGGATGTTTGGTTGAGGTTTGTATTGTGAACATTGTCTTAAATCATGTCTTGTGATTGTTCATGGCTTTGGTTGTTTGATGCTGAGATTGTTGAATGTTCTTGTGATGATCTGCTCTTGCAATGTTGAATTGATCTTGTGATGATGAGATCTTGGTTTTGAAAGCTTTCATAGTTTAAGATTCCATTTCCTGTAGTGAGTCTTCGTACTACTTTAATTTTCTTGGATCCGTCTCCACACCAGTATGAATGCTTACTAGCAACGCAGATAGTGTGAAGCGTATAATCATGCAAGTGATAATTGTTATTTGGGAAGCCGTGGTTATAATTCGCACGGCTCATCATATGGAGAATCTTTATCATATGGGTCTTCATATAATGAACCCACTAAATATAACTATGCACCTCCAATGTGGGTGTCGCCTTCACCGGTCGGTTTTTGTCACTCCAAAGCCGAAGCCTACCGGGAAGTGATGCTTGTTTTGTCAAGTGTGGATCATGCATTGAAGGAATGTGAAAAATTTTTACTGACTATGGAGGAGGCTGATAAGCTGGAAATCACTGTCTTGCCACCCTCCACACTCCACACAATTCTTCAGCCGTTGATGAGATGTGTGTAGGGCCCCCATGTTTTCTTGGGAATGCAGTGGCAGATATATTCATCGGCGCTCCCGCTAATCCTTATGATGGCATGATGGAGTCGTCTTCCCCCCGTGACACTTTCACTCCCTCTGGATTCAATGTTGGAGGAAAGTCTTCTAGTTTATCTGATTATATTTGTAGCACTATTGATCCTCCTATTTTCTTCACTCGACTACACATGTTTTTCTTGATCATGTCAATTACTTAGTTTTGCAGGAAGAACCCAAGAGCCCGAAGCTGAGCTAAATTATACTGAGGATGTTCTCCTTTGTGAGGAGGTTTCTACCTCACCACCGGTGGATGAAATTCAACTCGCTACCAAAACCCCTTGCAGCTCAGTTGTCCCTGCAATGTAATTTCCATTGTCGACAGTGATCAATGCGATGAAATTGATGGGAGTGATACCGGGATCACTCCCTCCACTAATGATTATTCTTCTTTTACGTTAAAATTTATTCTTGACTCACATATGGGCTTTCAAAAACTTGTGTGTGCTAGTGGGATCTGAAGAAGACGGTCCTGATTTCAGGAACTTGGACCCTCTGATGCGTGTGGATGACCCCTACGGACCTCCGCCATGAGCACAAGGTCATTTTTTTCGGGAGGACTGTGTTGATATGTACTGATACGTATTTTGTCATGTAATATCTTTGTCCTAAAATGGGGCCTCCATCTATATAAGAAGTCCTTTAGGTAGTGAGAGTTATCTTTGAGTATTAGTCTTTTGGTCTCTCTTTGGAGAGAGTACTTTGGAGGACACAGTTTCCGGGTGCTTGGTAAGATCTTGTCTCTCGATTGTATCTGTGATTACTTTTATGCATGGTAAGTTTGTATTCTTTGTTTTAGATCTTGATACGGCTAGCTCATATCATGGTGGGACTTAAGCGAAGTTGTCCACCGCGTATTGGAACAAAATTGAGATTTGAATGACCCGGCATGACTCGGGTGGACTTGGTACTACCTTCTTCTTCATAACTCCTTAGGGACAAGAAATATTTTTCGGGTACTTTCTAATATACAAACACTTTGGACAGATTCCCCCGAAGGCAAGAGAAAAATCTTGAGTCATCAACTAGCTTATTTGGGGCCACTACAATATTAAAAAAGACACTTATGAGCAGTGAACTATTATTGAAAAGAATGAAATCGAGTGTCAATTAATAAAATAGCTAAAAGTGAATTAAAAAGTGCAGTAAGCGAATTACTTATGGGAGACATGTTAGAGTCTATTTAAAAAGAGAGTCATGTGTAGTGTGTTATAATTCATTTTCTGTCCTGTTTAGAGTCTTTAGGCTTGTGATGTGTTGTGGGTTATATGAGAGAGAGTATGTCTATCGATCATTAGTCTATTTTTTCTATATGCAATCTCTCGTATGTTCATCCCCCTTTCTCCTGCTCCTCGATCCACAATTCAATCACTGGAATTCAGGAAAAAAAAAGGACAGAGAAAACAGAAAAATGAGGGTTAAAGAGAGTACTCAATTATAGGATAACCAGGCTCTTCCTATGAAGAGGAAAACCAATTAATAAATAAAGTACTCAAAAATGTTAAGGAAAACTTCAAATTTAAATTTACTCTGTTATTTTCAAGGAGTAGTACGCATCCAGCTTGAGACTTTTTAGTTATTTTTCATTCAGTAGTCTAAAACTTGTTAAAGTGAAAGGAATATGGCTTTAGGAATGCAACGACTACTAAATATTGCATTGGTGCATTGAAGGTATTTTGAGTTGAAAGGGAAAATACTGATTAAATTGATTAAAGAGTACTCATCACACATATATGTGTAGGGGAGAAAGATACAAAGACAACAATACTTTTATGGGTAAATACAATAGTAAAGAAATAAAAAGACTTGATTTCAACTCTCCCCCTCAAGTCGAAAGGTAGATATCCGTCATTCCGAGCTTATGAATATCATCAGTGAAAACATCGGATCCTACACTCTTGGTGAAGATGTCAGCCAGCTGATCTCTGAAGTAAATGAAGGGTGTGACTAAGCTTCCTTTTTCAAGATGGTCTTTGATGAAATGACGATCTACCTCAACGTGCTTAGTCCTGTCATGCTGAATTGGATTGTGTGCTATGCTGATGGCAGCTTTGTTGCCACAGTACAGGGATATGGGAGATTCCTCCTGAAGCCCCAGATCTTGCAATAGGGTACGCAACCAAAGGCCTTCACAGAGGCCTTGAGACATTGCTCGGTACTCAGCCTCGACACTGGATGTGGCCACCACATTTTGTTTCTTACTACGCCATGTGACCAGGTTTCCTCCAATGAATGTGCAATAACCCGTTGTAGATTTTCGGTCATCGTGGCATCCAGCCCAGTCAGTGTCAGTGAAAACATCGATCCGCAAATGATTGTTCTTAGAGAACATTAGCCCCCATCCTAGGGACTTCTTCAAATACCGTAGGACATGGTAAGCCGCTTCCTGGTGTCTGACCCTTGGGCATGCATGTACCTACTCAGGATCCCAACAGCATATGTAATGTCGGGGTGAGTATGTAAGAGATATAAGAGCTTTCCCACCAATTTTTGATAACTAGAGGCATCTGTACGATCACCATTGCTATCCTCATTGATCTTATGGTTCTCCTCCATAGGGGTGTTTGCAGGGGCACAACCGAGCAGACCGGTCTCCGTTAGCAGGTCCAACACATACTTGCGTTGGGAGATAAAAATACTTTTGTCAGACGGGTCACTTCAATTCCTAGGAAGTAGCGTAGCATTTCCAGGTCTTTTACTTCGAACTCAGCTGAGAGACGGGTCTTCAACTTGAAGATTTCATCTGTGTCATTTTCTGTGATCACAATGTCATCAACGTAGACAATCAGAACAACAATTTTCCCTTCATTCCTCCTGACAAACAATGAATGATCAGAGTGTCCCTGCTTGTAGCCAAATTGTATCATGGCCTTGTGGAATCTACCGAACCATGCCCTCGGGGATTGCTTCAGCCCATACAAGGACTTCCATAAGCGACATACAAGGCTCTCGTCCCTTCCTCACAAAGCCTGGAGGAAAGACCATGTACACCTCTTCCTCGACGCCCCCATGCAAGAACGTATTTTTGATGTCCAGTTGATGAAGTTCCCAATCTAAAATCACAGCACAAGATATGATCACACGAATAGAGTCCATCTTTGCAACAGGTGCAAAGGTCTCTTGGTAATCAATCCCCTGAGTCTGGGTATAACCACGAGCAACCAACCGAGCTTTATATCGCTCGACTTTCCCATCCGGATTCTGCTTGACTGAGAAGACTCATCTTGAACCAATGGGTTTCTTGCCAGGAGGAAGCGGGGTGACATCCCATGTGTGATTCTTCTCCAAAGCGGACATTTCTTTTTTCATTGCTTGAGCGCATACTGGAATGTCAAGTGCCTCCTGCCATGTCTTAGGAATAGAGATCTCGGACAAAGAGGATATAAAAGACTGGTGAGGCTTAGAGAGATGATTATAAGCAACATGGTTAGAAATGGGGTGTTCGGTACACCGGACCTTACCTCTTAGCTGAGCAATGGGAACATGTAAATCAGCATCAGGATCTGAGTCCAAAGGCAACATTGGCAGCAGTGGAGCAATGACGGGCTGTTCACCTGGTTTTTGACGATGATAAACATGAGGTAGCGGCGTGATGAGAGATGGATGATGAGAAAGGGGTATATAAGAGATATCTGTATCTGTAGTGGATGGCATAGTGGGAGTAGGAGCGGTACCAATCACAGGGGGAATAACCGGAAGAGGAATGGTACCAATAACATCATTATCCTCCTCCTCCTGACGAGGAGTCGAAGCGAAGTAATAAGATTCGTCTTCGCAAAACGTCACGTCCATGGTACAGTAAGTACGTCTGGAGGGTGGATGATAACACCTGTACCCCTTGGTATTGGTAGAATAACCAAGGAAAACACAACGGATAGCTCGAGGATCGAGCTTGTCACAAAGTGGTTGATGAACATGAACAAAACAGACACACTCAAACACACGGGGTGGAAGAGAAGAGGTATGAACAACAGTCGTAGAATAAAGACGAGCTATGGGGGTAGAATACGCTAGAACCCGCGAAGGAAGACAGTTGATAAGATGAGTGGTTGTCAGGATGGCATCACCCCCAATAGGGTTTCGGAAGGTGCATGGAGATGAGGAGACAACGGGCACATCTAGGAGATGCCTGTTTTTGCATTCGGCCACACCATTTTGGGTGGAAGTGTAAACACACGTGGTTTGGTGGATGATGTCATTTCTCGAGAGATAGGCCCCAAATTCACTATGATCATCATATTCCCCCCCCCCATTGTCGTTTTGAAGTACACGAATTGTTCCATTGAACTGTGTTTGTATCATCTGATGAAAGGTTTAAAAAACAGAAGCAACTTCTCCTTTCTTCTTCAAAAGATAAACTCACGTAGTACGAGAAAAACAATCAATAAAGGTAACAAACCATCTATAGTCAGTTAAAGATACAATCGGGGATGGTCCCCAGACATCAGAATGTATAACAACAAAAGGTGTACTACTAGGAGAAGATAGATGAGATGTTGAATGACGAACATGTTTAGACATAACACATACATCACATTTTAAACTAGGAATAAACTGAGATAAAGCAGGAAAGAGTTTCTGAAGATAAACGGGTGACAGATGACCAAGACGCAGGTGCTAGCGGCGAGCGTCAGTAGCAGTAGCAGCTGAAGAAGAAAGAGCAATGGATGATGGTGTAGTATCCAGGTAGTACAGGCCACCACGACTCCTACCACTGCCAAGTATCCGCTTCGTACCCAATTCCTGAAAAATACAAGAATCAGAGAAAAAGGTTACAGAACAGTTAAAAGATTCAGTAAGGTTGCTAATAGAGAGTAAACTGCGGTGAAACGAAGGAACATGCAAGACGGAAGAGAGAGTAAGAGAAGAGGAACATGAAAAAAGACCCTTGCCAGCAATAGGAGACAAGGTACCATTGGCAGAGACAACCTTGTCCTTACCAGACAAGGGAGTGTAGGAGGAAAAACTGTAGAGGACCCGGTCATGTGGTCAGTGGCTCCGGAGTCAATGATCCACTCAGACGGAGAAGACACAGCAGCATGGGCACTGGGCATCGCAGCAGTAGCAAACAAAGAAGAAGTACCACTCGGAGTAGAAGCAAACTGAGAGTGAAGTAGGCGTCGCAGAGCATCCAACTCTGATGTGGTGAAGTGATCCGGGAGTTGACCATGATGTCCCTCCTGCATCTCTGTGGAATAAGCAGCGTCATGAGAACGGGTACCAGTCTGGCGGGATCCACCACATCCAGGGTCACGACCACGTCCACGTCCACGGACATATCGGTGGAGCAAGGTGTGGATGAATCATGAAGCACACTTCGCGAGAATGGCTCTGACGACCACAATGAGCGCACGTGGGAATCGTGTTGGAATGACTGGGGCCACCACGTCCAGTACTCGTAAAGGCAGAGCGGTCAGGGAGAGGAACCGCAGTGCTGAGAGAACGTCGATGATCTTCATCGGCAAGAACCATACTGAAGGCCTCCCAGAGAGATGGAAGAGGAGACCGATGAAGAATATTGGTGTGAACCATGTCTAGCTCCATGCCCAAACCCATCAAGAACACATGAAGGCGGAATCGTTCATCTCTCTTCTGCAACAGGACTGCATCGGCAGTGCAGGCAGGTGTAAACTGGTCGAAGTAGTCCAACTCCTGAGAGATACGTTCGAACTCGGAGTAGTAGGTGGAAAATGTCATGGACCCCTGTCATAGCTCCAACATACGGTGGGTGAGCGCATAAACCTGAGTGGAGTTCCCAATCTGAGAATAGGTCTCCCGTGCCCGAGTCCAAATCTCGTAGGCTGAGTCCATTAACATATAACTGCGGTACACCTTGGCGGACATAGAATGGAGAAGCCAGAATACCAACCAGTGAATTTTCAGAGTCTCATCGCGGCCAGGAAGGATCAGCCCTAGATGGTGCAACCTTAGTCCCATCAATGTATCCAAACAACTGATGACTGCGGATAACATGCTGTGCTGCACGAGACCATTCGAGGTAGTCCGTTCCATCTAGGGGAACAGTGGTAATCTTCAAGGAGCCAGCATGGCCAGAGGGCCACTGAGGAATCGTCCATGATGAGGGGACAGAAAGGCAACGAGCTAACCACACAGAAAAAAGGGCAGCCAACAAGATCAGAAAGCTGGCTGCAACAAAGGATTAAGATCTTGCTTGATGCAACAAAGGATCAAGATCAAAAAGGTGTTGCATCAGGAGTAGCAGAGAGCGGGAGTGCGGCGTCGATGTAGAAGAGAGCGGGAGAGCAGTAGTAGCGTCGATGTCGCGAAAGGAAACGCGGTGATGTCGATGTCGCAGAAAGCAGGAGGCGCGAAAGGAAACGCGGCGAGCAGTAGTAGCGTCGATGTCGACTGTCGATGTCGCGACAAGAGGAGGCGTCGATGTCGCGTTCAAGCAGGAGTAGCGTCGATGTCGACTGCAACAACAAAAGAGGAACGTGAAAGGAAACGCGACAGGCAGCAGGCAACGATGGCGGCGATGCTTCATGAGGAGACGGCCGGCTCCTTCAGCATGTCCCGCTGCCAGCGAGAGAGCCGTGGGGCTCCATGCTCGACGAAGGCGACAAAACAGCAGAGGGACGATGAAGGGGAGGCGGGCGGCGAGCGATGAAGGGCGACGATAGACGAACGAGGAAGGGCGAGCGGCGAGAAGCGGTATTAGATTTCGGGTATCCTCTGATACCAAGTTGAAAGGGAAAATACTGATTAAATTGATTAAAGAGTACTCCCCACACATATATATATAGGGAAGAAAGATACAAAGACAACAATATCCTTATGGGTAAATACAATAGTAAAGAAATAAAAAGACTTGATTTCAACTTTTTGCTAGTTTAAATTTTATAGACACGTTTATCTTTTCAATATTACATTGGCCCCTTCCAATGCCATATTCTATAGCCCACCAAACACGTGACCATTTCAATTTCTTCCAATTGAGAATTTAACACATTAAAGACAAGATAGTTGAAGCAAGTTACTACAATTGTGAACACATTAAAGACAAGATAGTTGAATCAAGTCCCTAAGCAAATAGAGTTCTTGACAAAATCACAATCATCAATTAAAACTTCAAGTGCATAGCCAAGTTTGGAGCTAAACCTACCACTAACAAAACAAACCTAGTTTAATGGAACATATTTGGCTCACACTAGCACATTGATACTGTCTTGAAGCTCAAGAAAATGGACTCACCTGCCAAGAGTTTAAGCAAAGATTATTGACATAGTTCAACATCCATGAATCCAAATTTGAATGAGAACCACATGTTTCAGCACAATTATTCCGAACTTCAAACGAACTACCAGCTAGAGCATAAAGCTCCGGATTAATGCGACCAATGCTAAAATAGAAGAAAGAATCAATGAGGCAGAAGTTTTAATTTAAGAAAAGAACATTGAAATACTATGCAGCAAAAAAATAGTCTAAAAAATAATGCAAGAAATTTGCAGATTAAGGACAATATAGCAATAGAAGTAACATGCTCAGGTCATACAAGTTAGACAAACAACATTTATTAAGTAATAGAACTGTCGAACTCAACCTAAAACCAACATGTAGAAGTATCAACATTTACTGAATCTGGTAGCATGTTGCAAGCTCTCTCTGCCACTTCATATGAAATAGACGGGTGGTTATCTCAGGCAAATATAATCCCATTTGATGCTTCAACAGGTGCTGTTGCAACTGCATTTGCTCCATCCTCTTCAGACTGAGCTAGTATTGACACGCAGAGTAAGTGGTTCATTGACTCTAGTACTATAATCCCATTTCCAAGTTGTTGGTGTCGATAGATTCATTGCTCCACTCTGTAAGCTAGGGGTTGTTACCACGCCCACTCACCTCACATTGGAGAATATTTTTATGTTCTCAACTTTCCTTGTAGTCTTTTCTATTAGTGTTATAAACAAAAATCGAAACTGTCACGGCTCATTCTAAGGTAGCTTACAAGGATTGAACTAGGCAAATCCTAGGATGATACATTCTCTACCTTTGGTTCAGCTGCTAAGGTCTCCCTCATCCTATGGCAACGTCATTTTGGTCATCCACATTAATTTTACCATCCTATTCTATTGAGCATGGTAATAAAGTGTGAGATCTGTCAGTTTGGAAAACATCATGCATTTTTTCCTACCAAAACTAAGAAAAGAAGACCTAGTCATTTTGATTTAGTGTATTTCAACATATGGGTGAGTCTTGTTAGGTCTATAGGTTAGGAAAGCGTGTATTTTGTCATTTTGATTACTCATGTCTGTTTACTGTACTTGAGGTTACCTCTATAAAGATAGATCTGAATAATGCAAAGAATAATAGTCTTTTTGTTATGAAAAAAAAAATCAATTTGACACTTCTAAAATTCTTTGCATTGATAATGCTAAAGAGTATGAGTTATTTATTCTTTTCTTTTGGTATTTTTCATGACATCATTCATCAAAGTAGTTGTGCTTACATATTAAAACAAAAGGAATGGAAAAAAAAGAATCATCATCTCCTTGATGTTGACCATAATGTATCGTGTCAAATGACTGCTCCTAGGCCATATTGGGGAAATGCCATCTTTGTCTCCTGCTTTTAATCTATCTCAAGTCATCCTCAATTCAAGAGTAAATCATCCGCCTCCATCCTCCATTTGGATGCCCCTCTCTTCTCACTTACCCCTCATGTTTTAGGTGCTCCACTTTTCTTCATGCTCCTCCACTTCATGACAAATTGTCCATCCGTGCAATTAAATGTGTCTTCTGGATTATTCTCCGACTCAAAAGAGATGGCATTGCCACTGAGAACAACATTATATGAACTAAAATAGTTGCCTCGAAATTGGTTCCTAAAGGTCTGGGTTGGGGATGAGACACAAGTTAAGTCAGGGTGAGTACAAAATATTAATAAAACACTTATATAAAAGTAAAGTCAAACTGTTGCGTGTGTGCATAAATGATTTTATTGAAAAGGTAATGAGGCCATTGAAAAAAAGGCAATCAGAAAAAAAACTTGATGGATTCCAAATTAACAAGGGTAGTTGAAATTTTTTTCTCAATATTGAACTGACTTACTATAGGAAGAGAACTTTTATTTCTCAAAAGAAGTATGCGCTAGATCTCCTTAAAGAAACATAAAATATATCTAGCAAGAAAACAAGTACACTAATTGTTCTCAACCACAAAATTAGGCAGGAGGAAGAAAATAGTAAGGTAATAAAGAGAGGTGTCGGAGATTATTTTGCAAGTTAATCCATCTCTACTAAATAGGACTAGTTTTAACTCATTCACGTATTGGGCAAACATGATGTTGGAACCTGAAAACCGGTTCACAAGTATTAGGATCGATGGGGTAGCCCGAGGTTACTGATCTCGCGGTCAAACACCACATACCTGATTGCAAGAGTAAGTGAGAGAAAGAACTAGAATTGTCTACAAACAAGACCCGAGTGCTGCAGTGAAGAGGACTTGCTACGTACTCGAAAGTCAAAAAAAGAACTGTCCCTTTAAAGCCAAGACCTGAGCTAGGAACAAAGAGGGCACAAATTTGAGAACAAAAGAGCTTGGGGGGTCAACGTGTCCTTCTTAGTACCTCTGGGACCATATTTATAAACAATCCAGGGAGTATTGGTCTGCGAATAGCCGCCCCAGACAAATTCTCTAGGACGTCTTTATAGGCTGTCGCGTTGATTTCTACAGGTAATGGTGACGAGTTAAATTCCGCTAAGCTTCCTGAGGTTGTTGAGGTCTCCTGTGGCTACTGTCGCGCGCCGAGTTGAACATATGAGGTCTCTCCCTCATGCACTTCTATCTCGATGAATTACGGGTTATACACAATTACACGTGAATTATCCAGTTTAAAACAAGAGTGTTTAAAGCTTTTAGAAAGTTAGTAGTAAAAGAGAATTTCAGAGAATGCACACCTTCCAAAAGGAAAAGGAATAGCAATGAGTGATGCCATAGTAACTGCAAAATCCAACTGCAAAGAAAAAATGTGAAAGGGAGCTAAAATATTGCATGCAACAGATCAAATTAGCTCAATGTCATCAAGAAAATAAACAAACCAACCTGTTGGAACGTACCAATGCACATTTTCTTTCCATTCTGTTGCAAAATTAAGAAAATTAAGCAATGATGCATGATGCATTGTTGTAAAGCGTAAGTTACCATTCTAGCGTAATAATTACACACAAAAAATGGAAACAATTTTTTAAAAATGGTGCAGGCCAATGAAGTTTACTAAGAAAAAGCATTATTTGCTTACAGTTATGAGAATATTGAGAAAAAACACTTTATAGCATGTTGCGCCAGAAGATCAAGTAGTAAGAAATTTTAGGATCAGAGAAAAAGAAATTCAATATTATGAGGTTTACGTTGTTAATTAAAAATTAAAATACAAACCTCAGGGAACTCTACATTGTGCAAAGGGATCATCCATCTTCAGCCACCTAACCCATCTTCACAACGAGATATGTTGTAAATAGTATAATTCCTTGTAATTAGTAATGTATGTTTATTTGTTCCTTTAGCCTTTGAGGGCATTTAGGTCTTCTATTGTAATTGTATATACACTTCTTTATGATAATAAAGTAAGCAATTATTATTTTTTACATGACCTACCTCCCTCCTGCCACCGCGTTCATTGCTGATTGTGCCTGTCATTTCACCGATCTCTCAAAGACGATCTCCTTTCTTGGCGTGTTCTGACATCTCAACGACTCATTTGTGCGTGATATCATCTACGTTCGCGATATCAACGTTGTCAGCCTCCGCTGCGACCTTCAGCTTGCATCAATCTGTCTTTTTCCGATCGACCTACCTGCGACCTCCTGCTTCTAATGTCCAGTTTTCTTCCGATTGATCTGCTTTTTCCACCTTCACTGCGACCATTCCCGACCTCCTGCTTCTGATGTTTAGCCTGCTTCTGATGGATTTGCTTCTTCTGCCTTCATTGCGACCTATTCCTAATGCCAACAACTGTTGTTCCTGAGCCTGATAGAACTCATGTTTCTTCCTTCATTGCGGCCTTCTTGATTGACTTATTTTTCACTCGTTCCCCATTTTTTAGATAAGAATGGATGACCACTCTAAATCTATTTTCAGTTCCACCAACACATTTGTTCCACTTCTTGTTCTCCACCCCATCTATTGTCTCAATGGAAAGAACCATTTCTAATGGGCCAAAGTCATTCACACCACCCTAAAGGGGAGAAGGAAATTAAATCACTTTGAAGGTGCTACTCTTGTCAAAACCAATGTTAAATTTGAAGAATGGGACGACAAAGAATCTTATCATGATATGACTGTGGAATTCAATGACACCTAAGGTGGGTAAGAATTATTCTTGCCTACTTCTTGGGATATTTGGGACAATCTTCATCAGACTTACTCTGAGAAGCAAGATATCGCTACAAGCTATGAGTTTAAAAAAAAAATATTTTTCACAAAACAAGGGAACATAACTATCACCGACTACTATAGGATCTTGAATGGAATGTGGATGGAGGTGAATCAATACAAGAATCTCAAGATGGAATGCTACAAAGGTCCCTCCAATTTGGCAAACTTTTGTCGGGAGAGAGACATGGAATCTTTGAGTTTTCTCTAGTCTGAACTTCGAATATGATCCCTTCTATGCACAAATTTTGGCTAGAGAAAAACCTCCATCACTTTCTGAAGTTTTCTATGCTACTGGAGGGGAGTAATACGACAGTTGTGATTGATGACAAATTGACTGAAATATTCGCCATCATGACTCGTAAGTTTATCAAGCTTGCAAATTCTCTAACTCATCGCACCAAGAATAATCAAGATAATCAATGGTCCACTTACTGCAAAAAACTTGGTCATACAAAGCGTGCCGTCAAAAATGATACTACTGAAAACGCTCTAGCTCTCAGGAAAGATGAGTTACAGAGGGTGCAAACCCTTATGCGTTCTCTTAGAAAGTCCTCTGGCACTTGCACCCTTGCCATGATAGGTAAGAACATAAGTTCAAAAACGACGATATCGTTAGACATCTGTCGTGAATACTCTACAACCACAAGTTCGGCCTCAAGTACTATAGGCCCTTTTAGGTGTTGTAAAGAATTGGGGAGATGGCGCACCAACTCCAGCTTCAGCCCAAGGCTTGGATCTATGATGTCTTCCACGTCTCCCAATTGAATTCGTTAGTGATCCCAACCCCCATGACACCCTTGGTGCTCTTACTGCCACAATTGGATGACAAGCTCGGGGACAAGCTTCATCTCAATAGGGGAAGAGATGTTACAAATCCACGGTGGGGGGACGACGTACCAACTTAGGTCAAAATTGTGCAAGGAACGAGTGTGCACATCGACATCCTCATCACACTTTTTATTATGTTTTTCTTACGCACTTTTTAATTAACTCGCATATGCTAAGCCTCGTGAGGAAAAATTTTGGATATTTGGTTTTATTGATGGTTTGATGAAAGGAAATGGGTAGCAAATTAATTATCAAAAATATTTCTCTCTCTCTCTCTCTTCCTCTCGCTCTCTTCTCCAAGGTCCAACAGCTCGGATATGGCATTGTCAAAGCCCACCTCCATGTCCGACAAGAATGACAATGCCCCTCCAAGCCAGGCTTCTCCCATACTCCTCCCTTTCTTCTTCCACTCTCCGTTGTTGCCATAGTTCCCAGGGTTCAAAGAAAGGGAACTCCAATCCCCTCCATGGCCTCACTCTCACGAGACCGCATATGGGATCCCAAATGATCAAGAGTTGAATAATAAATATAGTGAATGATTTTGAAATATCAAAAAGCTCTCGGAATATGTTTTCTAAATATAAACATGAGGCACGAATGTTTAAGCGGCTGTAAATGTGATTTAAAAAAATAAAAGCTCACCGCCTACAAGAATAAGCTTTACTAAGGACATAAGCATACCAAATCTGGATGGCAATAGTCTGTGTTAAGGGCAGAGGCAACCGAAGTAGAAGGATTCCCTAAGCTCATTGCAAAAAGTGCTGTTTCAACCTGTATGAATTATGTTATGAGTTAACACTAAAAACATTTAGCTTTGACATGTAAGAAATAAATGATTCACCTCTTCAGCAGTACCGCCACCATGATCACCATTTAAGGTCTGACCGTGGTCCCCCATGACTACAAGGAGAGTATTTTCATGAAGATCACCAGGCCCACACTGGTTTTTCAGAACCTGAACAACTTCCTGAAAGAAAATAAACCTTCAAAAAGAATTAGTGCAAAAGAAAAAACTATAATCTAAAACTAAAATGAATAGATGACTGACTTTGTATGGTATGTCAGTAGTGTGGGTTGTTTAAAAGTGTGTGCTTGTTGGGGTGGCCTGTTCAGGTGCGGCTGTGCAGGAATGGGGTTGGGTATGGTGTCCCAGAAAGTGGAGCAAAAGGCATGGCAGATTGGCAGTAGTTACTGTTTCCAGGCCTTACAAAAAAGTATGAGGTGTAAGCATTTGCACCAGATATTTACAAGTTCTGAAACGTGTATTCCAAGAAAATTTACCTCCAGAATGGTGTTGTATTGTTCCAATTTTGCTATCATTGGAATTGAATCGACACCAAATATATGCCCTGCATGATCCTAAGGAAAATAAAAGTCGTGATATAATAGCTCCTACAAATAAATTTGAAATGTGTGCAGTATGACAAACGGAACTCATAAATGCAGCACATATGCAAAGAGCAATGAAATGGAATCATGATGTAGCAACTCTTAAATGGAAGTATGGCTGTGGGAATCAAGGTAAACCTGGTCAAGATCCTGTGGTTGGGTAAATTCTTGGTGATGGGGATCACATCACACGATGGTATACATTAAGATTAGTGTTGTTCACATTGTGTTGATCAATGATATAAAAATTTTGATTATTTCTGAAATTTTCTGACATTATTTTAAATGTATATGTAAATTCATCGTGATCGGAAGATCATGTCCATTCATGACGGTAAACAACAGGCTGACTACCCCTTCCAGCAGCCCAAAACACCTCAGCTCTCCTATCCAATACCACTCCAGCCCGCCGAAGATTAGAAAAGTGCATATTTCATCTTCCACCACACTCTAGTCGCTGGTTCTGCCTTTTATCCTGAAACTCTACTCATTGTAAGTTTACTTTACAATTGTAAAATCCATGTTGTTGAATCATGTATTTATTCTCAAGTATCGTGCGGATATATTTTATAATGTTTGTGTTAAGACGCTTTGTGATTGTAAGGTATGTGTTCTCTTCAATGTAATTATACTCGCTTTTGGTTGTTGTGTATTATTTATAACTTCCTTATATTCTAAGTTTAGCTTGTCGTATAATTCCTTTGATCATTTAGGCATTCATAGAGTTTAAACATTCACATGATCGGCCTATACTTTGCTAAACCTGACATGTGTTAGTTTGGAATAAGTGCCTCATGTGCAGGCTTAGTCTAGAATATGCATAAGTAACGTCTATAGATCATCCATGGCATATAATAAAAGCCGTCCAACACGATTTAATTATAATCAAAATGATCATTATCTAAGCTATTGTTATTACTTGTCTACTATATTCGAGGATTTGGAGTCTGTTTATACTCGACCACGTGAACAATATAAAGATAGACCTCTATAATATCACATGAGTTACCATATTACTATTTTCCCCTATTTGGGGATCGTGAGCCTCCTCATGTTCAATCTCAGACAGCGTCTCACAAGAGGTTGTCGTGCTATTATAATGATTATCCTCACTCAGGAGAGGTCATGTTAATTCTCTGATGCGCCCTGATGATTATCAAGAGCTTCATAGACGTCATTATCTTGACAATGACACTAACAAAGAAATGTGGAATACTGAATTTATAAGTTATATTAGCTCATTTTGATTGCATAGACATTCACTTTGATCATATAGGAAATGACTTAAAACGCATGAATGCAAGACTCGATGTAATACAACCTAGGAGGTTGAGTCATGCCACTCCATTCAAAGCTCATGACCCAATAGTGCAAACTGAGAAAGATAATATTATGATTATCACTGATGTTCTTAAGCAACATTAGCCTAGAGTGCCTAATATCCACATATACTCTTATTGAAGATGAGAGCAAGAGAGAGACACATCTACAAGTGTAAGATCCTTGAAACCTCTTCCAATTATATCTGAGTTCATCCATACCTGATGATGCAGAGCTTGGTATTATGTATATATGGTCTGTCTTTGACACACCTGAGCACTCTTTCGCTTTCTCGGGAATCTAACCTAGTACTCATCACACACGACAAAATTTCTTATATCTTACCCAGTGAGCCACCCTATAAGTTTTCACATTTTAGAGGCACTCCACATAAAGTTCATGATGTGGTGTCGATGGCATGGATATTTATTCAGGTCATCGTCGTATTCACAATGAATTTTCCTAAACAACCTCCTGATAAGTCACAACTCATGAAGGACATACTCATCATTAGTGAGTCAATCGAGGATGAGAATGCTTTCGATGGTTTGAGGATTTATTTTTTGATTGTCAGTCCTCTCAGATACAATCAACAAACAATATTGTAACATCTTACTATTGATGTCTAGGATGAATGATCATCACACTCATATTGATCTTTTCCATACTCCACCCATTGAGCCTCCTTACCATGTGCTCCTCTGAAAAGATATTGGCAATGATGTAGAGCTATTGTATAGAAGGTTCGTCGAGTTTATTGACCATCATTTACTTTTGTTACATGGCATGTATGAGTCAATTCAACGCAATAAGGAAATTTATGAATCTTATGCAGAAAACCGCAGGAGAGCACAGAGTTTCGACGAAGATGACCGGGCTATGGTTTGAGTGCATGTTGAGAGGCTCCTTCAGGAACCGAGCAAAATTAAATGTGAAGTGAACAACATAGTCATTGGGAATATTAAGGCTAATGTTTACCCGCCTAATATGAACATGGGAATTCGTTCTATATTCAACATAAAGAATTTGACCTCATGTTGTAAGTCACATGATAAAATGAGTCTATTCTACACCATCGACTAAGAGCCACATAATCTCAGCCCCAAGCACCTTTCCTTAGCCACCCTAAGATTCCTCCCACCACTAAGCCACCAGCCTAACTCTCAGCTTCATCTTCGACACATGTGCAACTTCTGGCATCATCATTGACATCACTAACAACAATACCATCATTAATACAACAAAGTTGTCATAGACAAGGCAAACCAAGGCGAGCGTCGGGCGCCTGGACGCTTAGACGATAAGGCGCGAGTCAAGGCGACAATAAAGCGAGCAAGTCGCAAGGCGACAACTAGATATTTTAAAAATAAACTAAGACAGACTTTAGACTGCGGTTTTTATAAAAACCGCGGTCTAAAGCCTACCTTAGGTGATGTGAGTTAACGGTTATTATAAAAAAACGCAATCTAAGGCAGACTTTGGACTGCGGTTTTTATAAAAACCGCAATTAAAGACAGCGATTTTAATAAAAACTGCAGTCTATTATAAGTTTATTTTAATTAGAAATTTTTATAATAAGACCATACCATCCTCTTAAAAGTCCATAACAAAGCCTCTCAAAAGAATTCCACCAACTTCTTGGCGCCTCCTTCCAAAGTCTATTGTCCTAACAAATCCTCTCAAAAGAATTTAAAGTTGAATACATCTCAGTTGTTATTTCAAAAGTTGTCTTATAACACTTTAATACATTTTCATAACCATCACATAGGTGTTGATACAACCTTTTGATTCCACATTTGATCAATCTATCACACAAATTACATTTAACATATTTTTATCATTCAGGTCGGGTCAATGTCCATACTTCCATTTAGGACTCTTTGGCTTTGTCTTTTTTTCTAGGATCTGTTTTTGGATTAAGATCATTGCTATCAACAGATGGAGTTAGACTATATAAAACTGCAGTATATTCTATCTGTAGAATGCAATTTATATAATAAATGCAGTCTAAGTTTACTTAGGCATTCATACATTTGCATTCAAAATAGGATTTATACAGCGATTTTTATAAAAATCACGGTCTATTCTTCTTTTCTTATAAAATGGTCAAGGCGTTCAATGCCTTGTACACATTCGGGCGCCTGGACGCCTAGGCGACGCAATGACAAGAATGCAATATTGTCTCAACACCATCCTCATCTTCTCCAACTCAACACCTTTAGCACCAATTTTGGCAGCGGCAATACAATACTAAACATTATCGCCACCTTTAACAGCATCATACACAGTACCATCGTCGGCATCAGCATCGATTTCAGCAATGTCGTCTCTAGCAGCCACAACAACAGTACCATCAAATATTTTTGATGTTATTACATAGATCCTAGCTTACGAGATCACGGGAACACCAAAGCTAGAGGAATTCACCTTACTATCAGAAGAGAGCATAATTATCTTCATCCACGGAGATGAATGTTTTCAAGGGAAGGGGATTGATATGGATCACACCATACAAGGGTCTACACGATGATCAGAGTCATTCATTTTGTGTAGATTGACAATCCAAGATCTTTGATTATTTTTTGCATTTGATTTTAGTATATTTGTAAAGTTGTCATGTTTGAAAGATCACCATTGCTTGGAACTCCATAAATAAGGCTGGACGACTTCATTATGAGGGATTGGAAGTCAAAGAGAGAATCTTACCTTTTGGTGAATCTGAAGTCACGGCTTAGGTGTTAGAAGACATAAGGAAAAAAATGATGTAAAGGTCCATTTATAGGCTCATTTCCTCCTTTAGTCACACATCTATTGTATAGGATTCTTTCTTCTCTTCTCTTATATATTTGTATTCTCTCTTGTATTTGATTAATGAAGAAATATCTATAAGGTTGACCCATTGATTTCTACATGGTATCAGAGGAAACCATCCCCTCCTGCGGTTTCCAAAATTTTGTCCGCCTCCCTCTACTCGCCAGCGACCTGCTTCCCCCTGCAGCCTGTCTTTTCTCTACCCTCTAGTCTACTTAGCTGCTTGACTCCTACGGCCAGCCTTCCCTCCTGCGGACTGCCTTTTTTTGAACCCGCTTCCTCCTCTCTTTGCGGTTCCACCCTCCTCCCCGGACTTCTTAGAGCCTTCTTTTGATGCCTCGTGGGGTCCACGAGTTCTTTTATTAATCGCAGCGGACTGTCTCAAGCAGCCGCGGGCTGCCTCAATTCGCGCCCTGCTGCAACCTCCTCCTTGTCGTCGCGACATGCTTCTTATCGCTGCGACCTGTCTCAACTCGTCGCGGTCTGCCTCAATTTGTGTCTTGCCACCTCTAATCGCGACCTTCTCCTTGTCGCCGCGACCTGCTTCTTGTCGTCGCGACCTGCCTAAACTCGTCGCGATCTCGCAGTCTCTTTTCTCTTTTTACCGTGCGGTCTCTTCTTAACCGTTGCAGCCTCTTTCTCCACTCTGATCTTGTTCACGCCGACTTCTCTAGTCTCCCCTTCTCTGGTCGTTGGTGTAATCACTGAGACCGGTGCGGTTTGTTTTCTCTGCCCTTTGGTCGCGGTCTCTCTCTGGCTCCGCTCTTGTCGACTACCCCTCTTGTCTCCTCTTAACTGCTGCGGTCTGCTCCTCTTAACCGCTGCTCTTGTTGTTGTGACTACCCGCTGCGACCACTTTTGAAATCGCACGGGCTTGTCGTGCAAGAGCCCTCCCTGCTCTCCCGTTTGCGAGTTCTTCTTCGCCTAGTCTCGACGACCTCTTCTACTCGCAGCGGCCTCTCTGTGGCAAGCTCGCCTCTCTGCTCCTAACCGCTCGGTCTCCGCTTAGGTGCGGTCCTTTTCTCAAACCGCACTGTCTGCTTCATCCTTTCCTGCGGAGTCTGTCTTTACCCGTGGCGGCCTTCTCTTCTCGTCACGGATTTCTTTACCCGCTGCGGGCTCCGCCTCTTGGTCGCGGGCTCTTAACGGCTGGTGTGTTGACACCGAGACCGGGCGGCCTCCCTGCTCCGCTTCGCTTTCTTTTGGTTGCGGTTTCTCTCTTCTCTAGCGGCTTGTCCTCGCCGCTGCGGTTTGTTCACGTCGTTGTTATCCGTGCTACCTTTGTTGTAACCGCTGGTTCTGTCTGATGATTCTGTCCGCTGGTTCTGTCTGCTGGCTCTTAACCGCTGGTTTCTGTGGCTAGTCACTGACCAGGATTATGGCTTTTGCCTCCACCACTGCTGATGAGATTGTTGCGTTGCGTGCTCAACTTCATCAGCTTCAAGAGGTAGTTCATCGCTCCTCTGGCTCTGTGGCCTTGATCTTCCAGGAAGGTATATCGTGTCTCTCACACAGCTCTCACTGGATTGTGTACTCGGGTACTACAAATCATCTCTCTCCGCAGCAGCAGCCCAAATACTTAGATATTGCTTACCCCCAGCACATCACTGTGGCCAATGGTGATCGGATCCCGATTTCTGGCGCGGCTCATCTGTCTCTTACTGATTCTCTCTCTTTATCATCGGTTTTTCATGTTTCGGGTTCTCCTTTTAATCTCCTTTCTGTTAGCCGTCTTACGCAAGACCATGATTGTTGTGTTACTTTCTCACGCTCTTGCTTTGTGGTGCAGGATCGACTAACGCAGAATATACTTGGTAGAGGGCGACTGTCTAACGGGCTATATCTTCTTGATGTTCCTCCCTCTGCTCTCACTACTGTCTCCACCTATACAACCCCGTATTCGCAAGTTTTGGATTTTAAGCTTTTGGAGTGGTTTGAGCTCTTGCTGGCCAATTTTGGCCTAGCCCTTGGAATATACTAGTAGGGGGAGGAAAAATCTGCCTCCCCCAGTGGCCCCTTTTTTGGGGGGGAGCGGGTGCGCCAAGTTGGCAGGCACCCGCCCCGGCCCGGTGGACGCGGTTTGGCGAGGGCGAGACCGGCACGTTGTCGGGCTCTCTCCCAGCCTCGCGGTTAGGCGGGGGCGAGACCGGCCCGGCCCGGGTTCTTTCCCTGCCTCGCGGTTAGGCGGGAGCGAGACCGGCCCGGCCCGGGTTCTCGCCCCGCCTCGCGGGTAGGCGGGGGCGAGACCGGCCCGGCCCGGGTTCTCGCCCTGCCTCGCGGTTAGGCGGGGGAGAGACCGGCCCGGCCCGGGTTCTCGCCCCGCCTCGCGGGTAGGCGGGGGCGAGACCGGCCCGGCCCGGGTTCTCGCCCCGCCTCGCGGTTAGGCGGGGGCGAGACCGGCCCGGCCCGGGTTCTTGCCCCGCCTCGCGGGTAGGCGGGGGCGAGACCGGCCCGGCCCGGGTTCTCGCCCCGCCTTGCGGTTAGGCGGGGGCGAGACCGGACCGGCCCGGGTTCTCGCCCCGCCCTGTGGTTTGTCGGGGTCTCGCCCCTGCCCCCCTGCGGTTTTACCGTCTTGCCCTCGGGGGAGTTACCCCTTTTACCCCCTGGCATGGTTGTTTTCTATTGGCCCAAAGCCTTTTGGCCCGGGGGCATTTCGGTCATTTTGACACATGGGATTTGAAAAACTATAAATAGACCCTTAGGGGTGCCTTGGAGGAGGGTCTTCATCATTACTTCACTCTCTCTTCATCCTTCAAGGCACCCTAGCTCAAGCATTGGCTAGGGAGGGGAAGTGCTCAGGTAGCCTTCACGGGTGTGAGGTGGGACCTCTGCGCTAAAGCCGAGGGTCTGTTTCTAGGCTCTTGATCTTTGGTCTGTGACGTTCCTCCGGGTGTAGTAGGTGTGAGGTCACCCCTTTCTAGGGACCCCGAACTCCACAGAGGTCATTTTTGGCTTCAACACCACCACTGATTGGCATCGTCGTCTTGGACATGCTCCTCTTATAATCCTCAGGAAAGCTCTTCCTACTGTCTTCCTTCATGAGTTCTTCTGTGAATCATGTATTTTCGGCAAACAACACCGCGTCTCATTTTCTCCTTCATGTACCCGTAGTGATGCTCCTTTATCCTTAATTCACTCTGATATCTAGGGGCCCTATAAGGTCCCTAGTATTTTTGGGTAGCGGTACTTTGTTACCTTTATCGATGATTACTCACGGGTAATTTGGTTGTATTTACTTCGTGATCGCACCGAGATCTCAACCACGTTCTGTACATTTCTTACGGAAACTCGCACTCAGTTCTCTACCTGTGTCAAAACTCTTCGTACAGACAATGCTCGCGAATATACTGGTCGCATCTTCTCAAATCTATGCGTCGAGTTTGGTATTATACATCAGACTTCATGTGTCTACACTCATCAACAAAATGGCATCGCGGAACGGAAGAATCGTCACCTCATTGATGTGTCTAGATCTCTTATGATCCAAATGCAGGTTCCTCCCGTATATTGGAACTTTGCAGTCTCTTTTGCTTGCCACCTCATCAACCGCATGTCTTCGTCTGTCCTCAACTTTGGTGCACCCATTACTCTCTTTTACCCATCCACGACTCTCTTCTCTCTCCGACCTCGTGTTTTTGGTGGTACCTGTTATGTCCACCACCTTGGTCCTTCCAATGACAAGCTAGCCCCTTGTGCTATCAAAGCCATGTTTGTTGGGTATTCCCGCACTCAGAAGGGGTATGTCTGCTTTAATCCTATCACTGGAAAGGTGGTTGTGTCTGTTGATGTCTCCTTTCATGAAGACCAACCATATCACGGAAGTCCTTCTGATCCCCTTCTTCTTCCTCTGCTACCTCGACCCATCATTCCTGTAACGTCTTCGCTTCCACCACTTCTTTGTACTCCTCTACTTCTGATTCCTACTCCAAACTCGTCCCCTCCAAACCTCCTATCATTGAAGTTTACACTCGTCGTCCTCCTCGTCTGGTTGCCCCGCAACGGCTTCTCTCTACCGATGTGATCTCGCGGCCTGTTGATCTGGCCTCCTCCTCGACGGCCTATCCCTTGGCCAATTATGTCTCACTACATCGGCTCTCTCCACCTCTTCTTACCTTTGCTCTCTCTCTCTCTCCTCTATCTCTATACCTAACTCTGTGCAAGAAGATCTCCAGCATCCGGCGTGATGTGTCGTCATGGATGAAGAAATGACTGCTCTGTGGGGTAACCATACTTGGGATCTTGTGTCTCCTCCTCCTGGCCACAGTTGTGTTAGCTGCAAGTGCATCTTTATAATCAAACATGTCGCGGATGGGACAGCTGATCGCTTAAAAGCTCGGCTTGTGACACGAGGTTTTACTCAACAGTACGGGCTTGATTATGCGGAAACGTTCTCCCCAGTCGCAAAATTAAATACGGTTCAGGTCTTCCTCTCTTTAGTTGTTCATCGTCACTGGCCTCTCCACCAGCTGGATATCAAGAATGTCTTTTTGAATGGCGATCTTTTTGAAAATGTCTATATGCAACAACCGCTCGGGTTTGAGACCACGGGGGAGTATCGTGTTTGTTTACTTCGCAAATTCATTTATGGTCTCAAACAGTCTACACGGGCGTGATTTGGCAAATTCAGTAAGGCTGTTTGTGAGGTTGGCTTCAAGCAAAGCTCGGCAGATTCCTCTCTCTTCACTCGTCACCAATCAACGGGAACTATAATACTTCTTGTCTATGTGGATGATATTCTGATCACTGGTGATGACTCCGCTGGGATACAACATGTTAAGCAGCATTTAAACTCTATCTTTCAAATCAAAGATCTGGGAAATCTTCGATATTTTCTTGGACTAGAAGTAGCACGGCGACCTGATGGCCTTGTCTTATCCCAGCGTAAGTATTGCATTGAAATTTTGCAAGATGTTGGTCCCTCAGGATGCAAACCAGCGAAAAACCCGATGGAAGTCAACCATAAGCCGTGTGCTCGGAGATCTGAGGCTGACTCTCTACTTCCAAATCCAGAATATTATCGTCGTCTTGTGGGAAAACTGATATACCTAACCGTTACGAGACCAGATATATCATTTGCGATTGGAGTGGTTAGTTGGTTCATGCATACCCCACGGGTTTCTCACCTTCAAGCAGTGGAACGGATTCTCAGATATCTGAAGACTGATCCTGGGCAAGGACTTGTGTATAAGCCATCTTCCTCCCGTTCTCTTATTGCATACACTGATGCGGACTATGCGGGCTCATTGGATGATCGACGTTCAACTACTAGTTTTTGCACTTACTTTGGAGGAAATCTTATCACATGGCGGAGCAAGAAGCAGACGGTGGTTGCTCGCTCGTCTGCTGAAGCTGAGTATCGTGTGATGGCTGCCGTTACATCTGAACTAACCTGCATGGAAAGTCTTCTAATGGATTTGGGAGTTAAATTGTCCTCATCATCAGCATTGCTTTGTGACAGTCAAGATGCAATACAAATTGCGAAGAACCCTGTGTTCCATGAGCGGACTAAACATATTGAGGTTGATTGTCACTTTGTTCGAGAAAAGGTTCAATCAAAGGTGTTAAAGCTTGATCATGTCCCTGCGTCTGAGCAAGTTGCTGACATCCTTACCAAGGCTTTACCTCGAAGATTGTATTACCGGTTCTTGTCCAAGCTTGGTGCCTACGACTTGTACGCTCCAGCTTGCGGGAGAGTGGTAGAAGACACAAGGAAAAAAAATGATGTAAAGGTCCATTTATAGGCTTATTTCCTCCTTTAGTCCCACATCTATTGTATAGGATTCTTTCTTCTCCTATATATTTGTATTCTCTCTTGTATTTGATTAATGAAGAAGTATCTATAAGGTTGGCTCATTGATTTTTACAGGTGCAAAGCCTAGGAAACCCCTTTCCCTTGACTGGCACCCTCCCACCACCCTCAACCTCCCATTTCTGCCACCCCCTCCCCCCCCCCCCACACACACACACACCACCAGCCAAGGTGGCTAGCAACCTCCTCCCCTCCATCGCCACCTCCCTCACTGCACTAAAACAACCCATTAACTATCCTTTCTCTCACATAATTACCAATTATCTACCCCCACTACCCCTCCCCCAAGGAGGCAGAGATTATCATCTTAACTATCCACTAAACATCCATACTTTTCTCTTCCCCTGATACAAAAAATTCTCCATAACCTATCACCCAAATCAGCCCTCTCATTGCTCCAAAACTTATTTGCAAAGGCTGTTGGGCCTGCTTTCATTCAGAAACTATCTAGAAATCATTATTCAGCCCTCCAAATTCCTCCCTGCAGCCTCCCTCCCTAAGTTATCAAAGGCGCAAGGAACATCGAGGCGCAAAGGACCCCTGGAGGCTAGGCGCAAGGCGCAGGCGCGCACCTGAGGCACGTGAGGCGCCAAAATGGGGGAAAAAGGAAATTGAGCGAATTGGGCGCCCAATTCGCTTAATTTCAGCGAATTGGGCGCCCAAGTGCGCCTAGGGGGTGTCTTGGGTGCGTCTAAGATCATGTTTTTGCCCATATCAAATTTTTTAAAAAAAATACATTGAAAAGCTCGGGCGTGCCTTTGGCGCGCCTGGGAGCCTGTAAGGCGCACGGCGAGGCGCGCCTGGGCGCGCCGGAGGCGCGCCTGGGCGCGCCTGAGGCGCAGGCGCGCCTGTGCACATCGCCCGCCTCAGCTGTGCTGAGGCGCGGCGGGCTGCGCCTGGTGCGCCCAGCGCCTCAGGCGCGCCTAGGCGCGCGCCTTGACAACTATGCTCCCTCCAAAACTTCGCTCAGCTCACTAGATCCCTCAGACCCCCACAAACTCCAAACAACAGGCCGGCTTGTCCCTTCCAGCAGCTCAGAACACCTCCAGTCCCCCAGTTCAGCACCATTCCAGCCAACCGATGACTACAAAAAAATGCAGATTTCTTCTTCGAGTACCACTCCAATCTCGGGTCACTTCGTAAAACACTCTATAAGCATTTATCCCAAATCTCTCTACCCATTGTAAGTTCACTTAAGGTTGTAAGTTCCTTGTTGTTGAATCATGTATTTATTCTCAAGTATCATGTAAATATTATGTTGTAATATTTACGCCAAGACACCTTGTGAGAATTATGATCAATCAAGGATATATATAAAATTTAAATCTTTTTTATTTGTTATAGAAGTTAGTGTTCTCGAAATAAAGTTATTGTGTAATATTAAATATATTTTACAATGTATTACTTCTTAATAATATTTTATTTTTTATACTCTCCAAAATTATTTTGGAATATACATGACTCGTTATTCATCTATTTGTTATATTATTTTTAAAAATTTTACAACACGTAACTATACTTATATGCATACAAAATTTTATTTATAAGATATAAAAATCCGATATTTTAAAATAACTTTGATATGTCTCCGACTTTCGACATTTGAAAACTCAATCTAACATGTTGCTAACATTTGATATTTACAAATTTGAATATGAGTATCAATGAGATTATTTGATAGTGATGGCATGTCTTACCTATTGGACTAGTACCCGGCGAGTCAATATGATTGTTGTTTGTCGATTTGCTCTAATGATAAACAATTTTGTAAATTCATTATCTATAAAATGTCGCATTCACCTTTAATTGTGATTATTAGATAATTGCATGAATTATTAGATAAAATCCTTGTCACAATCATAATTAAGGGAATGATCGCGCATATGATGTTGATCAAGAAATATGCCTCGAAGGTATGACTCTAAATACTTTAAGTTGAGAGTTATTGAGAAAGGACATTGATGATTCTCCGAAGAATTGTTTGGTGCATGTAATGAAATATCTTGTTTCATCAACATCGGTGTGAAGACTTCGGTGCATGTGTGAGGATGCTTGTTTGAACTCTCATATTTCCTGATAAATTAACCATCGGAGAGGAGACTATGTGTTGCAATAGTGTTAAGATTAGTTCTTGAATTTGAGATACTAAAATAGACTTGCGTATATCTTAATATTGCTATGATTTATCCTTTGGTAATTAGCTAGTTTTAAAGGGGATATGTTTTGGTTTGAACAAAGTGCATATGGAGGACGATAGTGCAACAACCCAACTGCCGCAATATTAAAAATATTGTTCGGTTTGGTTCATTTCAGTCCATACTATGTTGAACCGCATGGTTTTATCATTTTCCACATGTGGCCTACAATTGATTCCTATGAGATCACTTATCACGGGACTACTACCGGAGCATGCTTAATTACGGAGTTTCCAACACAACTCGACAACTTACTCCGAAAAGATTTCTCTGATATTTGAAGTTCTAAATTATTTTTTAAGTCCGATAACTTTTCTTCTCATTCCGATGTGAGATTTAGCTCATTAATGCATATCTTTTCATGTCAAGAGCTGCTTTGTCTAGGCTTCACCGCCCCCAAAAGATACTCTCCGCATTCATCATACGGCTCGCATTGGATTCGGGATGTTACAACTACAGATAGTGTCAATAAAAGACATATGACCTACTGAGTATATCAAGTGATTTTCAATGTTTTCCACCATGCATAATATTAGAAGTCTCTGACTCAAGGAGGATGGACATTTAGAAAATTGTTTTTGTAATTAGTCAAATATCATTGTTGCAAGTAATGGATGTATAATTATTGAACTACTAAGGTTTTGACGAATGAATCATTGCCGTATGTCTAATCGAAAAATATATCATTGGAAAGATCGTACTTACATGGTATTGATAACTCTTCATTCTTTACCAATTTGTTATATGTTGGTTGGTTGACCAAGAAATTGAACTGTAATATCAATTTTTCTTTTACATTGCATGATTTGAGGCACAGTGAGCGGTAGGATGATTGATGGAGGACTTGAGGCGGCAGGGGTCTATCAGATGAGACAGAATAATGTTTATGGTTCAAAGCGCCCAAAAAGGAAGATAACTTTAGTCTGTGACGTCGTAGACTGGTACATACACCTTTAAAAAAATTGATGTCTGACTCCATCCATTTTTTGTGTGCAAAGATATTAGAAGGGAAGCTTATGAGATGGATAAACATTGTAGAGCTGCTTATCCTCCCAATTTGATTAGAGTAAGTGATGCGGAGCAGAGACGAGTACCTGCAGTGGAGGACGAGAGGAAGGATCAACCGTCGAGGAATGGGCAACTGTACGAAACTGACTCTACGGAAATGTTTTGATTTAATATGTCAATGTTTGTACTAATTTTATTACCTCTTGAATAATAATTAAATATTTGGTTGTTTTCTTGATGATTACTCAAGATTTGACAGGTTTTATATGTGCAAAAAGAATAATGATTTCTTTTAAAGTTTTCAGAACTTTTATAATCTTACAGAATATAATTTGATAACTTAGCATAAATATGTGAGGAGAATACACTAGAGCATGCATACTTATTAAAGTGACAGAGATTATATTTCAAAGTGCATACCCTCCACCAAGAAAACAATGAGATAACAGAGATATTGATATAGTGATCAAGCTGGACTTAAGACCGAAATTTGGGACAACGTGGAGGTTTGACTCCAGCTATTAGGTGAGAAATTATCATACCTAACTGGCTCAATGGCTTAGAGCTAAACACGTAGCTAGTTTATAATGAGGCCCCTGGCTTGCAATGAAATGAACAATTGATTCTTTTTCTTGCTGCCTCTTTGGCCCATATATTTGAGGTATTCATCATCTAATCCACAATCATTTTGTATGCAAAGCTTGGTAAATTGGCATCTTGTTCAGTTAGAAGTATCTTTTGGTGCAGTGGTTTGGCATAGGACCATTATAATGACCAATAAAACAAATGCTAGTATGGTTCGTTGAATGCAAGAAGGATTGTGTTATGAGTTATGAGTTATGATGTGTGATGTGCTACGTATTATTATTTTTATCATTATGTGGGAACCTAGATCCCTTCTAATATTAGGTGTCATCATTAGTGTTTTGTCTTCTTATATGTTGTAGTCTATATAAAGACATGGGTATTGTACGTTTGGTTTCTATGAAATGAAGTTTTAGTTTTCTTTGTCCCCTGTTGTGAGATATTGGTGGCTCTCTCCTCCAACGAACAACCCAGCCTAGGCAGACGCGGTTCCGGCTCCACGGTATCTTTGTCCATCATCATCTCCACCTCCGGCCACCCGCCCGAGGTAGGCCCATAACAACTTGGTATCAGAGGCCTCGATCCTCTTCCATATAATTTGCACCATCGGCCGCTATTTTTCCTTTCGACAACCCGCAACATTTCCTACTCCACGCGCACGCCGTCGTTCTGCTCTAATGGTTTTCCTCCGAAGCCAATTAGCCAATAGCAGCGACTGCAATCGCCGGCCGGCCCTGCTCTATTTCATCACGTCCAGCAGCGGAGAGTGCTTCGTCTGCATGCCATCAGCGATTGCATCAGCGACTAAAACTGTAGTCGCAGAGTTTGCCTCTCTCGGCTCACAGACACCAGTCAGCCACCTCCTTCACACGGGTCAGAGCTGACACAGGCTCACCGTCGGACCGGAACTCATTAAAGCCACACATTCCTCGCATCTCATTCCGGAACACCACTTGATCGCATATATCAGAGCTTCTCTGAAGGTCGCGTGCCTCACCTTCCTCGCGCTCCCCGACAACGCCAAACCCGTCTCACAAAACACGGCACGGAGACGTCCTCTTCCAGCGCCTTCATCGAGCCGCACGCCATCCGCCTCTGCTTCGTCCGTCGGCCAACGCGTCATCCATCGAAGCAGTCTCGAGCAGCACGGGAAATATCTGTCCCTCGAGCCCACTGTTATCGAATCGCCCGCCTTTGCCCCCCCCCACCCCCACCCTAGTAGCAAACGCCCACTCCTATATGCAACATTCTATTTTTATAACTCAATTTCTAAAAAAATTTATACATCCAGCAACATCTTTTTACCTATCGGGTGTCTAACATTCGAATGTTTCCAACACAGCAAAGCACGACTGCTTGACACATAATTTGAGTCAACATTGGGCATCACCGCGGCTCCCATGGTCACTCCCAGTCTTCCGACTCGGCGCAATCCCACCGGCCGGTCACCTGTTCTTCTTCTCGCTCCTCCACTCACACTATGGGTGGCTCATCTGAACAACTCAATCAGATTATCACCATGCTCCAGGCCGTCATTGCGCAACAAGCTGCGCACACTGCTCTCGGGGACCGTCAACAGGAGGCCATTATTGCGCTCTCCAAGCGCATTGATGATCTGTCTACCGCCCCGACACACGATCATGCCAGCAGCAGTCCGGCACAACCACTTCTCTGCACTGCCCCGCCGCCCCTGACCGTTCACGAGCCTCCGCCGCCAATCCTCGCGCACCCCGACGCAACAATTGTACCATGTTATACCAGATTGGAATTTCCAACCTATGATGGGAAAAGTGATCCTTTGAGTTGACTCACCAAGTGTGAGCAATTCTCGGCCACCGAAAAACTCCGGCAGCTAGATCGGATCCATTTAGCACCTTTTCATATGCTCGACACTGTTGTTTTATGGGCTTCTCGACTTCTCACCGACCGGCCGAATCTAATTTGTGACGACTTCAAGCGACTCTGCAACTTGCGTTTAGGACCTCCTATCTGCAGGAACTCCCTCGACGCACTCACATCTCTACGCCAAACTGGTACTGTGGACGAGTACCTGGAACAATTTCAGCTTCTCTTAGCGCATGTCCCTCTTGCGCCGGATATGCAGGTCGACATTTTCACCGCTGGACTTCGCGAGCGACTGCGACTGGATGTTGAGTTTGAGGCCCATCCAGACTTAGTGACTGCAATGAGTCCGGCCCGGCTCTGCGATCGTCGCCTCCAGCTGGCCCAGGAAGTCTATCCACCTACCACCAACATTAGTCAACATAGCCGTATCGAGGGTCCCCAGCCCCACCGGTCTGTCGATTATCTCGGGCTGAGATGTTGCACCGCCGCGCTCAGGAATTATGTTTCAATTGCGACGAGCAATGCACTCACGGACACAAATGTAACCGGCTTTTCTACCTGCACGTTGAGGATTCTGACGACGAGGGCATCTAAAAAAGCTTGAAGTCAAGCTTTGTTTGGAAGAAGGGTGAGATGTTACGAGTTATGAGTGATGTTATGAGTTATGAGTTATGATGTAATGTGCAGCGTATTATTATTTTTATCATTATGTAGGAGGCTCGAGCCCCGGTCTAATATTAGGTGTCATCATTAGTGTTTTGTCTTCTTATATGTTGTAGCCTATATAAAGGCATGGGTATTGTATGTTTGGTTTCTATGAAATGAAGTTCTAGTTTTCCTTGTCCCTTGTTGTGAGATATTGGTGGCTCTCTCCTCCAACGAGCAACCCCGCCTAGGCAGCCGCGGTTCCGGCTCCATGGTATCTTCGTCATCGTCATCTCCACCTCCAGCCACCCGCCCGAGATAGGCCCATAACATATTGTTTTAAAAGAATTAATTATGGTTTAAATCGGAGTCGTGTTTGTGGATTAAAAGAGTTGTTATTAGGCCAAAAGAACCACTTTTGTAACATTTGTGTGATTATCGGTGCTTTAAGTAATAGGCCAACATTGATAATGTCCGGTCTCCATAAGCTAGTGCAAGGCTAATGATGACAAATGTGATGAATCGACACCGAATTTGAAATCTCAGTAGGGTTATCGTAAATGTTTGCAGAAATAACACCACAAGAGTGATTGACATTTACAATCACTAAACTACAACAAAAAGAGGAAGTATTACACAACTTCAGAATGTGGGACCTAAAAAATCAGATGAACTGCTGGAAAGAAATCCTGAGAAACTCGCACCAACTTACCACGCCTAGGAAATGGGCAATAAGAACATCCCAATCATCTTTAAGCAATGAAGGAAACAAGTGTTTGATGACACCATTGTCTACCTAACAAATAAAAGTGCAATAATTAAGTTCAGAAAAGTAATATTAATTTATATATAAGAAAAGTAGTACATATGTGCAATTGTGCATATATATGTATGCATACGTATACATAATGTATGTGTGTGTGTCTCTCTCACACATGCGCATGCGTGCGTGTATGTGTGTGATATAATGATATAAGCTACCAAATTAAAATTCAGTACACAAGTTGAAAGTGGGAAAACACGTACTGTATCAAGATCTTTAACATTAAAGGAAGGGTAAGGATATGATTCATTGAAATGGCGAGGAAATAACTGCAGCCAAGTATCATCCCCCATCATCAGCACTCTTTTTCCATTGTTAGCTAACTGATTTCCCAGGATAATAATAAAATCATTAAAGCAGAAGCAAATATGAAGCTAAGCAACAATTAAGACAAACTAGAATCAGAATTAATTTTCACTATTCTTTTCAAGGAATAACAGAAGCAACTTGGTATCTGAAGAAACCTGGAATATCAAATTATCTTCAACAATTGCAGGAGCTCCAAAACTATTGCCAATATCAATAAAGGTAGGAAGTCCACCAGTTGTTAATCCCTGTAAGCATGCCGGTATGAAACTATAATTATCAGTAGATGTAAATAACAGCAATAACAAGGTAAACTATCTAGCATGGGCCAGCTATTTCAGAGAAATCTATCTGAAGAAAACATGAAAATATAATAAAAGAACGCTAAAAGTACAGGATAGATACAGATTACTAATCTTATTCCAAAATATACTTGCACAGAATTGAGAAAAAAAAAAAGATGAAGGATTTATGAGATATTATTCGATAGTGAAATATCTATTTGTAATAATGGTATAATTCATGTGAACAAAAAATAAATAAGATTGTCAATCTGTGGTGAGTAATATGATGGTTATAATAAGATTTTTTCAATAACACTAACGATACATGTTAAATTGCTAATAATATTAATGATTAATAAACTAAATATGCTAACACTCCCCAACAAACTCTAAGCCTAAGGTCACAGATGCCAACTTGACTTTGAAGTTGACTAATAGAGATGTTTTCAAGTCAACTTAAGTTAGTGGTGCGTACATCTTGTCATCTGAGACGATGAGGCTTGGGAAAACAAATCTGAAACAAGGCCTAGCTGCTTAAAAGTGATGTTAAGTAATTGAGACTGAGAGTGAGGTTCCATAATTAGAGAGTAGGGTCCACGACCTAAAAGAGAGAATTAATAAATGGGGAGAAAATTTTAAATTAACCTGATAGTACGATTGACATCTTGAGAGAAAGTGACGACGCGGCACGACCGACACGCGTATATTTCCGCAGGCGGCGGTGATACGTTGCCCGGATGAACGATCAGAGTTCGTGATTGCGTCCGGATGGTCGATCTGAGTCAGATTCATATAGGACTTTTTATATTTTGAGATGTATTTAGCCCCCGATCGGTCCAGACATTTTGAGTCGTCTGATTCGTGTAGTTTTATTTTATTTTCAGTTATACTGCAGTTTTATTTCACGGTTTATAAATAGGCAGGCGGCTGTTGGGAGAGGGCATCGAAGGTTTTGGCGATTTTTCGTGGAACTGTCGGTCTTCGTTCGATGCGACACCGAACCGCTTCTTCCCCTACCCTTTCTGGTGCGACGTCGGAAGCCCGCCCCTCCGCTCCCTCTTCCTCTCCAGTAAGCCCCTCCGCCACCAGCTTATTCCACTCCTCTGTCAATCCCGCCACTAGCCCCGTCTGCATACTCCTGCCATTCCCGTCCCAACCAGCCGTCGTCACTTCCCATCCAGATCCGTCGCTGCCACCTTCATCCAACCCAAATCACCACCGCCTGAGCCTACCACCACTGTCCAATCAACCCCTCCACCACCTGAAGCCATCTCTGGCTTTCTCTTCCTCCACCAGCCCACCGTGGAACTCTCCTTTTCCTGCACACCCAGTAACCTGTTTTCTCTACTACACTCTTGCCCAAATCTCATCTCCCACCCGCCGACCACCTCCCCCCGCCCCACCCCACAACCTCCTGAACCCCTGATTCCTTCCTCCCTAACCCGTCGTGGATCCACTTCTAATCAATTGGCCCCGACATTGCAGTGACTTTGGATGCTTTCCACTCCCTTCATCGTCGTTGCATGCACGCGTAAATTGTGGTATACAGGTCTAATCTTTTGTTGTTGTTTATTTGGCAACTTTTATTGAGATGGATTTCTAGTTTATTGTGATATTAGTTCATTTTGTGTACGATTTGCGGGACGTATTCCGTGTGTGCTTGATTAACTGCGCCTCGTTCGGTGTGTGATCAATATTTTTTATATTAAAGCAAGTTTGGGCACCTGTTAATTTGTTATAATAATAAATTACTTGTTGTAATTTTGTGAATCGCTCTTACACTACACCGCATTTAGGGTTGCATTTAGTGAGTTCACCCCATGACTGTCTTACCACTGCATAAAATTCGTGTCAGAGCACTAGGTTTGGGTCATTTGCATGTTACGTAGTGGTAGGAATTATCATCAGTCCATGTCAAGTCACAATCACACTTACGATAGGACCACTAGTTCACAGACAGACATAACACACGTTGAGTTTCAACAATTGGTTCTCGACCAATTTGATCAGATGGGAGCCCAATTCGAAACTCTTAGGGGTGATATTGCGAGGGTTAGCACAAGGGTTGATCAATTAGAGAAGCATAGAAGTCGTGCGACTCCTCCCCCCTGATGAGGAGCCCCATGAGGGCCCACGAGATGCTACACCTCCTCCAGAGAGGCGTGGTAGAGACATGCCTTGCCGAGATCCCCCTCCCTTTGCAAGGGGGATTATCGTCGTGGATACGAGTATAGGTGAGATCCAAGGAGGGATCAACGTCCTCCTGATAAGCCTCGTCCTCCCCCACCTCGTCATAGAGATCAAGCACGATACGATTATGATTATGAGGATGATTATTGCGATTACCGTGAGCCGCGCCATGGGATGACTCTAGAGGAGAATGACATCACCCGGCACATTTGCATTGATGCACCTTCCTTCGATGGTCATCTAGACCCGAAGGCATTTAGTGATTGGCTCATGGACATGGATCAATATTTTAACTGGTTTGAGATAAGCGACGAGAGGTGAGTGCGATTCGCAAAATTAAGTTGATCGTCCAGGCAAAAATTTATTAGTTGAGTCTCGAGAGATCACTTGAGCAGGATGGCTACTACCCCATCACTCGATGGGATGAAATGAAGCAGCGTTTACAAGATAAAAACCTCCCTGCATCGTATCAAAATCAACTTTTAGATCAGTTCTGCACGCTCCGTCAAGGGACACTCTTTGTTGTTGATTATATGTCCCGATTTGACGAGCTAGTAGTTCGCAGCAACATCATGGAGGAGCCCGTAGCCACCGCATCACGCTTTCGTGCGGGACTTAGAGCAGACATTCTGAGGGAATTAATTCCCCACGGTATGGATACGGTTGAGCGGGTCTTTCAGCTCACGCTAGAGTACGAGCAGTATTTACGCACTGCTGGCCCGAGGCAGGGCACCGCTCGACCCAATGCCTCCACAGCTAGGAGACCACATCCTGCCATGACTACTGACACCCCTCGTACAGACGCAACGGGAAAAGTTATTGTTCCTGGAGGCCCCAAGCTTGGGGGCGTCCAATGTTATAGGTGTTCAGGCTGAGGATGTAGCCCTTCAGGAGATTATTGTCATCATAGAGGACAGATGTGAGAGCGATGCGGAGATATCGTTAGAGGCAGGCGTCCTCCGACGCATCCTCCACACCCCACGTGCTGAGGAGGATTGGCGCCGCTCCACTATTTTCTTCACATATTTCCTGAGTGCAGGAGGCCCTTGCAAGCTCGTTATTGATAGTGGGAGTTGCGTAAACATAATTGCTAAGAAAGGGTCGGAGAGGATGCAGCTAGGCTTGTGCAAAAGTAACTGAAGAACCAAGAACCGGCCCGAAACCAATCCGAACAGGGCAGTTCGGGCCGGTTCCCACACTGGTCGATTCGAGTACGGTTCTTGGAAAAACAAGAACCGGCGGTTCGGTTCACGGTTCCCGTGGTCGGGTACCCAAGAACCGACCCGAACCGTATGTTTTAATACCCATATCAGGCTTAACAGTTAACACTCTTAACATTTAATGTGTAATAGTTAATACAAAAACAATAATAATGTTAATAACATGTTTCTGGGATATAATATTTTAACATTTTAATAATTCTCAAAAGACATATCTCATTCTCTGAATTCCGAAATCTGAATCTCCCGTGAAGACTTGAAGTTCCTCTACTTCCAACCCTAGCGCCACTGCCCCCGCGCCCTGCCCGCTAAAGTTCTCGTCCCTGTCTCCCGTGAAGGCCGACCGAACGCTCGAAGGCCGAAGCTAGCACCTCTAGTTGCTAGACTTTTTGTCCTCGTCTCCCGTGAAGGCCAACTGAATGCTTAAAGCCTCCTGTCGACGTCGATTAAGGTCAATCCTCCAGATTTGTGTAACTCGTCCTCGCCATCTTCCCCCTTCACTCTTCCTCAGTTCCTTGTCATTTCTGTGTTACGATCCTCCAGATTTATGTGTGTGGCTCCTCCTCCGCCGGTTGTGCACTACGTTCCGACCTCCGACTCTGATTTGGGGGTTTGTGGAACTGTTTTGTTGCGGATTATACTTGCATAGTTGCACTGTAAGCTTTCTTCTCTCCTCTCTCTATTTTTTTCTTCTTGTGTGAACCTATGAATGTTGTTAGCCTTCTTCCCTCTTCAATCCTCCATATGTGTGCATTAAATTGACATAAGAATCCCTTTAGGGAGTTATGTTTCATTTTTGAGTCTTAGTGTCTTGAGCTCTCTTGGGAGAGAGGAGTGCTTTGGAGGACCCAGCCTCTTGGCTAAAGCTTGTCACTCGATTGTATCTTTTGTGTTTACTATTATACATTTCAAATTTGTGTCCTCGTCATTCGAGATCTTGATACGGCTAGCCCGTATAATATAGTAGTTATCAAATATCAACAATGAAAGAGAGTTGAAGGTTAATGGTTGAAGTCGGGCTTTGTACTAGAAAACGAGGTGAAATATGGATGAGCACAAAATGAAGAAGATATTGGCGATGCCAAAGGAGAAAAATGAAGAGAGAAATAAGGTTTTAGTTTGTAGAGATGATCATTAAGATCTATTAGGGAGAAGCACCTCCAAAGTAGTCTGGTCGTGATAGAAACAAAAAGTAAATAATCCTCGTTACATATTCTTAAATATTGACCTATGTTATCTTTGGTTAAGTTGGGCAGAAAATTATAGTTTTATTTAGTTTGTACGGAATGAGATACAACAACACTAAGCCACTATCCCACTATAGTGGGGTCGGTAATATGGATCCTTTGTCGCCATTGTGACCTATCTCTAGTCATAATCTCACTAATGTCTAAGTGCATCATGTCTTTCCATATAGTTTCATTCCAAATCTGTATTGGTGTATCCATCCCCATGTAACATTCCTAGTGACTAAACTATCACAACGCCTAATAGGTGCCTCAAATGATCTCCTTTGTACATGTCCAAACCATCCTAATTGAGCTTCTCGCTTCTTCTCTACAATTGGTGTCACTCATGTCTTATCCTTGATACACTCATTCTTAGTTTTATACAGTCTTGTGTGTACACACATCCACCTAAGCATTCTCATCTCTGCAACTCTCATTTTTTGCTCATGCGCACAATTCACTACTCACACTCAAATTCATAGAGCATCACTAGTCTAATTGCAGTACGGTAAAACTTGCCTTTAAGTTTAAATGGTACTTTACGATCAAATATAATCTCTGACGCGCATCTACACTTCAACCAACCCGCTTGGATTCTATGTATCACATCTTTATCAACACATCCATATTTTTAAACTATTGATCCAAAATATTTAAAACACACACTACGGAAAATATCTTGATCATTCAACTTAATAACGAAGTCATCTGTCCATCTTGCACTGCTAAATTTAAAATTCATATACTTTGTTTTTGCTCTGCTCAACCTAAAATCCTTTTTTTAAAGTGTCTCGCCAAGATTCAAGTTCAGCGTTTACACCCTAGCATATTTCATCGGCCAAAATGATATCATCTGCAAACAATAAACACCAAGATATTGCTTATTGGATATGTCTAATGAGCTCATCTAAGATAAGGGCAAAGAGACAAGGACTTAAAGCTAAACTGTGATGTAAGCTAGAGAAGTCCTGCTTTAATCCTCCAGATATCCTCACTCACTGAATTTGTATACATATCTTTGATTATGTCAATATATGATACATCTACACCATTCTTTTCTAAGACTCCATAAGATCTCTATTTGAACCCTAACATAATTCTTCTCAGGATCGCTAAACAACATATGCAAATATTGTTTTCTTTCTCGATAGTTAAAAATGAGTCTTTACAAGAGATGTATGGCGTCCATGGTCGACCACCCTACCATGAATCCAAATTGATTCACTAAGATGCTAGTCTCTCGTCGTACTATTCTTTATATTATTCATTATCATAGTTTCATGACATGAATCATTAGTTTAATTTGTTTGTAATTAACACAATTTTGTATATCTATTTTGTTCTTATATAAAGTATCAAGATACTTTCTCTTCATTAGTTCAGCATCTTCTTTGACTTCAGTATTTTATTGAAGAAACATATAAGCCACAAAATTTATTCTTTCCCAACACATTTCGATACTTCGATGAATATATTGTTTTGTTCAACCACTTTTCTATTTTTCATCTTTTTAGAGCATCATTTAACTCAAATATTTGAATTTTATGATAAAAAGTTAAGTTCATATACTGCTCTAGTTTACTTAACACTTTCAATTTCAGTTCATTGTTTTTTGTTTCATTATAGAGTTGATAAAAATATCTTTTTCATCGCTCTTTAATAGTCATATCATCTGTCAAAACTACATATATTTCATATTTTATGCACTTAACTTGCCTTAAATCATTTCTCTTGCTCTCTCTAACTCAAGCAATTTTATATATATCACGAACTCCATCTATGGTATCTAATTTTTAATAAAATTCTTCATAAGCTTGATTTCTTACTTTGTTTATTGCATGTTTTGTTTCTTTCTTGGCGACTTTATATCTTGCCAAGTTTTGATCATTCTTACAAGCATATAGTGTTGTATAGCTACCATCTTTGCCCTCACTTTGTCTTGCTTTTTTTTCCACCACTAAGATTCTTTATTTGAGATTGCGTGGCTTTTTTATTCTCCAAGTATGTTATTTCCAATTATCCTTAAATGTAAAAGACATAACTTCTCACAAGACATTAAAATCAACATATAGGTCATCAACTAGTTGTTTCATAACTGTTGTCTTGAAAGAAAACTGTTATTCCCTCTCTAAATTCTACCATCGAATTTTTGGCAATGGTAAGGAATGAGATAAGGGCAATAGAGTTTTTGTAGTGTTTTTTTGTGTAAGGATACATTTTTAACAGAATTTTAAAACGTGAAAAACATGTGAGTTTTTGAGATTTGCAAAAAAATGCAGTGTTGAGCAATGGAGAAAATGATTAGAAGATAAGAGGTTGTGATTTGTAGAACAAAGATTGAGTATGTGATTTATAAATGTAATGTTGTTAACAATTATTTGTCGAATTTATTAAAAGATACAGTCACAACAATGTGATTTGGGTTTAAGTATCAAGGATTTGCTACACATAAGAACATATAGATGAGATTATAACCTCTAAAATTAAGATTGGAATGGGTAAACCATAGATGTACCAGAAGTATCAGGTGATGGGAGGTAAATTTTGTAAAACCACGATTAAGCAAATCTTTTATTGAGCCAAGTGTTAGGCAATAAAAGGACATTAATGTCCAAATTTAGTGTGGAAAATAGAATTTCCAGATGGATGTCTGGAAAAATAATCAAGGGTAAATTGAGGAATGATATTTTAGAGAAGCAATAAGAGCATCATTTTAATGATTGAAAGACTAGGAAGGAAAAAAAAAGATAGACCAACTGTAACATGGATAAAGGTATTACATTGATAGTTAATGCACCATGCAGTACTCAGCAAAAATGAATTCAGAAAAATAACTCAATGCCAACCCCAAATAGTTGGCATGAGGCTTTCGATGACGATGACAAGTAGTAGTGATACTTGTAACAATAGTGGTGAATGCGGCACATAAATTATAAATATTCATTTGTTGCATCCTAGGCTTTTATACCTCTAAACAGCCTTTTAAATCTAGGATCCATAGTTGAGAGCCCATATACTAGAAGATAGCAAGGGCAAAATGAAGAAAAAGACGTAACATAGTTGCCAACTTAGATAAAAACCAGTTGTATACTTGTATGCTAAGATAAATAGAGTACTTTATCCAGTATGAAACATAACGCATTTTTCAACATAAACTAGAGAGTGATAAGTAGGCTCTGAGTGTTTAGCTCCATAAATACTTCCACGAGTTGGGCTCCCATTAGTATAAAATGCTGAAAAGTCAAAGATTTAGCAGCATAAACTATGTTCAAAGGAAAACAGTATGCTTTGTTTAGTTAGACTATAATGAACTTTACCTTGAGCCGTTGCAAAGAAGTAGTTGGAGGATCTGCAATTGCCTTAAAAATCCTTGAATTCATGTCCTCTTCCGCTGCCAACTTTTGTAGCACTTCTAGTTTGTCCATCCAAGCCTTCTTCTCTGTAGGAATAACCATCAATCTCCCATTCAAGCCTTCTTCTTATCCGTAACATAGCAAGAAAATAAGAGAATAATCAAAACAAGGTCAAAGCAATGCTCACCAGTAAAGAAACTACTCGGCGCTACAAAATCGAACCTAAAACAAAGAGAAAACGCACAAAAATGAGAACTTATCATCAGAACGCAAATCAAAACACATGAGGAATGCCATCCGAAGTAGATTTTAGAAGGAAAGCGATGGCAATGGTTAATAAAAGGAGGCACCTTAGGGCGTCAATGATGATGATGACGAGGCGGCTGATCGCGGGCCTCGTCCAGCCCGAACTGTTGCCGACGACGTTGGGTAGATGGTCGCCGGGAGAGGAAAATCATGCATAGAAGAAGAGGGAATGGAACATGGTGATAGGGAGAGATCGGAGCAATGGCTGAATGAGGAGAGCTCGGTCCGGGCTAGGAGAAATCCACGAGTGAAAAGGTAGATAGCCAAGGAGTGGAGGATGAGGATGAAAAAGAAGGGACATATCAAAGCCCACTTCGTAGCTGTCATCGCCGTTAGCACTGAAGAAGATGCACAATCGTAGCGGCTCGGTGGTAAAATTCCCAACTGAGAGCGAGAAATGGTCCCGTATTCGTGAATCAGCGCCAGGCGAAGGAGAATAGCAGCCAGGTGGAGCCGCCAGAAAAGAAAAAGGGCAAAAAGTAAAGAAAGGATAGGCGGGAAAAGTCAGGTGGCGATTCAGAAATTAAAGGAACAAAATGGGAGGGAGATCGAGGATGGCGGGGACGGCTCTTAGGGTTGTCGGATGAGAGGAAAACAGAGGCATGCGGTTCTGGAGCGGAGGGATGAAGCACGCACGGTCGGCTGGGATGGAGTTGCGCGGCGAGGAGTAGGCGGTCGGCTGGGTGAAGACAATGCAGACGCGAGTAGAGAGCGACGGTGAAGCGGTGGGAGGCTGAACGACGATGCAGAGCAGGCAGGGGAGGGTCGGAAATGGGGTTTGGCGGTGGTTGAAGGGGTTGCGGCGGTTTGGGGGTGCCGCCGGAGGACTGAGGAGGAGGTGTAGTCGAAGGTGGTTGCAGCTTGGGGGGCCGACGCTGTCAATGACGGAGGAGCGGACGTTGCAGTGGAGGTAGATGTAAGGTTCAATCCCGCGCCAGAAGGCTGCCGGAAAATATTGTTCCAAGCCGGCGCCGGAAGGCCGCCGGAAAAATAAAGAACTGAACGGAAACAGAATAGAGAGGGAAGGAGAGAGAGAGAGAGAGAGAGAGAGATAGAGAGAGAAGAAAAACCAATCAATTTATTCCATAATAATCTATTACAGTAAAAGAGTTTATATATATAACTCCATGGAAACTATCCGTTACAATGCTTAACAAATAAAGCAGGGCACGTGGACCGTTGAAACTTAAAGCTACTTATTTCTGGCTGTAATGAGATATTGACACGTGGCTGCCTGATCTGCCGCTGAAATAAAAAACTCTGCTGAGCTGTTGAGATCCTAACAATTACTCTCCCGCTTTAAAGACGATGCCCTCATCGTTCAGCTTATCTCATTCCAGCCGCCTCTGCTTAGGGTTTTCTACAGTGGAGAGAGTGAATCCGGAGGAAGACGATGGCAGAAGGAGCTCGGATAAATCGATTTCTGGGGGGGTCCCGCCGGATCCTCCGACTGCGATTAGTCGGAAGGTAAGTATTACTCTCCCTTTGTGATTGCTGGTACTGGAAAGAGGAGCAGATCTGCTTCTAGTTCTGGCTTGGGGTGTTAGTAGGTGCGAGGTTCTTCGATATCTGCTGTCCTCTCGCTTAGTCCTCCGTTTTTTAAGAGGCCATCCGTTATTTAGTGCCCCGGTGAGGTCATTGCTGGTAGTTTGGAAGTTTTCCTGGACTATTTTTTGTAGATCTGGTGGTAGTGAGTCTAGATCTTCCCATGTGCTATCTTCGGGTGGAAGATCTTTCCACTGGACAAGCCCTTGAGATTTTATTTGATTGTTCTTAACGATCTGTCTCAAGCTAATGACGGCCAACGGAATATGTATGGGCATATTGTTGTAGCTGCTTGTTGGAAGGGGCGTAATAGTAGTTTTTGATGTTGATGATAGGATTTGAGCAGAGAAACGTGAAAAACAGGATGTATTTTGCATCCCTCTGGTAGCTGTAATTTATATGCGGCGTCTCCGACGACTTCCGTCACTTGGAAGGGTCCGTAATAGCGGAGAGATAGTTTACGACACTGCATTCTGTGGAGTGTGAGTTGGCGATACGGATGTAACTTCAGTAGCACCAGTCATGTTCCTGGAACCTTTTTTCCGTCCTTTTCCTGTCTGCAAACATCTTCATTCGCTGCTGCGATCGTTGCAGATTTTCTCGAAGTTGTTGAAGTATTTCCTCCCTGGTGCGCAATGTAAGCTCCACAGCTTCAATCTTCGTGCTACCTTCACAATAAGTCAAAAGCCCAGGGGGCGGTCGACCGTACATAGCCTCAAAAGGGGATATGCCGGTCGAGCTGTTAAGCGAGGTATTAAAATGAAATTCAGCGTAGCTTAAATAATTAGCCCATTTCTTTGGTTGTTCATGAGCATAAAGTCGTAAAAATTGCTGTAAGCACCGGTTAGTGCGTTCAGTTAGGCCATCTGTTTGTGGATGGTAAGCCGAACTGTAATGTAGTGTAGTGCCCTGAAGTTTGAAAAGTTCCTTCCAAAATTACTTAGAAATGTTGAATCTCGGTCAGAAATAATAGAAGTAGGCATGCCGTGCAATTTCCCAACTGATTCCCAAAAAGCCGTAGCCGCTAATGGTGGGGTAATTGGGGAAACCAGGGGAACAAAGTGTGCTGCCCGTGTGAGTCTATCGACGACTACCATAATATTTGAATAGTTATTGGACTTAGGAAGATGTGTTATAAAGTCCATGGTCAAATCGGACCAAATTAGTGTTGGAACGGGCAAGGGTTGCAGCAACCGTATGGTGCATGATTAGAAGATTTTGCCTTTTGGCATAGATCACAGTGGCTGATGTAAGCTACGATGTCTTTTTTCATGTTGTTCCAGTGAAACTGGGATTGTATTCTGTGTAGTGTTGCTCTAATGCCTGAGTGTCCGCCATAAATGCTATCATGTGCGCCAGTGATTATCTTGTTGATGATTGGGGAGGTTGTGGAATGAATAACCTGTGCTTATAAAAATATTACCTCCCTTCTGACTCCAGTGGGGACGTGAAGAGGGATTAGCTATAAGATCCTTAAGTATTTGTTGGGTGAATGTATCATTAGCATATGCTCGTTCTAGGCCTTCCAATAAAGCTGAGGATGGCTGTGTGATTGTTAATGTGAGCATTTGGTTTGGTGGTTTAGTTGTGGAAGCATCCATAGAAGGATGTTGGTGGTCATGACAGGATCTGGAAAGGGCATCTGCTAATACATTTGTTTTGCCTGGTTTATACTTAATGCTATAGTCAAATCCTATTAATTTAGCTAGAAATAATTGTTGCTCTGGCGTGTGTAAATCCTGAGTGAGTAATTATATGAAGGCTCTGATGATCGGTTAAAATCTGGAATGGATGTCCGAGTAAGTACTGTCTCCATTTTGCAACTGCTGAAGTAACGGCGTACATTCTCGTACGTAAGTACTTTTCTTTTGCATGAGTGGGGATAATTTCTTGCTAAAGTATGCTACGGTTTTTTTGATTGTAGTAAAACTGCTCCGATTCCAATCCCAGAAGCATCTGTTTCAATTTGAAAAGGCTCATCGAAATTTGGGAGATGAAGGATTGGTTTAGAAATTAACTGATTTTTTAAGTTGTCAAATGCTAATTGTGCCTCACTGGTCCAAGTAAAGGCTAGTTTTTTTAGTAAATCCGTTAATGGGGCGGCAACAATTGAAAAGCCCGGGATGAATTTTCTGTAAAATCCAGCAAGGCCCAAAATGCTCGGACGTGTTTTTTGGTCAATGGTGTGGAATAATGTCTCAGGGCTTGTATATTGGTGTCATTCGGATAAACCGTGCCATTGGATATAGTGTGTCCTAAAAATTCGACTTCGTTTTTGAGAAAAAAAACTTAGATTGTTTTATATTAAGTATGTTGTTAGCTAAGAGTTGGAAAACTTTTGTGAGATGGATAAAGTGATCATCTTCGGTTGTACTAAAGATAAGAATATCGTCAAAAAACACCACAATAAATTTTCGTAAATATGGTTGGAAAATCGAATTCATTAACGATTGAAAAGTCGATGGGCATTTGTAAGGCCAAATGGCATTACAGTGAATTCGTAATGACCATGGTGAGTCCTAAATGCAGTTTTATGAATATCGGACTCCTCCATTCGTATTTGGTGGTAGCCGGAACGCAAATCCAATTTCGAGAAATATCTTGCATGGTAGAGTTCGTCGAGTAACTCATCAATGGTTGGTATGGGAAAACGATCCTTAATGGTTATATTATTTAATATTCGATAATCAACACAAAATCTCCATGTTCCGTCTTTCTTTTTAACTAGAATGACGGGTGAACTAAAACTGGAGGTGCTTGGGCGAATGTAACCAGCGTGTAACATTTCCAAAATTTGTCTTTCTATTTCATTTTTCTGGAAGTGGGGATACCGATAAGGGCGAACATTAACTGGTGTATGGTTTGGTAATAAAGGAATGGTATGGTCAATTCCCCTCCATGGAGGGAGAGTGGTAGGGTGTTGAAATCGTTGTTTAAAAAAGTAAAAGGGTTTGGAAACGTAAGGGTAAGGAGTGATCCAATTCGAAGTCGTTTTGCTGCTGTTTATGGGTGGGGAAATAGGGGATGTCAGAACAAAAAGTGCCGAGGCTTGAAGTGACATGAGGCGTGATACTTGCGATGATGAAAGTGAAGTCTCCGGGACAGTTACTTGTCCTTGTAATTTGACTGGACCAAGATCCGTCTGATAAGATATCGTAAGGGTTGAGTAGTCGGTGGTTACTGGGCCTAAGGACCGTAGCCATCGTACTCCCAGTACGATGTCCGCACTATGAAGAGGAAGAACATATAATGATAATGTATATGAATAAGTTTGAATGAGCAAGTTGACATCACTGCACTTGCCTTGGCATGTGACTGACATCCCGTTACCCATAAAAACTTGAAAAGGCTGGATGGACAGCACAGGAAGGTGTAAAAATTTCGCCATTCGTTCTGAAATAAAATCATGAGAACTGCCGCTGTCAATAAGTGTTTCTAAAGGGTGATTATGAATGTACGAGGTTAACCTAAGGCAATGACCGGGTGGTTCTCCAGTAAGTGCATAAAAACAAACGGATCCGTTAGCATCGGTTGCTTCCTGAACGGGTACTTCGATGATGTCGTCCTGTTCGTCGGGTTCGTCTGTTCCTTGAAAATACAATAGAGTTCCTGAACCCTTACACTTGTGGCCAAATGTATATTTATCATTGCAACTGTAACATAGTCCGAGTTCACGTCGTCGTTGTCGTTCGGCAGCGGATAACCTTCTGATGGGATATTTAGGTTGGGTTAGTGGTTGCGGTTGTGCTTGTGTCATGGTATGGTTTGGTGGATGCCACTGTAAACGGGGAAATTGTCTGGAAGTGGCAGGATAATTAAGTTGTGGGAGTTTGGGATAGTCTAAACGAGGTGTGGCGGTGAATGCGTTTGTGTTTTCTAGTTCTTGATCCTCGACCATTCGAGATAAAGCAAAAGCCGTGTGGAGGTCGGTAGGACGTTGCATTTTAACAATTGCACGAATACTAGACTTGAGTCCGGAAACAAAGATACTGGTAATAAAAGATGGTGAAAGGCCTGGGATTCGCGTTAAATATTCTTCAAATTGTGTTTTATAATCCAGAACATTGGTAGTTTGGCGTAATTTTACTATGTTTTCCGCTGGATCGTCATAACAAGAAGGGCCAAAGCGTTTTGTTAAAGCATCGACAAATAATTGAATGTAATATTTGGTTGTTCACGCATCGTAGCCTGATACCACCTAGATGCTGGCCGATCAAGATGGCATGCAGCAATTAGGAGGTAATCGCGAGCACTGGTATTATGAATTGAAAATAAAGGTGCAAATTATAAAGCCAATCAGTAGGGTCTCCCTCACTGAATCGGGGGCAATGAAATTTAAAATCGGAGGCAGAAAGGGACGGGACTACCTGGGTAAGTGCAGTATTGGGTGCAGGTCCAAAACCCGTTTGGCGATGAAGAATGGCCTGTTTCGGTATAGTGCGGTCGGGAACTCAATAGTTCAAGAGTTTGTTGAACATTCTTGAACTGGGCCATCATGTCAGATCGTAAAGAGTCAATCTTGTCGGTTGATTCATTTCGCGTATCGACAATTTGTTGAATTAACACAGCTTCCTTAGCATAGAAATCATCACGTAAATCAGTGATTTGGCGAGTAGTAGCATCCTTTCGGTCTGGATGATAGTTTGCAGATCTTGAAAAATGTGCTGATGATCCTTGGATCTTGTGTGATCCGCCATGGGAAGGTGAGTCAGGAACGAGAGCACCAAATTGTAAGGTTCAATCCCGCGCCAGAAGGCTGCCGGAAAATATTGTTCCAAGCCGGCGCCGGAAGGCCGCCGGAAAAATAAAAGAACTGAACGGAAACAGAATAGAGAGGGAAGGAGAGAGAGAGAGAGAGAGAGAGAGAGAGATAGAGAGAGAAGAAAAACCAATCAATTTATTCCATAATAATCTATTACAGTAAAAGAGTTTATATATATAACTCCATGGAAACTATCCGTTACAATGCTTAACAAATAAAGCAGGGCACGTGGACCGTTGAAACTTAAAGCTACTTATTTCTGGCTGTAATGAGATATTGACACGTGGCTGCCTGATCTGCCGCTGAAATAAAAACTCTGCTGAGCTGTTGAGATCCTAACAGTAGACGTGGGGACGAGGAACAACTTACAAGCGGGAGGAGAATCCAGATCCAAATGGTAGAATCAGGATTGAATTGTAAACTTGGAATCCAGATCAATATTTCGGCCAGAGGAACACATCAACAGATACCAACATTTCACATAACTAACTTAGCCCAATTATTTAGAGCTTCTTCAATGTTTTTTTATTTTTTTTTTTTTTTTTGGAAAACAAATTTTTTCTAATCGATCTCTATTTGAGGCTTCAAATATGGGGATGGTTCATCTCCTCCTCTAAATTTAGAGGAGAGAGATAAAATGGAGGTAATCATTTTTTTTTTAATTTTTTTAATATTTTTTATATTTTTCTAATAATTTATAACCTACATAATTACTAATATACTTATCAAATTATAACACATAATATATTAATAAAATTATTTTTTTAACCTACAAAGATGATATTAATATTGAATATCTTTTAATTTTTATTTATTCTATTATTATTATTTAATATTAACATTGAAAACATTAAAAAATGTCATGTTCTTCATGTACAACCTCGTATTCGCAAAGTGGGGTCCCCTCGGCAGGCGCGAGACCAGCTTCGTATTTTTGAAGCTTTTGGAGTGGTGTGCACTCTTGGAGGTCAATTTTGGCCTAGCCATTGGAATATACTAGTAGGGGGAGGAAAAATCTGCCTCCCCCAGTGGCCTTTTTTTGGGGGGCGGGTACGACAAGTTGGCTGGCACCCGCCCCGACCTGGTAGGTGCGAGATGGCGGGGCGAGATCGGCCGAGGCTGGGGTCTCGCTCGAGGCCTGCAGCCTGGCGGGGCGAGACCGGCCGAGGCTGGGGTCTCGCCCCAGGCCTGCGGCCTGGCGGGGCGAGACCGGCCGAGGCTGGGGTCTCGCCCCAGGCCGGCGGCCTGGCGGGGCAAGACCGGCCGGAGGCCGAGATCTTGCCCCTGCCCCCTGCTCCCCAGTTCTTCGGGGGTCACCTGCTCGTCTCGGGTGCCCAGGGAGGAGGGGGTATGGCTCCTCCCGCTCGTGGACCTCTTTTGACCATGTTGTTACCGTTTTACCCTCGGGGTGGAATTACCTCTTTGCCTCCCGGTGTGGGTGTTTTCTATTGGTCCAAGGCTCATTTGGCGTAAGGGTATTTCTGACATTTTGGTGCATGAGGTTGGGAAAACTATAAATAGACACTTATGGGTGCCTTGGAGAGTATTGCATTCAGAGCCACTGAAATCCCTTTTGCTCTCTTCCTCCAAGGCATCTAGCTCAGCATTGGCTAGGGAGGGGAGACTTCAAAGGTCTTCCGGGTGTGAGGCGGGACCTCCGCGCTAGAGCCGAGGGTCTGTTTCTAGCTTCTTGATCTTTGGTCTGTGACGTTCCTCCGGGTGTAGTAGGTGTGAGGTCACCCTTTCTAGGGACCCGAACTCCACAGATGCTATTTTTGGCTTCAACACTTTTGATGCGGGTGAGCGTGGAGAGTGACCAGCACAGAAGATCTCGGGAGAGTGTCATGACTGGAGGTCAGGGAGGTAGTGATGATCTCAGCGAGCTCCCCAACCCAGGACCATTTGTGGGGAGGCAAGACTTCATGGCCTCCATCAAGGGCATCATGGAGATACTGCGAAGCTTTGCTCCTCAGGGTGGCAGCTCCACCCCGACCCTCCAGGAGCTAGCTCCCCCCCCCCCCGCTCGATGAGTCGACTCCCAGGGGTCTAGGCGAGATGACCCGAGCAGGGGGGAAGGAAGCACACCAGGAAGAAGGCCCGGGAAGGAGAGGATGGGAGATGGGGTCGAGCGAGACCTCACTGGCTGGGAGTTGTTCTCCAGCTCGGCGAGTGCCAGCCTCCCAGCGAGCAGGCCGCGCGAGTAGAGGTGGCGAGAGCACCTCTTAGGGGTCGCCCTTCAGCGAGCTGATCATCTCAGCTCCCGTTCCCGAGGGGTTTCGAGAGCCAGACATGACTTACTATACCGGGAAGGATGACCCCGTCCAGCATCTGCAGTGCTTCGAGGATGTCGTCTCCATCAGGCCGATGATGGATGCCTTCAAGTGTCGCCTCTTTGTGATCACATTGAAGGAGAAGGCAGGGAGAGACTGGTTTCATCAACTCCCTCCGAGATCGATCTATGGGTTCGAGGACTTGAGCCGGAGCTTTCAGCTTCGCTTATCCACCTCCAAAAGAGGAAGAAGAGTCTTGAGTCCATCTTCCTAATAAGGCAGGGGGCCGAGGATTCGCTGGCCCATTACGTTGACAGGTTCCAGTAGGAGATCTAGGAGGTCCAAGAGATGTCAGGATATGCCATCCAGATGGCGTTCACGGTGGGGTTGTGCGCGGGGTTCTTCAAGATGAGCCTAACTCGAAAGGCTCCTCTTTCCTTTGAAGAGTTGATGGAAAGGGCGGATGAGGAGATAGCCATGGAGGCGGCCAACCCGGCATTTGTCAAAAAGTTGGCAGAGCTAACAGAGACGGAGTCAAAGGAGCAAGGTGGATCAAGACATCAGGAAGGAAGAAGGAGAGAGGAGCGGAGAGCTCAGGAGGGTCCAAAGCCAGGTTGGAGATAGCAAAGAGGACCCGTTCAGGGTCCGGAAGAGGTTACATCCAAGATGGGGGGAACTTTCATGGGGGTCAAGGGAGGTTCAACTTACAGAGGCAAGCCCCTAGGCAGCTCCTACCCCCACCATAACAAGCGATGAAGATTGGTCGAAGGGAGAGGATGAACTGCCAGGGAAGGAGAAGGATCGGGGTAGAGTTACCCTACTGTGACTTTCACCAGGTGGAGGGGCATACCACGGCTACCTGCCCCGAGTTCCTGGAGGTGAGGGGGGCCAGAGGCCCGACCCAGCCTCAGCCGCCGGTGCGGGTAGAGGAGGTTCTACCCAAAGAAGGGGGGATGATGTGTGTGAGAACCGGGTCGATGTCGGACCCCGATGCGGTATAGCAGTGATCCATGGTGGAGTGGGGATCGAGGCCACTCGGAAGGTAAGCCTCCATGTCATGTACCGAAGGAGCGTCGCCTCAACATCTCAGACCCCGCCCCAGGAGGAGAAGATCACCTTCTCGGTGAAGGACATGCCGGATCATGAGGATTCGTTCTGTGATGCGCTGGTCATCCAGACGGCCATCGAGGGCCACACCGTCTACCGGATCTTGGTTGACAACGGGAGCTCCGTCAACGTCATTTTCAAGAAGGCATTTGAGGAGATGAATGTGGAGCAAAGGAGGGTGTTGGCCTCAGACGGACCCCTGTTCGGGTTTTCAGGAGAGAGGAAGGAGGTCGAAGGTGGAGTAGGACTCCAATTAAAATTGGGAGGGACTTCAAGGAACTGCCGGTTCGTCATTGTTGACGCTCCGAGCAGCTACAACGCATCTTCGGAAGGCCCCTCATCAGCGCCTTTCGTTGTGTGTCGTCTTCTTTCCACCAGTGTCTCAAGTTCAGCTCAGGAGGGATCCAGGTCAGAGCCAAGGGAGACCCCAGGATGGCAAGACAGTGCTATGTCACGGCCATCAACACCATCTCTTGATTAGCCAAGGCAGAGGAGATGGAGAAGGTAATGAAGAGCTGGAGCAAGATGGAAGTGTCCGAGGAGAAGGAAGCGGAAGACGACCATCATGCCCAGGGCCCCCTGAGGGTGCCTCGCCTTGGGGAACTTTTTTCCTTTTTCTTGTCTTATAACAAGCTATACCCCTGACCAGCTGAGTCAGGGGACCATGTAACCCATATTTTCCCCATTTGAGGATGTAGGATTTGGTAAGCTTTGATTGAGATGCCTAGTCCTTTTGCTCCGAGACGGTCCCGCTGCCCAGGCTCTCACTAGCTGGGCAGGGCCGGTGGTACCACTCATAGATGCCTAGTTCTCACCTCAAGATGGATTCCGCTATCAGGCTCTCACTAGCTGCCAGGGCAGGTTGATCTCTCGGAGGGTGGGGAGGTCTCATCTCGAGGTGGATTCCGCTATCCGAGGCTCTCACTAGCTGGTAGTGCATGTTGATCTCTCGGAGGGTTGGGTAGGTCTCACCTCGAGATGGATTCCGCTGTCAGGCTCTCACTAGCTGGCAGGGCAGGTTGATCTCTCGGAGGGTGGGGAGGTCTCACTTCGAGATGGATTCCGCTGTCAGGCTCTCATTAGCTGGCAGGGTAGGTTAATCTCTCGGAGGGTGGGTAGGTCTCACCTCGAGATGGATTCCGCTGTCAGGCTCTCACTAGCTGGCAGGGCAGGTTGATCTCTCGGAGGGTGGGGAGGTCTCACCTCGAGATGGATTCCGCTGTCAGGCTCTCACTAGCTGGCAGGGCAGGTTGATCTCTCGGAGGGTGGGTAGGTCTCACCTCGAGATGGATTCCACTCTCAGGCTCTCACTAGCTGGCAGGACAGGTTAATCTCTCGGAGGGTGGGGAGGTCTCACCTCGAGATGGATTCCGTTGTCAGTCTCTCAATAGCTGGCAGGGCAGGTTAATCTCTCGGACGGTGGGTAGGTCTCACCTCGAGATGGATTCCGCTGTCAGGCTCTCACTAGCTGGCAGGGCAGGTTGATCTCTCAGAGGGTGGGGAGGTCTCACCTCGAGATGGATTCCGCTGTCAGGCTCTCACTAGCTGGCAGGGCAGGTTGATCTCTCGGAGGGTGGGTAGGTCTCACCTCGAGATGGATTCCGCTGTCAGGCTCTCACTAGCTGGCAGGGCAGGTTGATCTCTCGGAGGGTGGGGAGGTCTCACCTCAAAATGGATTCCGCTGTCAGGCTCTCACTAGCTTTCAGGCAGGTTGATCTCTCGGAGGATGAGGTAGGTCTCACCTCGAGATGGATTCTGCTATCAGACTCTCACTAGCTAGCAGGGCAGGTTGATCTCTCGGAGGGTGGGGTAGGTCTCACCTCGAGATGGATTCCGCTACCAGACTCTCACTAGGTGGCAGGGCAGGTTGATCTCTCGGAGGGTGGGGTAGGTCTCACCTCGATATGGATTCCGCTGTCAGGCTCTCACTAGCTGGCAGGGCAGGTTGATCTCTCGGAGGGTGGGTAGGTCTCACCTCAAGATGGATTCCTCTGCCAGGCTCTCACTAGCTGGCAGGGCAGGTTGATCTCTCGAGGGTGGGGTAGGTCTCACCTCGAGATGAATTCCGCTGTCAGGCTCTCACTAGCTGGCAGGGCAGGTTGATCTCTGGGAGAGTGGGGTAGGTCTCACCTCGAGATGGATTCCGCTGTCAGGCTCTCACTAGCTGGCAGGGCAGGTTGATCTCTCGGAGGGTGGGGTGGGTATCACCTCGAGACGGTCCCGCTGTCAGGCTCTCACTAGCTGGCAGGGCAGGTTGATCTCTCGGAGGGTGGGGTAGGTCTCACCTCGAGAGGATTCCGCTGTCAGGCTCTCACTAGCTGGCAGGGCAGGTTGATCTCTCGGAGGGTGGGGTAGGTCTCACCTCGAGATGGATTCCTCTGTCAGGTTCTCACTAGCTCGCAGGGTAGGTTGATCTCTCGGAGGGTGGGGTAGGTCTCACCTCGAGATGGATTCTGCTGCCAGGCTCTCACTAGCTGGCAGGGCAGGTTGATCTCTCCGATGGTAGGGTAGGTCTCACCTCGAGATGGATTTTCGCTGCCAGGCTCTCACTAGCTGGCAGGGCAGGTTGATCTCTCGGAGGGTGGGGTAGGTCTCACCTCGAGATGGATTCCGCTGCCAGGCTCTCACTAGCTGGCAGGGCAGGTTGATCTCTCGGAGGGTGGGGTAGGTCTCACCTCGAGATGGATTCCGCTAACAGGCTCTCACTAGCTGGCAAATCAGGTTGATCTCTCGGAGGGTGGGGTAGGTCTCACCTTGAGACGGTCCCGTTGCCAGGCTCTCACTAGCTGGTAGGGCCTGTGGTACCTATCATGGATGCCCCTGTTTCTCTTTACTCTGAGACGGTCCCGCTGCCAGGCTCTCACTAGCTGACAGGGCCGGTGGTACCTCTTGTGGATGCCCATATTCCTTTTTGCTCCGAGACGGTCCCGCTGTCAGGCTCTCACTAGCTGGCAGGGCCGGTGGTACCTCTCGTGGATGCCCCTGTTCCTTTTTGCTCCGAGACGGTGCCGCTGTCAGGCTCTCACTAGCTGGCAGTACCAGTGGTACCTCTCGTGGATGCCTCTGTTTCTCTTTGCTCTGAGACGGTCTCACTGCCATGCTCTCACTAGCTGGCAGGGCTGGTGGTACCTCTCGTGGATGCCCCTGTTCCTTTTTGCTCCGAAACGGTCCCGCTGTCAGGCTCTCACTAGCTGGCAGGGCCGGTGGTACCTCTCGTGGATGCCCCTTTCTCTTTGCTCTGAGACGGTCCCCGCTGTCAGGCTCTCACTAGCTAGCAGGGCCGGTGGTACCTCTCGAGGACCCTAAGTCTTTTTTACCCTGAGGCCGTCTCGTCACACAGGCTCCCGCTAGCTGGCATGACAGGTTGACCCCTCGGGAGGCCGAGTATTTCCGACTCTAAGAAGGTCACTCAGCGAATACGTTGGGTTGGACGTTTCTTTCCGAGCTTGTGTCAAGCTCAAAAAGAGCGCGGATCGTGTACAACTCCGTATTCGCAGAGTGGGGTCCCCTCGGCAGGCGCGAAAACAGCTTCGTATTTTTTAAGCTTTTGGAGTGGTGTGCACTCTTGGAGGCCAATTTTGTCCTAGCCCTTGGAATATACTAGTAGGGGAGGAAAAATCTGCCTCCCCCCCTGTGGCCCTTTTTTGGGGGGCGGGTGCTACAAGTTGGCTGGCACCCGCCCCGACCTGGTAGGTGCGAGATGACGGGGCGAGACCGGCCGGGGCTGGGGTCTCGCCTCAGGCCTGCGGCCTGGCGGGGCGAGACCGGCCGAGGCTGGGGTCTCGCCCCAGACCAGCGGCCTGGCGGTGCGAGACCGGCTGAGGCTGGGGACTCGCCCCAGGCCTGCGGCCTGATGAGGGGAGACCGGCCGAGGCTGGGGTCTCGCCGAGGCTGGGGTCCCGCCCAAGGCCAGCGGCCTGGCGGGGCGAGACCGGCCGAGGCTGGGATCTCGTCGAGGCTAGGGTCGCGCCCCAGGCCAGTGGTCTGGCGGGGCGAGACCGCCGAGGCTGGGGTCTCCCCCCAGTCCAGCGCGGGGCGAGACCGGTCGAAGCTGGGGTCTCGCCCCAGGCCTGCGGCCTGGCGGGGAGAGGCCGGTCGAGGCTGGGGTCTCGCCACAGGCCTGCGACCTGGCGGGGCGAGACCGGCCGAGGCTGGGGTCTCGCCCCAGGCCAGCGACCTGGCGGGGCGAGACCGGCAGAGGCTGGGTTCTCGTCCCAGGCCGGCGACTTGGCGGGGCGAAATCGGCCGGAGGCCGAGGTCTTGCCCCTACCCCTGCTCCCCAGTTCTTCGGGGGTCACCTGCTCGTCTCGGGTGCCCAGGGAGGAGGGGGCATGGCTCCTCCCGCTCGTGGACCTCTTTTGATCATATTGTTACCGTTTTACCCTCGGGGTGGAATTACCTCTTTGCCCCTCGGTGTGGGTGTTTTTTATTGCTCCAAGGCCTATTTGGCGTAAGGTTATTTCTGACATTTTGGTCCATGGGGTTGAGAAAACTATAATAAACCCTTATGGGCGCCTCGGAGAGCATTGCATTCAGAGCCACAGAAATCCTTTTGCTCTATTCCTCCAAGGCATCTAGCTCAGCATTGGCTAGGGAGGGGGAGACTTCAAAGGTCTTCCGGTGTGAGGTGGGACCTCCGCGCTAGAGCCGAGGGTCTGTTTCTAGCTTTTTGATCTTTGGTCTGTGACGTTCCTCCGGATGTAGTAGGTGTGAGGTCACGCCTTTCTAGGGACCCCGAACTCCACAGAGGCCATTTTTGGCTTCAACACTTCAAATATAAAAAACATGGCTGGAAATAAACAACTCAATTCTTCATATTTAAGAAATTACATAACTAGCCCGAACATAAAAATAAGAGCGTGTCAAGGATCACTTCAGCCAGACATGAGAGGAGGATCTGGCGGGTCGTGAATCAGATCAGCACAGTGATTGAGCAAGTGCAAGCCTGGGACGGAGCGACCATATTATACGGCTGTTAACACACAATTTCAGCAATCAGCACCCAAAATTCTAAAAAAAATCTGATAGGGTTCCCCCGGAAATTTCTAAGTCAAACTGTCAAGACACGAAACAAGTACGCATGTGTTCGACCGGACCGGTTACGCGCAACAAAGCCGCAAGCCCAGGGTGAGCCCCCAAAGAAGAAGTTGAACTTGCGCACGCGCACGGCAGGGCCGCGCCGACGGCCATCCCGCGCGACCACAGGGTCGCGCCCCCGCAGGGTCGAGCCTCCGCGCGGCCGCAGGCCGTGACCCCGCCAATGATGAAAGCCAAGTACGTTAGGCACTCTAGTCGGAAAAAAGCGAGTAGAATCGGAGTTCTGTTAGGTACCGCACGATGATAGTGTTATCGCTGGTGGTAGCTCCTTGGGAGCTGTGTGAGGTCTATGTCCATGGACAAGTTGGCTAGTTTGTGAAGCTGTGGAGCCTGCCATACGCAGCTTGGGGTGGTCGTGAGCGCCAATCGTGGGACATAATGTGAGTTATGTCGTTTACGAGAAAGGGGAGGCTGACTCGCGTCGTTTGTCGTTGATTGACACGACGTGTTGAGCAACGAAAAAGAGGTGAACTGTACTCGCACAATGTCGTCCGACTAGAGTGTCTAACGTACTTGGCTTTCGTCGTTGGCTTAGGAGGGAGTCCTTGACTTTAGGTCATAATAGAAGAATGCTCAAGGTGGGATCATCCATGTCTGGGACAATAGATAGTGGTAGGACTCGAGGAGTACACCGAAAGTGTGTCATGAGTGCACGAAGCGTGTGGACATGTGTTCCAACGTTTGTGATGATTGTGTGTATAGCGTTAGTGCTTGGCTTGCTTGTCGTTGCACTTTTTTGCTTAAATATATATATGCTACAACAGTTGACCTATATGTAGGGAAGGAATACCACCGTCCCGAGAATTGGGTGGGGTCGTTATATCACGTGTTTGTAGATAGTGGTCAGCAAAGTTGACCCGTTGTCTTCTTTTGTTGTCACATCTTTGTGGTTCATACAGGTACAAGTGTTGGAGAGGCAAGAGGGAAATAGCAGGCGGGTGTCCACGCTGTGCAGACCCTCGAAGGCCCAAGTTTTGTTTTAGATATTCATGTTTTGTCGACATGGGTGCCAATGTATGGAAACCATGTAGTAGTTAAACATTTGCTCGTGTGTAAGGCCTTAAGGACAAAACAAGATAATGAAATTATTGTTTAATCATTCCTTTAGTGATGTGGACATTCCGACTCAAGATTATAAATGTCTCTGTTAGCGTATAATTCTGTCATGCATTGTTGTTTAGTGTTATGGATTGATATTCAATGAGTAACTCTTTCGTTTGTTTATTCAATATGGCGTGGGGTCCGGGACGGACCCGTTGTTATAGTCCTTGGAACGAGCATGAGTGTTACATGCACCACCTAGGCAAGGGGGGCAAGATTCCTCCCATGTCGCGCACAAGCAACATACTGTAACGACCCGAGTTTAGGCCCGCTTGGCCGCCCCCACGACGTCGCCAGCCTACCAACAGCCCGGGTCGTTACAAAAAAATGCACTTTTTTGTAACGACCCGGGTTTAGGCCTGTTGCGCCGCCCCACGGCATCGCCGACCCACCAACAGCCCGGGTTTAGAGCTCAGAGACCCCCACAACCCTTCCTGGGCCTGGCGGCTTGTCTCGCCCCACGGCACCACTAGTAGTAAACATCAGGCCCTGCAGGCCCAATGCACCCCAACCCATCTCCGTGACTGTTTCTCACCATGGTAGGTTGTTGCTGGGGATCAAACCCACAACATTGATAAGAAGCTCTTCCAACCGGCTCTCATCACCAACTAAGCTGCAGCTCAGTTGGTGATGAGAGCTGGTTTTTTTTGTAACGACCCGGGTTTAGGCCCACTGGGCCACCCCACAGCGTTGTCGGCCCACCCGCAGCCCGGGTTTAGAGCTCAGAGACCCACCACAACCCTTTTTGGGCCTGGCGGCTTGTCTCCCCCAAGGCACCACTGGTAGTAAGCCTAAACATCAAGGCCTGCAGGCCCAGTGCACCCCAACCCATCTTCGTGACTGTTTCTCACCACGGCAGGTTGTTGTTGGGGATCGAACCCACAACCTTGATAAGAAGCTCTTCCAACCAGCTCTCATCACCAACTGAGTTGCAAGTCAGTTGGTGATGAGAGCATGTTGGAAGAGCTTCTTGTCAAGGTTGTGGGTTCGATCCACAACAACAACCTATTGTGGTGACAAACGTGGTGACAAACAGTCACAGAGATGGGTTGGGGTGCATTAGGCATGCAGGCCTTGATGTTTAGGCTTACTACCAGTGGTGTCGTGGGGCGAGACAAGCCGCCAGGCCCAGGAAGGGTTGTGGCGGGCCTCTGAGCTCTAAACCCGAGCTGCTGGTGGGTTGGCTATGCCGTGGGGTGTCCCAGCAGGCCTAACCCGGGTGTTTACACATACTCTCGTCATCGACGCTCTGAGATAACCACTAGCGACGACGCGCGAGGGACGTAAGAGCATCAAATACTCCAAGGCCCACAAGACTCACTGTACTCGGCAAGTGCATATACTCACACCATTGTGTGCAAAAGGGAACGCGAGAAGCGATACGCCCACAAACTAACACAGCACGCAAGGTACAAAGCAAATGGGCATTTCTGCGATGTACCACAGACACCGCGCACGAACAGTCAACTACGGGAGTCACCACCCAGGCATCCCCTGTGGAGCCTTAAGCTTGTGAAGCCAACACAAGTAACTCCAAGGCATAAGCGCTCACATCAAGGCCCAACCAAGGGGTTATTACGCACTGCAAACAAAGGTGACACATGCGGAAATGATCTAGAGTCCATGTCTCCAAGTCAGAATGATCGAGCTTGAAAATTTTGGCGCTCATCGCTTCGTAGATCATGAATTGCGAATATTTGTGGGCATTTGATGGGGTCCTCCCCTGAAATTTCTAAGTCAAACCGTCAAGACACAGAGCAAGTACGCATGGGCTCGACCAGACCGATTACGCAGATTAAAGCCACAAGCCCCGAGAGCCCACAGAGAAGAAGCTGAACCAGCACACGGCAAGGCCGCGCAGGCGCGCCCGGCCAGGGCGCATACGATTGCTCCACGCCCCGCCTGCGCACGCGACCAACATGCGTGGCCGCACGCGGCCAGCCTACTTGGCTACAGGATCGCGCCCCCGCAGTGCCGCACCTCGTGCGGCCTTAAGGTCGTGCATGTGCCCCCCATGGCCGCACTCCCCGTAGTCGGGTTGCGCGGTCGCGCCCGTACGCGTGTCGCACTCGCCGACAACAGTCGCCACCGCCGCCAACGACCCCTGCCGTCTCTAGCTATCGCCACCTCTGGCGACCTTGCCCGGGCCGCCGAACTACCCAAGGGGTTGTAATGCCCCCGATTTTTTTCGGCAATTATTTAATATTCCTTTGGCGTTACGTTGACGAAACGACGTGAAAATAAACGATCTCGGGTTTTGACCAAACTCGCACCGTACCTAAACACTCAGGCCCGAAAACAACGGCGAAGTCAAAAACAACCTCCGACGATCAAACACTCGGGCTAACACCTCCCGAAGCCATAGCACAAGCATTCCCTGAGAGGCTCAGCCGAGTCTCCAAAACAGACTCCGGCTAGCTGGGGAACCCTGCAAACAGGCTACCTTGGCAGCGCCCTTGACTAAGCTGACGCAGAAGCATGCGGCGTTTATTTGGAGCGAGAAATGCGCGGGTTCAACAAAGCAGGTTATGTAACGCCCTTGTGGCATGCAGAGGCTTTTCTGGAGCTGAAAAGCAGGTTGTGTTCTGTCCCTGTGTTGACGTTGCCTATGGAGGGCCAGGACTATGATGTATATGTGGATGCCTCGCATGTTGGGCTCGGAGGCGTGTTGATGCAAGAGGGGAAGGTGATTGCGTATGTGTCGCGACAGTTGAAAACTCATGAACGAAATTACCCTACGCATGACCTCGAGTTTAGCGGTGATTTTTGCGTTGAAGCTGTGGAGGCATCTACTCTATGGGGCTCAGTGCAAAATTTTCACAGATCATAAGAGCTTGAAATACGTGTTTACACAGAAGGAGCTGAATCTGCGCCAGCGGCGGTGGCTAGAGTTTGTGGCCGATTATGACATGGAGATCCAGTACCATCCAGGCAAGGCCAATGTGGTGCCGACGCCCTGAGCCGCAAGACAGGGAAGATCTTCAACCTCACGGCAGACCATTTAGTGGAAGAGTTCTTGTTGATAGACATCTCCGTGGGATGCTGTGATTTGCAAAGCAGTTTGGCAGTGGCAGAGCCATCTTGGATTTCGCTCACCAGGTTGCACCAGAAGGATGATCCGATTTATTACACCTATACCTCAGGGCTGAGAGAGGGGAGTTGCCGGATTTCTCTATCGATGATTCGGGTACTTTGAAGTACCGCGGCAGGTTTTGCATCCCCGCAGTTGGAGACATCAGGAGTATAGTATGCAAAGAGGCTCATGGATCCAGTGTTGTCTACCACCCAGGATCCACCATGATGTATCATGATTTGAAGCAGATCGCCTGGTGGTATGGTATGAAGGGGGATATAGCTCGGTATGTTTCTGAATGTTACACTTGCAAGCGAGTGAAGGCCGACCATGGGAGGACTGGTGGCAAGTTGACTCCTTTGGAGATCCCGACTTAGAAGTGGGAAAGTATCTCTATGGACTTCATTACAGGCTTACCGAGATCTCCAAGGGCATTTGATTCAGTTTGGGTGATCGTGGACCGATTGACGAAGTGTGCGCACTTCGTACCTTATAATATCGACTACCCGATGAAGAAGATAGCATAGTTGTATTTGAACGAGGTCATCAGATTGCACGGTGTGCCTGTTAGCATCATTTCTGATCGAGACTCTCGTTCGACATCTCGCTTCTGGAGGAGTCTGCAAGAGGGTCTGGGTACAGATTTGAGGTATTCTACCGCTTACCACCCACAGACAAATGGGCAGACAGCGTGTGAACCAGATAGTGGAGGATATGATCAGGTGCTACATTCTAGACCACGTTGGAGCGTGGGATGAGCGTTTGCGGCTCATGGAGTTTGCCTACAATAACAGTTACCAAGAGAGCTTGCAAATGGCTCCCTTCGAGGCATTGTATGGGAGGCGCTGCAGAACTCTGTTGTTTTGGACTGAGGCTGGTGAGAGGCCTTTGTTGGGTCCTGATGCACTCGAGGAAATGGAGGTTGCTGTGAAGCTCATTCGGGAAAGCTTCGGTTAGCTCAGGAGAGATATGAGAAGAATGTCAACAGGCGGAGGTCCGATTTGGAATTTTCGGTGGAGGATTTGGTCTTCTTGAAGGTGTCTCCGATGGTTGGAGTGAAGAGGTTCGACAAGAACCATAAGCTGGATCCGAGGTATGTCGGCCCATTCAGAATTTTGGAGCGTATTGGTGTGGCAGCATATAGGTTGGATCTACCAACCAACTTCCCAGGCGTACATAATGTTTTTCATGTAAGCCAGCTGCGGAAGTGTGTGCGGAGCAGTGGGCAAGTCTTGGATGTCGTGCCCCAGTTGAGCCTAACCTCTCATATGTTGAGGGTCGGTCCGCATCTTGGATACTCAGGATCAGTGCTGCAGACAAAGTCTATCCCGATGGTGAAGGTTCTTTGGAAGAATCAATGTTTGGAAAGCGCGACTTGGGAGCTAGAGTCGGCTATGAGAGAGGCATAATAGTTGGTGGTTGCCTGAGCGTCGCAGTTATCTCATGCTCGACGTGACATCACAACGCGTATTTTTTCTCCTACTCTGATACTTTTTAATTCGGAGGAAATGCGGGTTGTGACAGGGGCTCTCCCGTCATTTCGACCAAAATGATAATCTAGGCGATCGAAACGGAGCGACGTCATTCGCCAACACAAAATCACTCTCTGGCACAATTATCATCTCGACCCTCCAGAAAACTATAAACAGATTCAAACCTTCATTCGAGGACAACCAACTCTGGAGGCAAGAGAGAGCTCTGAGGTTTTCCGGCGAGATCATGGACTTAGTCTGATTCTCCGCTCAAAAATTCACTTCGCTCTTATCCTTGCGCTAAGGCTTCAACATGCTCCAAGTCACGTCAACCGCCTTCGCGAGAACGCTCTCATCAAGGCTCCGCGTCAACGAGAGTGCTCCCTCCAGAATCTCTGTGGACATAGAGAACCAGTCAAAACGCTCTCATCAAAGTCCCGCGAGCCCAACCCCATTCCAAGACCGAAGCGCTTCCATCGAGTCTTCGAGGACAGCCATTTTTCCTCATTTTTTATACTCGACACCTGTAACGGAGTAGCGACCTGTTGTCTTCTGAGATCAAATCAAATTTTGTAAAACTCCGAGAAGCTAGTAGATTTTGGCTCGGCATAGTTCCAACCATGTGGTTTTTCACCTTTTTTGGGTTTTCCACGTAAAAACGCCTCTTAACATTTGTTGCGCTTCACTTTCACTCTTTGCGCGTCCGGTCCAATTCCAAGTTAAGGCGATCTTATTTCTCCGGACCGTGAAAAGATCGAGCGACCCACAACAATTTCTATTCCTATTTCTTTACTCGCAATCCACAACAAAATCAAATTAACATCTTCTCAATTCAGTGACAGATATATAAACAGTCCTTTAGCCAGCTTGAGGAAGAAGGAAATGAAATTGAGTGTTCAATTCTAATATTTGTGTTAGTTTGATATTTTTGAAAGGAACACAGTCAATTCCAATTTCTATGTTCGTTCAAAACTTTTTTTTTTAGATAAGAATAGGCTTTCAACCAAAACCTAAAGGTGGCTTTTGGCCCTTTATAATTTGTTTATATTTTAGGCGTGTTAAGGGTACCTAAGGATGGCTCAAAAAGTAATTTATGCTAAAATTTTTTTTTTTTTTTTGCAAAATAAGTTCGAGAATATTGATCATCGTATTTTAAGTACACATATGTATATATTTTTTGGATGAAAATACAGTTGTTAAAAAACAATTTTTTTGAACATAGATACAACTGTAATATAAACTGAAAATAATTTTAATTACGATTTCGACTGCATTTTAAACTGAAAATACAGTCCCATGATCCATATATATATATGCTGAGCGTAACTAAAATTGTCTCTTGTAATTTAGGATATCCACAAAACCGCCAAAGCTGAAATCTGCACCTGAATTTGCAAAAATATGGGATGAATCTCCGAGATGGAGCTCAGCCAGGAGCACTGTAGCTAAGACAGGTGCTTTCCTCAACAAAGAAGAAGAACAGTAGCAAAAATAGGCGTTCTTTTTATCTCAAACTTTCTCGAAACAAACAAACAATTTTGCGTCATTGTTTTAGTTGAGCCTCATGCGGATCAGGATTCTCTCAATTTCACATGAAATGGATACTATGTATTTCATGATGGGATCATTTCATCCACATCCAACGGATGATATTAACCGGAAATGCACAGAAAAATACAAATGGGAAATGCACAGATAAAGAGGTCGGATGGAGATGTGTTTCCCAAACATGTATAGCAAAATTGAATAATGTAGGGGTTTGATGCAGTAATTATATAACAATAATACACACATAGAATAGAAAGCAACCCCCCGAGTAGAACATCTTTATGCGTATAACCGCATGCATTTTCTCTTACCTGAAACATATAAATTCACTATTAGCCAGTCATATTATATTAGCACCATAAAAATATTATTATTTTCTATTAGCACAAAACCTTATTTTAAAAAATTTCTCCAATAATTTCAAACCATAACATATAGCATCTGCATCATAGTAATACTTTCAACAAAAGTAAAATCAAAATATATCGCATACCCGAGCACCTCCCCCGGAAATCGCTGGAGCTTTCACACAGTCGCCTGGGAGGGACGAAGCCTCTGCTGGAAGAGTCGCCCGAGGTGCACATGGCAGGGCACGATGTCGGCGATGGAAGCAGCGTCGGGGATGATGGGGATGAGCAGTGAGCGAGGAGCATGGGTGCGGGAATCACGGGTTAATGCTGGGGTGAGAGTATATGAGTGTTGTATTAAAATTTGTGTTATTTGGTGTTTTTATGGGAAACCAATGTTCATAAAATTTGAGTTATTTGGTTTTTGTGAGGTGCTAATATCCATAAGTGATGTGTTAATATAAATGCTTTAAATTAATTGGGTTCAGCTCAATAGGGTAAACTGGAACTAGTAATATGCATACTCATATAGAAGTACTATTTCATGGCATAAAGAATAATATGTTCATATTACATCTATACTTTTATATAAGCAAACTCTGCATTGCTATAGTTAGATCTGTCACGGTTCTGGTTTGGTTCCGGTTCTACTAAAATCATGAACCGAACCACTAAGGTAACGGTTCTTCAAATTAGAACCAAAACTTTATTTGATTTGACCGGTAAGCCCGAAACATGGGTAACGAGGGCCACAAACTCATTGATGTACTCATCAAATGTACCGGTTTGGCGGACCCCACACAGTTGTTCGATGACGGATCCGAAATAGCGTCTGTCATAGCGGCGGATCATCTCCTATTTGATCTTCAACCAAGAGATCGTCGGGTCCGACTGTCGGAGCCACTGAGCCCAATGAAGGGCGAAGCCGTCAAGTCCCACGACTGCAGTAGAGACCATATCCTGCTCGGGAGTATGGTGGAGGTCGAAGTACTGCTCCGCCTTGGCAGTCCACCCAATCGGGTCAACCCCGACAAAGGTGAGGGGAGGTCCAAAGCGAGGGAGGGACGGCCTGAAATAAGTGGGACCGCGGATTCGTCGATGTACGAAAGGGGTGCCGCTCCGAGGATGGACGCGTCGGCGGTCGGGCACGCGGATCCGTTGGTGGAGGAGGCGGCGGAGGGCTGCAGGGCATCGAACTTTGCGTGAAGGGCGAGAAGGGAAGCATGCATGGAGGCGACAAGTTGTTCCCGAGCCTCGACGCGACAGCTAAGTGCTTCGGAGGCGGAATCCGGAGCGGGGTCGCCAGAGGAGCGAGTGGTGGGAGCCATGGGCTGGTGATGGTGGTTGGAATGCGCAGATGTGGCCGAAAAGGCGGAAAAAACCGGCCGCAGCTTTTCTGTGGCCGAGCGGCCGAATGCGGAAGGGTTGCGAGCGAGGGAAGCAGGCGGCACAACGCCGGGAGGACTGTGCAGCACAGTCGGTGGGTGGCGATGGGCTCTGGGCGCGGAAACGGCGGCGAAGCCGCGGGCTGGGAAGGCGGGATCTGGCGGCGCAGGGTTGCGCGGGTCACTTCGGGCGCGGGATGTCGCGGGATGCAGGATGCGCGAGCGTGGGATGTCGCGGTCGAGGAAAGCACAGGATGCAACGTCGGGGGTCGATGGGGATGCACGCGCAGGAGGGTTGGCTGGGATGGCAGCGACAGGACACGGCGGCCTTCGGCGGGCGGGCCGGCAAGGTCGGACTAGTTGGTAGAGACTAGGGAATCCGACGGTAGAGGGGGTGTCGGCGGCAGAGAGAAGGGGACGAGGAAGAGAAGGGAGGGAGAGAATTAGGTTGGGAGAGAATTAGGTTGGGAGAGATTAGGGTTGGGAGAGAATTAGGGTTGGGAGAGGAAGAGAAAATCAGAAAACACAATATTCATCTAGGATGCATTACAAGTCCAATTCCACCCCTCATATAGAGGAGAGGTGCCAATAACGGGGGGTGCCAATAACAAAAAATTTAAGATAACATAACATAAAACATAAACTGATTATTAAGTATCCACTGCGCCGACCGTGTCTGGGTCGTACTCGTTGGTACAAGCCGCTCCAGATGTGCCCTGTTCATCTTCCTCGGTTTGCCGCCCCGTCCGCCGCGAATATCTGTAACAATTCTCATCCCAATATCTAGACCCTAATTAGATCAAAGTCTTGGTTTATTCCCTGAAGTCAAGCAAAGACACGATTCATATCATATCTCTTCCATAACATTTCATACCATCAGGACACCAAGGGAACACTGGACAAGGTAATCAAGTTCTTGGTCCAGGTTGAAAAATTCTTAATATGGGCTATAGAGAATTCCCCTTCAACTAAGCGTGCAGTCTGAAGAAAAAAAATTGGTACACTTATGCATAGTTCCCATAATGGGAATAGATACCCTTGGCTTGAGTCCAAATGGTTGTTGTGTCCAGAAGAACATAGTGTAGGTATATAGACCGTATAAGGATTTGAGAAACTACAAAATAACCATCGACTTATTAATAGTACATCTTTCCCAAGTGAAATCACTATGTGGCGACTACACAATCAAGATTAGAGGTGTTGCGGGTCGCCCGGTTTTCGTCCGGTTTGAAAAAATCGGACCACCTTATCTCTGAGTCGGACCGGGCGCGCAAACAGTCAATGGAAACCAAGCAGCAATGACATGAGGTTTTTTTATCGTGGAAAACCTGGAAAGGATGGAAAAACACGCGGCCGGATCTATGTCGGGCCTAATCCACTATTCTGCTTTGTTTAGAAGTGTTTGGGGATCCTTGGAGGGTGACAGACCACCTCTCTGTTACAAGCTTTGAGTACAGAGAGAAAAAGAAAAAATCCAAGTCCACGGAGCTTTCACAATGCTTTCACACTCCACGAGGGTCGCACGAGCGTGCGCGAGGGTCGCGCGAACGCTACCACAACGCGCAAGGGTCGCGAGTGTGCTGGTGCTACCGTACGTGCGTGCCATGCGCAGGGGATGTGCATGCATGTGCGGGCTTGGTCTCGCCCCCTCTTTCATGGAGATTTTTGGTCTCTTTGAGCGTGCACAACTCGTGTGTGTGGCTTGCTCGGACGGGTCGGAACTCCATCAAATTCCCAAAAATTTGTGGTTCGTGATTCGTGAAGCGACGAGCCCGAAAATTTTAAATGTAATTGTTCTAGACTTCGAGTTATTTCAGCATGTGTGCGTCACAAGTTACTTTTGCTTGCGCCGTGAACTGTCCCCTTTGTTAGACCTGGATTTGTACGTTGATGACTTTGCGTCATTTGATGTCGGGCTTGCGAGGTGAAGATCCCGTAGTTGATATTAGGATGGGGATCTCGTCAGTCGCTAACTTGCACATTGCTTTTGTTACGATAGTGGTGGGCGCAGTCTGGCGCCGTAACGAACTTTTGTGCGTTTAGCGGCCTTGGAGATGTCCTCCTATTCTGAATTTTGCATGTTGCAGTGATCCGGAAGTATCTTGTGCTTCGTACTCCTTGTGCGTCGTGCGCAACTCTTGACAACTGTAGCCGGACATTAGTGTCGGGGACTTGTCGCTTGAGAGTGATGAGAAGGGTCATCTTCCCCCCTTGCCTTGGTGGCGTAGATGGACTCAGAGCCCGTTCTTATTAGATGACGCTGGAGGATTCGGGGTTTGTCCTGATTTGTGACTTGCGCCTGTCTTGAAGAGTAGGACTCGGGGTCTCTTGTCAAGAGTCGAGGTTGCGTCGTTCGAGGAGAGAGGCCGAGCTAGCGAAGTCGGAAGAGTGTGTGTTAATAACAGCAGCGCCTTAGGACGTTAGGATGGCACGGGCTTCCATGATTGTTGAACGCTAGGAATCTTAGGACCTTTGCGCGGAGCCGTGCCAGATGGTTGAGAGGGCCCTAAGATGACTGCTTCGAAGGTTGGCCCGTTATGGTAGGACGTGTGCGTCATTGCGCTTTGCCTTGCGCTTGGTGAGGGGTTCTGTGCAACGCAAAGGATGTGGGGGCACTCCATCCTTTGAGCAGGCGATGCTTCAGAAGGTGATGTTGACGTTGATGCCGAGAGATTGCTTGATGGTGTTCGCGGCATGCGTACACTTTGCTTCTTTTGTTAGTGTATTGTCTTTGTGGCTGATTTGATATGAAGGTGACTTACTCCGGTAGCTTGCATTTTGCACGATATATCTCCTGGGATGTCAGGGAGCCGTCCTCCTGTTTGAGCCTTAGGTGTTTTGTTGAGTCGGAAGTGTATTGTCTTTCGTGCTCCCATCGCTCGAACAAGCGTGTTTGATGTGGGATGTTGGTCTTGCAATTTCCACTGGGCGTGAGCGCCTGGGGCTAATGCTTGAAGTAATACGAGTGGATATTTTCCCACTTTGTTCGGATGGCTCTCAGGGACTAGAAGTCCGCTTTTGGCTAAGTGGCACATGAGGACTTGTGGTTTGCACTGGCCAGACTTCATAAGAGGATTGGGACTCATTCCTGTCTTGGGAGGACTCGGGGGTCGTTCCCTTGAAGGTGGCGAAGAAACTTTTTGTTTGTTTGTGTCTTGGAAGGACTCGGGGTCCGTTCCATGGTGGCGGGAGAACCTTATTCGTTCTAGTTCTGCTAGTAGAAAGACTAAGAATCCGTCTGGTGGAGGTGCCGAATAGCCTTTGTTCGTTCGCGCCTTAGGAGGACCAGGGTCTGTCCGGGTGGTGTTGGCGAAGAACCTTCGTTCGTTCGCGCCTTTAGAGGACCGGGGTTCGTCCCAGTGGAGGGGCGAAGAACCTTTGTCTATTCGGGCCTTAAGAGGGCTCAAGGGTTGTCTGATGGGGGGGGGGGGGGCGGAAAAAACTTTGTTTGTTCGGGCCTCGGGAGGACTTGGGGTCCGTCCGATTGGAGGGGCGAAGGACCTTGTCCATCTCTCCTTGGAGGCGCAGAAGAATTTTCGTCCATCTCGCTTGGGAGGTGCAGAAGGACTTTCGTCAATCTCGCCTAGGAGGTGCAAAAGGACTTTTGTCCATCTCGCCTTGACAGTAGGACACGGGATCCATTCTCTCCACAGAGCTGGTTGTTGCAAATGTGTCTGAGAGAGTCCATTGCATTATTCCTGAGAAAGAAGGTACAAGTATGTGCAGGTCCGGTCGTGTTGTTTGTCATTCCACGGAAGAGCGAACCACTAACAGTGGCGGGGTCTCATCCATCCTTCCTGCTTAATCCCGCACGTTAAGTTTCTGCAGTATTCTGGGAGTTGTGTCTTGTGAGTAGACTTCTATCCTAATGCCTTGCGTGCGGGCGTTGGCCCGAAGCTCCCTTAGCAATGGTCCACGGGGAAACGACGCCGCAAGTTGAGTCGACTGAAATGGAGCAGGGACTAGATGTTGTAGGCGGCACTGACAAGGATCCTCGCGTTTTGAGGCAGGTCGGCCCTG